>JAWZYV010003442.1:0-12877 GCA_038373885.1 Cheiracanthium punctorium | reverse complement strand
GCTAAGCCGAAGTACCTTTCAGAAAAAGTAAAAATGCATTTAAAAGATTAGATTTTTTTAATCAAAATTTTTTAATTTGTCTTGTTACTGTGAAAATGAATAAAACATGAATGTGACACAATTTACGAAAGGTGATTTAAGACATTAAAAACTGACCGGGGATAAAAACTAATCTAAAAAAAAAAGAGTAGTTTTATTATCTTTTTTATTTTTAAGTTCATAAATACTTTAAAATCCAAACACATTATCTTTATTATAAAATAAAATTTATTACTCTATTTATAGTAAAAAAAATTGTTTTTAATCAAATGTATTATCTTTCAAGTTTTGTGCGTGTGTGTGTGTGTGTTGAGGGGGGGGGGATGGGATGTAGACTCTCGAAATATATACTTGCGCATTAATATTCAAGAAAAACTATGAAGTTAAGGGTAGGGCCTAGTTCAGATTTGGAAGAGGGCAGCATGCTCAATGAATTCGATGTGATTTATGTTTCCGGTTTTTATACCTTGATATTTTTTAATTGATGACCTATGCTACCAAAAATATTTTGATGGTGTATTCTTGTCACCCCTAAAATTTTGGGTGTCCTAGACCGTGGCCTAGTTTTCCGGTGTCGTTTTTTTCGATCAACGGTCTACCTATTAGGTGTCTCTATAATAAAGTGACCAGTATATTGAGCCTTAGTAGCGCCGAATGACTGATGGTCAAGTGCGTCATTAGAAAAAAAAAATATTTTAACTCGACTGTTTATGCTAACCATACCTTCGTTCCTGTTGTGCACGAGTATTTTCCAATACCGTATTGGTCATTAATCTCAGCGATAGCAAAAAATCCAGTACATTTACTTTTTGGCTGTGCGGAATCTGCTTGAAGAATTGTAATGAAAATTAATTTTGAAAATGTTTAACTAATTTGATCAAAAGCAGTTAAGAGCATTCAGAAAGACCGAGGCCTTAGCCATTATTTTCTTTTGGGTGGGGGCAACATACACGCTAATTATCATATTGGTTTGTTTGTTTGGAAGAATACGGCCACCGGTAGGGGGGATGCCCACCGTGGAAGTCTTTCTAAGGTGTCCTAACCCTTACTTACGCTAAGTTTTGGAGGAAACCACGGGAAACTCCGAACGGTTAGGTCATGGAAATAACCTGGTTTTGAACAGGCATCTTCCATCTCCCAGTTCAGAGTGCTATGCGCTCGGCCGCTGCGCGGACGATTATCATGTTGGAAAGAATAAAAAAGAAGGAAGACAAACGTCATACAAAAAGGCATAGGGGGTCAAGTTCCGCCTTGCCCTATGCTACCAACGTCCGGGCTCGTAGCCAGGAGGTGCGTTAAGGGACAGTACTACTTGAAAAAAATCTTCCCCCCACCAAGGATAAATTTTACCCTTCTTCCAAATTTGAAAAATAGACAGAAAAGGTGATTTGAAAAAATAAAAATGTTGAAATAAAAAGCCCTTTTGAAGAAATTAAATGTTTTTTAAAAAGTTTTTAAATCTTGATAACTAAGACTAAAGTGTGTATACGACAAAGTGTGCATTTTGAATATTAAACAAGTTTTAAAATCCCATTGAGATTTAATCTTAGCCGAGTAGATCAGACACTGAACATGATAGACGGCTGAAAGTCCAAGGTTCGGGCCCATCTCGCGGCTGTCGATCTACAGTCTGGAGTTTTGGCAGGTTTTTTCCCGATGTAACGTGAATACGCATTAGAACCCCTGAGAAAGTCCTCTTACTAAGACACCCCCCGATACTTGGCAGATCGTCCTAGAGTAGCATTGCCATAATCAAACCAAACAGAAACATTTTGCTTTTTCGTGTATGGAAACAGGAAATGGCTAAAATATAAGCGTTTTTTTTTTTTTTTTTTTTTTTTTTTTTTTTTTTTTTTTTTTAAATGTGCGATATACGTGAAGTAAAAAGGTCCGAAAGATTTTGCTTTTTCGCGTATGCATTGTTATTTTGCAATCTAGCTACTGCGTGACATACGTAACCAGTAACGAATATGCCTGCTTCACTTGACGTCATTAAGCTGTTAATTTTGATTTTGGCGAGCGTGTTATTGTTATTACGCTAATGGTTACATCTAGTTGTTGCCGCTCCCAGCATAAAAATATCGTCCATTTTGGTACCCCATACATTAACGTATTATATAAGGAGATACTAAATATAAAAAAATAGTAATTCTAAATCTAATATATAAAATTCTCCTGTCCCAGTGTTAGTCACCTAACTCCTCCGAAACCACTCGACCAATTTTAATGAAATTTTCTATGTATATTCGTTAGGTCATAGAATAGGTTTTTAACTATGTCTCATACCCCTAAGTCATAAGGGCGGTCCACCCCAAAATGTTTAGCCCCCGAGTGCTATTCATTTCAATCAGGATTTCTCTGTAGACATTAGCGTGTCGAATCACTTTTCAAATGTGTTTGCCAGATAATGTGGAGAGGGGGGGGGGAGTTAATAAAATGTTGAAAGTCGCACAATGTTTGCAATTTTTGATAATTGATCGCTAAATGTGGTGCCAAAACGCGACAATTTATTATAAATATATTTCGCGTATAGTTAGAAAACGCCTGGCGTATATTGTAAAAGAGTTTTATTAGGCGATTTTAATATAGATTTCTATTCCGAAGAAGTGCTCTGTGGAACAAGAAAGGAAAACACGGTACACTCATGGATTATGATGTCCATTCCAAACAGTATTTAAAATGTCTTTGCGGTATAGTTGGAATATGCCTCGGAAATGCGGAGAAATTCTAAACAGTTTCAGGTGGGGATTTTAAGATAGATTTCGATTCCAAAGATGTGTTTTATGGTACAAGAAAGAGTTGATTCCTATTTTAGCGCCCCCACTCTCGCCAACCTAAAAAATTCCCGTACTTTGGCGAGCTTTGCAGTCATGGGTCTCTGGGAGTTATGCACAAGTTTCAACGGTACATACGTATTTTCAGGCGGTCCGCCAAGACAAGCAATTTTTTCACCAAGATAAATGCCGGGCACATGAAATTGTTGATGGTTTGGAATGCGATTGACAATGTATTTAAAATCTATGAAAAAGTAGTTTGGCGGAAGTGACCGCCGAGTTAATACGTAAGTACCGTTTCAACGCGCCCAAAAGAACTAGATGACAACTAAAGAAACAAACTAGCGATAAACGCACCAGTTAAGGAAGTTGAAGACCCTTAATTATTAAAACTTCATTAATTGGCAATCCAAAATAAATAAAATTGTAACGGCATGCTGTACTTACATGTTGTTCCAAATCGCCATTTTAATTCTAAATTACGATTGCCACATAAAAGCAAAAAATCGTCAGGGTAATTGCATATGTTTAATGATCGCAAACCTTGGCGAGAGTCCAGGCGTTAAAGTGGGAATCAACCCAAGAAAGACAAACCGGTACACTCATGGATTATGTTGCACATTCGAAACAAGATATAAAACGACGAAGTATAGTTGTAATATACTTGGCGTAGATTGTAAAATAGTCTTAGTGGGCAATTTTAAGATAGATTTCGATTCCAAAGATGGGTTTTACGAAACAAGAAAGAAAAATACAGCACAGTCATGAATAACGATACACTTTTGCAACTTAATGGAATAAGTAAGAAAAATAGGGACGACGTATAAATTATGATACGATTTTAATATGTAGCACTATAGTGCGTATTTAAAACCTGAAAGTGTTTCAGATTTTCACCCTTTTTACTTTCCGAACATGTACCATGTAAGGAAAGTATTGAAAATCATGAAAAAATTCAACTTCGAGATTTTGGTGTATTTACACGTTTTGAGGTCTTCTGAATTCATTGATGCTATTTGTACGAGGTGTGTGTGTGTGTGTGTGTGTGTGTGTGTGTGTGTGTGTGTGTGTGAACACGATAGCTCCTAAACGGCGCTACCTCCGCAAGAGAGAGACTATGAAATTAAAGTGTAGCGGTTGCTGTCTCATAAAATATTATTTAACGTTAAAATAACTTTCAACTTGCGGAATTTTAAAAGTATGTATTTCCTTACTAAAGCAGATTAAACTTCCTAAACATTGTTGTTCTAAAAATCATATTATTATTTTATTCATCGTTGTTGCCACTCGCAATCTGCGTAAATTAGTTGCAACAAAGATTTTTTTTCTAGAGTCTACAAAAGTATACCAGACGGATAGATGGCGCGCTCGGCGAATTGGTGGAGATTATCGGAGAATAAAAGGAAGAGAAAAATAGGGTTACTTCTTACAGTATTAGTTCTTCCTTCCTTATACTCTCTAGCTCCATGGTTACACGTATAAATTATTTTTATTATGAGTGTGTGCAAAATTTTGTAAGAATCATTTCTAAAGAAAAACATTGTAAAAGGTACGTAAAATAATAATAGAAAATATACACGATGTACACTTAATATAATATATACGTATAAATACAATCAAAAAATAAATATTAATACATTATTACTGTTTTTCATCATAAAATAATTCAATTTGTTCTATTTATGTGTGTTTTAAACCGTGAACAATGTCAAAAAGCCATTGAACGGTTTACTTATCGGCACTGATCTAGATTCTACCTGTTCCTAAAGTCAATTCGAACATTCAATTCATGCTTCCAAATGACTTCGTTCGGAGCAACAGAAATAGTTAAAAATAGCGCTGTAAATGGTCAACATTTAAAATCAAAGGCCAAATTTATCACAAAGTGGGTTCATTGCTGCCAATGCCAAACGAACCACATAAATTTTTACAAATTTACTTTATGGGTGGTGAGGATGCACGCGTGGATGCACGTTGCGGCTTCAATAACCTTAATTCAGTTTTTGCAAGACGTATCGTCAGCGAGCTGGATGCTCTATTAAATGAACACAATGAATTGTTGAAATCATTCAAATCACACATGCACAAATTACAAAGTGATAATCATGCTAGTGTCATCAATCCTGATAAAACACCTGCTGGAGAGCATATTCGTAGATTTAACGCACCTATTGTTGACGACGTTGCTGGAATCATGATTGGGGATTGTACAGCTACACGAGAAATTGTGATTCGTAGAAGAAGTAATAATCTGCAGTTCATTGCTGATACACACCGTTCATATGACGCTCTCCAATATCCATTAATATTCTGGAAGGGACAAGGCGGGTATTGCATAAATATTAAACAACGAGATCCCGCAACAGGTACTATATTCATTATGAACTTGATCATTACTCATTTACCAAAAACTTAATTTATTAATCGTAATTCATTAAACTTAACTATTGTTAATTATTAATTAGTATTTGTTTTTATTCATATATATCATTACAGGAGCCGAAACAAGCAAGAACGTTAGTTCGAAGGATTTTTATGCTTATCGGTTGATGATTAGACCCGGTCAGGATAACGTAATTCTACGATGTCGTGAGCTTTGTCAACAATTCATGGTCGACATGTACGTGAAGATAGAGAGCGAACGATTACGGTACTTGCGATATAATCAGAAAAAGCTGCGTGCGGAAGAATACATTCACTTGCGAGATCCTATTGCCAACAACGCCGATGCCGCCGAAATTGGTAGCTCTGTCATTCTACCATCATCGTATATAGGCAGTCCACGTCATATGCAAGAATACATACAGGATGCTTTCACTTTCGTGCGCGAATATGGACGACCATGTTTATTTATTACGTTCACGTGTAATCCAAAATGGCCGGAGATCACATCTTTGTTATTGCCTGGACAAAATGCAATACATCGTCATGACATTACAGCACGTGTGTTCAGACAAAAATTAAAGTCTTTAATAAGTTTCATTACAAAATTACATGTATTCGGTCCCACACGTTGCTGGATGTATTCGGTTGAGTGGCAAAAGAGGGGATTACCTCATGCACACATTTTGGTTTGGTTAATCTACAAAATCAGTCCTGAAGAAATCGAAAGTATAATTTCTGCGGAAATTCCAGATCCGTCTACTGATCAATTGCTGTTTGATATTGTTACAGCAAACATGATTCATGGCCCATGCGGTGACCTGAATCGTTCATCACCTTGCATGGCAGATGGAAAATGCACCAAAAGTTTCCCTAAAAAGTTCACTAACGATACGATCACAAATGTTGACGGATATCCAATATATCGTCGAAGGAGTCCCGATAATAGCGGACAATCATTTACTAAAAATATCAACAACATAGATATTGACATTGACAATCGTTGGGTGGTGCCATATTCGCCTCTATTGAGCAAAACATACGACGCTCATATTAACGTTGAGTTCTGCAGTTCCGTGAAGAGCATCAAATACATTTGTAAGTATGTACATAAAGACAGTGATATGGCTGTATTTCGAGTTGAAAATACCAATAACAATGCTCCTCCAGTGAATAAAAATGATGAAATAACTCTCTATCAAACGGGCCGATACATCAGGTCCAATGAAGCTGTTTGGTGTATCTTTGGTTTCCCAATTCTTGAACGGGATCCAGCAGTTATTCATTTAGCCTTCCATCTTGAGAACGGCCAGCGCTTATATTTTACAAACGAGACAGCGATTGATTATGCTATAAATCCACCAAAAACTACACTCACCGAATATTTTGAATTGTGTAATCGTGCGGATGCTTTTGGTGCCTTTGCACGGACATTACTCTATTCAGAAGTACCAAGTTTTTTCACATGGGCTCAAACAAAACAATGGATGCCTCGCAAGCAAGGTACACCGATTGATGCATGTCCCGGTTTATATAAATCAAACACCTTGGGACGAGTATTTGCAGTAAATCCAAAGCAGACTGAGTGCTTTTATCTTCGACTGTTGTTGGTTAATGTTACCGGCCCATTGTCATTTCAAGATATACGTAAAGTGAAGGGACAACAATATCCAACGTATAAAGAAGCATGCCTTGCACAAGGCTTGCTGGAAGATGACAACCAGTGGGAATGTATGCTTGCTGAAGCAGCATTGAACTGTACGGCAAAACAAATTCGTCTACTGTTCGCTGTAGTGTTGACTGCATGTTTCCCGGCCCGAGCAGAGACATTGTGGGATAGTCATAAAGATTCAATGAGTGATGATATTTTGCATGAACATCGTACACGGTGCAACGATTTAACAATACCATTCAGCGACGCTATGTACAATGAAGCATTGATTGCTATTGAGGATCTGTGCATTATCATTGCCAACTTACCACTCAGTCATTTCGGCATGCGTTCGCCAAATCGTAGTGTATCTGATTTAATAAATAATGAAATGAATCGAGAACTACAATACAATACTGCAGAAATGGCAGCGATTGTTACTCGCAATATCCCACTAATGAATGAGGAACAAAGAAGCATTTACGATCGCATTATGCTCGCAGTTTCGGCAGGGCAAGGTGGATTCTTTTTTTTTTTTGGATGCACCAGGTGGAACTGGCAAAACATTCCTTATTTCGCTAATCCTAGCCGAAATACGATCGAATAATGGCATCGCATTGGTCGTTGCATCGTCTGGTATTGCGGCAACTTTATTGGATGGAGGCAGAACAGCTCATTCAGCATTTAAGCTACCACTAAATTTTGAATATTTATTCAAAATAACCCAGATGCAGTGTGCAACATAAAAAAACAATCGCCCATGGCCACAGTGCTGAAACAGTGGCCATGGGCGTTGGTAAAATGGTAAAATTATCATCTGGAATGAATGCACTTTGGCACACAAACATTCGCTTGAGGCGTTGAACAGGACAATGAAAGATCTTAAAAACAAGGACAAACTATTTGGCGGCACTCTGGTACTCCTTTCAGGAGATTTTAGACAAACACATCCCGTCATCCCACGTTCAACGTATGCTGATGAAATCAACGCCTGCTTAAAATCATCGCCACTGTGGCGTAATGTTGAAAAATTACAACTGAAAGTAAATATGCGCGTTCAAATACTTCGAGATCTATCCGCCGAGGCATTCTTAAAACAGCTGTTAAATATCGGCGATGGAAAAGTTACTGTAGATGAAACTGGATGCATAAAATTACCGGCCGATTCCTGCACAATTACTGATTCGCACGATGCTCTCATTGACCAGATATTTCCCGATGTACATACACAATATATTAATCATGAGTGGCTGGCAGAAAGAGCAATTTTAGCAGCAAAAAATGTAGACGTCATCGAACTGAATCTTGAAATACAACATTTATTGCCAGGGGAGTTAGTGTCATACAAATCTCTTGATACAGTTTGCGATGCCACCGAAGGTGTGAATTATCCAGCGGAGTTTTTAAACTCATTAGATTTACCAGGCATGCCGACGCATAACTTACAACTGAAGGTTGGATCTCCGGTTATTTTGCTTCGTAATTTGAACCCACCACGGCTGTGTAACGGCAAGCGATTAGTTATTAAAAAACTAATGAAAAATGTTGTCGAAGCCGTCATTTTAAATGGCAAATTTCGAGGTGAAAGTATATTACTACCACGGATCCCTATTATACCCACGGATGTGCCAATTCAATTTAAACGTCTTCAATTTCCAATAAGATTGGCATTTGCAATGACTATCAATAAGTCTCAAGGCCAAACTATGTCTGTTTGTGGCTTAGATTTGAGCACACCATGTTTTTCACACGGACAATTATACGTGGCATGCTCTCGAGTGGGCAAACCATCCAGTTTGTTTGTATTAGCTAAAGGTGGGGTAACAAAAAATATTGTACACTCATTCCGTTAAGAGATTGATTTTATTTTTTTTTGTAAAATTATTGTAATTAGCGATATATATAAATTTAAAGAATACATTACAATGAATTAAAAATACAAATGTTTGGTATTGTGTTATTTTTATATTCCAGCATCGTTCACAGAGCTCCGTGCCTCTTCCACTCATATACCACATCCATCTCACAATACCATTGCTCACAAACTTACAATAAGTTAGTCATTTCTTTCTACTAAAATAATCCTAGGAATAATTCATATGGCAAAACAACGTTTGCCGGGTCAGCTAGTAAAATATTAAAATTGAATTATTTCAATGTCCACATAAGTATGGCAACAATTGTTTATTTACTTTGTTTTAATTCTTTTCAGAAGAAATATTAATTTTTATTTGAACATCTTACAAATAATTTTATTTATAAATATGCAGCATGTAATTATAAAAGGATTTTAAAACAAAACTGGTTTAAAACAAAAAAAAAACCCGATTTAAACCAAAAAACGCTTTTTTTTTTTCTTTTTTCTTTTTTTTAAAAGGGTTTTTATCCAACCCTGGGTGGGAATGATGGACGGGATAATAAAGTACCACAAAACCATTTTGGGGACGTATCTTGTCTAAGTGTCTTCCTTGTACAGAGACTAGAGAATTTTTTTTTAAGTTGACTTCAAGAAGGCATTTTTTACTTATCCTTACAAAATAGCAAAGCCAAAGTAGCTTTTAACAATATCTCGGCAAAGTCTTTTAACCGAGATATTGTTAAAAATCTCATCCTATCCTAGAGAACTTTGTTGATCGGTTTGCCAACGAACAAGAGCAAATGGTCTAGATTGTTGCTAGAGTAAATCATATTTCTAATATTTAAAATATATATATATACATTATATTTCGTCTTTTCGCTCTCTATAAGAATTTCGTAACGAATTGCGCTTCCTTCCGTGAAAACAAACAAGTCGTCAGGGCTAGTTCCGCAGGTCATTTCAAGGGCGGAGAGGGAGATGCTTTCAACTTTTTCTGCTTTACTCACCCCCCCCCCCTCAGGGGTATCTATGCTCAGGGGCAGGCAGGGGCTATGAACATAGAAATAACTCTGGTGGCTATTGAGGGGAGAGAGAATTGTATCACTCCGCTTATTTTATCCCTTGCTGACGTCTAAGTATTTGGCGTGAAATATTTGAAGTGACCCCATATTTGGCCATATTTGGCTATTAATGAATGCACAACTGAATGAATTCGAGTTTTTGTTAATCTGAAATATTCTTTAAATCTGAGGGAGTAAAATTTTGAAAGTGAAATAAGAATATATATCGGACTGACCGAGGAAAATTTGATTAGCACACATTATTTATTAGTGTACATTAATTTGCGTATTTTTAAAGAACTACACATGCGCCTTTTATTACCGTGTTTACTCGTTTAATAGTCGCACCCCCGTTTTGAAGCAGAAAAAAATAGTTTTAGAGTGCACAATATTATGTAGTAGATTTTTTTTTGGGGGGGGGCAGCTACCCTACAGCACAGACACCACAAAAAGCACAGGTTCAAATTATCCTGATTCATGAACCTTCATTTATTCGGGAGTCTTCATTTCTGCCAGCAACTATCTATTATATAGAAAAGTTCCTTAACTATAAATTGTGCTGATATTTTTAATTTTTTATGGCAATACAAATGAAACTATCTTTTTTCTACAATTTTAATCCAATATAATTTCAGAAAGTTCTGTTGTGTAAGTCAGACTAGGATGTCGGTGTCCTGAGCGGAGGAATTCTTAAAGGGCTCTAACGTTTATTCCTAAATATAAAACAATTAATAAACAGTAAAATTGGGGTTGAACATTAGTTATAATGATTTATTCCCTAATTAATGAAAATCAATCACATTTCCTTTATTTTATGAATATTAGATAATGTTTTGAATGTATAAAAAAATTATCAAATTCCCCCAATTTATGTTCTAGAATTGGGGATACAACGGTGATTTATCCTCAATTATATGTTCAAAAATCTGGTTACCTTATCGAACGCAAATTCACATTCATTTGAGGGAAATCACCCAAAATTTAAACTGCAGATTGACAGATACGCGGTAGACCAGAACCTTGGACCTTCACACTTCAACCATGTTCGGTGCGTTATCCTCTCAGCCATGGTGGTAACCATTTGTGAACCTCTAAAATGCAACGTTTTATGTTCTGCTTTGCAGGTATTTTATTTTTATTTATTTAGTTTTTAATTTTTTTTATTGGAAGTACTTAAGAACAACTATGTATAAAATGAAATTTATAGTCATATGATTTTAGTTAGAAATATGAATAACTAGACAGAAACTGCCCCCTTTGAGGGTTGAGGGGGGGGCGGCGTTAGAAACCCTTCAATACTAAATTATAAAAAGCAAAGTCGGTAAATTAACCAGATAGAATGATTTTTTTCTTTATTTGTCTGTGAAGGGGGCACTTCAATCCTACGGGCTCAAAACATGTAAGTATCGAAACCATAAATTAAAAAGTATTACTTTAACAACATATATGTGCTGCTTGCTGGTTCTATACCGGTCAGTTTAGAAATTACACTTCTGGACTGATGTCGGTTATGCAGTACATCGCCGAAATCGCATGTTAACCCTAAAAGACTTGCCGCAATCGGACCGTTGCACGCCCGAAATCACCTTTCTTTTGCCTACGCCAACGCATTTTGCCGACACAGAACCGACACCGCTCCAATTACCATCTTGCCAATGCCGACATCGAAACGGTACTGCCGATGTCGGCCCATCCCTTACCCGATACGGCTGTGTTTGCTGGGTACCATTCATGTGCAGCCTTCGACGAATAGTAGTGGCAGATATCGCCTTACGAATGGCCTCTGCAACAGTAGATGCTACAGGTGTGGAGGTCGATCTTCGATTCCGCTTGGCCACAACAGCAGTATTTGACCTGCCTGGGGAGTCGTAACACTTCGACGACCGGCTGCAGGTCTTCGGACACCTGTTAGGCTGGTTTGGAATTGTTTCCATTATCGTGAAATGACGGAATGATGAACGCCGAAGAAAAGAGCAACATGTGTGATAGTCTGTCCTGCTTCAATGCGTCCGACCTTTGAATCCGTTCAGTGTCTTCCATTCCTGTTAAAAAAGCCATATAAACAAGTCTAGCTTGAAAACAAATCGTACGAATGATCTTAACACCTTTCAGCAGCACTTACATACAACTCTTGTAACCCTTCACAATACCGGCTTCTTATACGACTGCCTGTTATGCATTTTTTTTCTGGGCGAAACCGTGATCAGCTGTTATTTATTTGCATATTTCCTTCTACCTTCAGAGCAAATTACAGCTTTTTTAATCCATATTGGCTTACGTAAACTAACATTTTCTCTCCGTGCTTAATTTTTGGCAGTGAGTGTACTATAAACACTTTTACTTTTGCGATAGTTAGGTTTCAAGATGTTGCTTTCGCTGCATTATTTTTATTTTTATTTTTATTGTACGTTTGGTTAATAATTACACCTCTTTAAAATGTATTTTATTTATTAAATAAAAAAAATAATTTGATGATGAATTAAACTAATTGAACTGCGTCGCAACAACACACATGGGGCGAAGGCCTGCACAGCCTATCCATGCCTTCAAGACCATGGGTTCAAGCTCCAGCTTGCGAAGGAAAATGCCCCGCCCAGTTAGCGGCCAGCGCGGAGGTCCCAGACCTTAGTCCCCAGCAAGTTTGGTTCTCATTTTATGAAATCAGTAAAGAGATTGAAGGCTGAGTCAAACTTTCCTACTCCGGTGATAGTACCGGTACATGTGGCACAGCATCATAAAGTGATAACCATTACACCACTAAGATTCTATAAATCAAGAGGAGACAGTGCATAAATTCATCTAAAAACACAGCAGATTTTTTACTAATTTTATGCATGGAGTCCTTTTTTAAAATATAAGTTTGTCGGGTCGCTAACAATCGAAAAGTACTAATTTGTACGCTGTGATCAACGACAAAAAAGTAAAAATCTCTTCAGTTTTTAGTCTGTGACTAGTTAATCTTTTCAAACCACAAACACGCCTGCCAATACTTTTATTCAAGAGAAGACAAAAAACGCTTTGTTTTAACCACCACAAATTTATTTGGAGTGAATTTGTCAGAAAGTATCACTGCAAATGAAACGTTCAAAAATAAAACAAAATAAACTACGAG
>JAWZYV010003441.1:0-13906 GCA_038373885.1 Cheiracanthium punctorium | reverse complement strand
TAAGATGAACTGGAGGTGTCCCTTTCAAATATAAAACCAGAAATGGATATGTAGGGTGTTTCGAAACTCATGGGCAGGAATTTAAAGAACTGTGAGCCAAGATGGTTCAGAATCCCATAGCAATGTGGGGTTGGAAACGTCGTCCTCATGTACCTGTTAATGATAATTTTGGAATAATAGCGAACTTTTTGACAATGGTTCGTCAAAAACTAGTGGATCTTTCACAAAAACACTTGATTAAAATTGATTAAGCAAGAGGATTGATTACTAAAGTAGGGATTATGCAATGAATAAAAGATTGATTATAAAATGATTACAAGATTAATTATTAACCCTTTGAGGCGCAATCCTTTCCCAATGCTGAAGCACAGCCAGATGTCGTCAAAAAGGGTCTCTAGATATGTGGAACGCGATGAACGCTTCGATCATCCGCCATCTTGCTTGTAGATAAGTAGAGCGATGGCAACGGCTGCCCTTTTTAAAACATTGGGCAATTTATCCAGCTGTTCTCGCATTCTTCTATTTTTCAGCAGATGTCAGTGCTGTTAAAATAATCGTGACAATTTTTTACGGGAAATGACGTGCTAAAAAGTAAAGGATTCTCGTGGAGCTATGTCTGTCACCCGCAACTATTTTTATAGAAATCAAGTTTGTTCTTCGTGACTGGCAACAATCAAAACGTCAGAGTTTGGTATTCCCAGAGCGGGAACGCTGCGCGTTAAAAGGTTAAAGTGATTATTAACATGTAAGTAAAAAAAAATGTTTCCGACACCTACACCCATGTGATTCTAAACCGTCTTGGTTTCCTCTACCACCCCTTAAATTTTTGACCATGAGTTTCGAAATACCCTGTATGAGACGCAGCTTCAAAGTCTATGGTTGAGGTGATCGGAATCAAGGAATCAGTATGACCATGTACTACATTAACCTGAAAGATCACATCGGGAAGAAGCCTTGGTGTGAAGAAAAGGTGGGATGTGGAATTTGAACTACCTGGATGAGAAAGTAAAAGAATAAAATGGAATTATTAATTTATATCCTACCGCCACTCAAGATCGGAATAAAATGGTGGTTAAAGGATTAATAAAAGCAGCCATTTAAAACGATAAGAAGCGAAGGCAAAAAACTTATTTACTTTGCTATTTATTTTATAGTATTTTTTAATTGATTTAATTGTGTGGTGGAGTGAAAACAGTAAAATATAATTTTGAGACTGTTTCCATGGGAAGACCACACAAGTGGACCGTAAATTAGAAGAGGCGCCAGGCAATGGTCAGTCTGGACACTATAGCACAATGAACTGTCAACGTTAAAATATTTATGGCCGAAAATAGTTATGGCCGAAAATGATATGCAAATTTGGCGAAGTATATTCCCCGATGTCACACCTACATGTCCGGGGGATATCCTTCGATGATCCTTCGTCCCACATGTTCGACGAGGGGATGCATTAATTCCCCGATACGAACAAATCAGAAACTCCAGCCAATGATGTAAGAGGGGGTAAGAAAAAAGGAAACAGCCCCGTGGAAAAATAAAAAAAAGAGAGAACGAGCGGACTGCAGAAGAAGGAGAAGAGAGTTTTGGAGAAGGTGTGAACGGGCTTAAAAATCAATGTGTGCTTCGAATCAGTGTGATGAAGTTCTGAGCAAAAAAAAAAAAAAAAAAGAAAAAAAAATAATAATAATAATAAATTAAAAAAAAAGGGGGGGGAAGGAAAACGAGTATTTTTTATGATATGCAGATAAATATATATGTGTAACAATTAATAGACACACATGATATTGTATGTTATTCTTAATATATATATATCCATCTGTAATAATATAAATATGGTACATGTTGGTACAGAATGTGTGATTAAACATAATAATATGTGTACAATCCCATTGGTGTACAATATATTATTTTGAAGAAATTGAGAAACAAGATACAAAGGTAACTCATTAATGTTATTAATGCAAAGTGGTTCGGAAACATTATCGATACTGCCAGATTTAACAAAATCTGACAAAGCAAAGCCGCAAAGGAAAACGAAAATGTTCACGTGAAACCACAAAATGCTTGAGACACAACGGGAGAACAAATGTATCACAACTGAGACTTTCGCCGTGTGTAGCTACGCGTGATGGACTATTGTGTATGGACTAAACTCCAACTACTAAACGGTAGAACGTAGCACATAATTTGCTACGTATGATGGACTATATCGCATGGACTATACATGACAAGTGCCGAATTTTAAAACGTAGCACATGTGTAGCTACGTGTAATGAACTAGTGACTGTGGACATTGAATATTTTTTTTCCTTGTTTTTTTTATGTACACGGGGGAGAGATGTGGTGGAGTGAAAACAGCAGTAAAATATAATTTTGAGACTGTTTCCATGGGAAGACCACACAAGTGGACCGTAAATTAGAAGAGGCGCCAGGCAATGGTCAGTCTGGACACTATAGCACAATGAACTGTCAACGTTAAAATAGTTATGGCCGAAAATGATATGCAAATTTGGCGGGGTATATTCCCCGATGTCACACCTACATGTCCGGGATTCGACGAGGGGATGCATTAATTCCCCGATACGAACAAATCAGAAACTCCAGCCAATGATGTAAGAGGGGGTAAGAAAAAAGGAAAGAGCCCCGTGGAAAAATAAAAAAATAGAGAACGAGCGGACTGCAGAAGAAGGAGAAGCGAGTTTTGGAGAAGGTGTGAACGGGCTTAAAAATCAGTGTGTGCTTCGAATCAGTGTGATGAAGTTGTGTTCAAAAAAAAAAAAGGAATGAGTGTTGCTTGGTGATGGCTTAAGAGAAAGAAAGCGGTTCCAATAGTGCACGCGTCGATCGTGTCCTGTGTAAAGATGGCTACCTCATCATAATGGTGAATATCCCAAACGATTTATTTATTCTTGGTGTTTCAAACCTTTTGTGGATACCCCTTATCCTCCAAAACCACATCTCCCCCAGACATGTTATGATTTTAAAATTATGTCAATATCGTCTTTTAATTAATATTAGTGGAATGACTAAGAATAAATGGAATTTATTTGCAATTCATAGAGTCTTTAGTTTTTTTTAGTGTTTAGGTGTATGTCAATCATTTTTCTTTTTTCAGCGTAATCCTAGGAGTACTTGCCAGGCAGGTTATGCGCGGCACAGTACCGCTGTACGATCATCTTTGGCCTTAGTTTTCATCAAATTTTAATCATAACAAAACCTAAAACCACCACAAATTGATTTATATTATTTGTATACAATTATTCACTCTTTCTCCGAGAATTTTTAGATTATCCTTGCATCTTTAACAATAAAAAAATTTCTCCTCAAATCAATGAGGTCACAAACCCACAAAGATTGACACTACACCCTGCCACAAATTCTTTTGTCAAAATTCTCACTGCTGAGCTCATCTCGTCTCTGGAAATCCTCTCTCAGCTTCAGGGTAGGAAATTTTAATCTTCCTTATATTTTGCACCAAAATTTGAATCCGCATGAAAAAGGGGTACATCCGAATATTTTTAGCCCCTCGGTAACTGCTAGCAATCAAATCACAGATAGGATTTTTCTGAAAAATGAATTAGTACGCACGTACAGTGTACTGTATGTACACATTGTTCCTTAATGGTAAGTTACAAATCAAGTGATATGACCATGTACTACATTAGTCCGA
This sequence comes from Cheiracanthium punctorium, assembly GCA_038373885.1. NCBI lineage: Eukaryota > Metazoa > Arthropoda > Arachnida > Araneae > Cheiracanthiidae > Cheiracanthium > Cheiracanthium punctorium. The sequence continues at coordinate 10,236 of JAWZYV010003441.1, read as the reverse complement.
AAGATCGTATCATGAAGAATTGCCTTCATTTCTATGAATAAAATGGGTGAGGCAGATTTCGAACTACCTCCGTGAGAATGTAAAATAGTAGCATGAAATTTCTCCATTTATTCGCAGACGTTATAAGATCGGGAAGAACATAGGGTTTCAAGATTAAGAAAGTCAATCCCTTACAGCGATAAGAGACGAAGGCAAATAATTGATTTACTTTATTATTCGTATCCAATAATTCACTACTTTCCTGAGCATCTTGGGATTATGCTGCCTACTTGTAACAATTATGAATTTTCCCCTCGAAACGGTAAGTTCATTTATTTAATTTTATGGATTTGTACATTTTTATATTTTAAATTTTGATTTTTTAAAAATTGCCTTCATATACACCTTCTCATAAGAGTATTAGAGGGTGAGTAAAATCTACTATATCATTTTCATAATTAAAATTAATGTTCCCCGCAAAAGTGAATCGTATCATGTAATAATAATTTCTCATATTTCTTTTTAATGCTGTTTTTAACCAAAAAATAATTAATTATTAAGCTGTAATAGGAAATTTAGCTATAAATACATTTTTAACGGTTTCATGCTTACCAATTATTTTTTTAAAGACATTGAAACCGCTATGTTTATTGAGGAGTACTTTAAATAAGGAAATTTTACTGGATTTTATAATTATGTGAAACGCATTTATTTATTTGCTGCATTTATTTAACCGCATGTTTGATTAGGATCATTGTCTCACGCCATTTTGTATACACAATATTTAAAACAGTATTTAATTCTTATACTATTAGCAATTATTAAACACATTTTATTTTCTATATTTCGTTAATAATGATACTATTATTCTTTCTGTTTTTTCCTCCACACCTAATACTTCTACATTTAATTCTGCTCTCACAACTCCCATGGGAACAAGTTTCTCTTTATTCTAGAACATGTTAGTCTTAGAAAATTGGCTGCTACGACTGAAACTCATTTTTCTGCGTCTGGCTTTTGTTGCAGGAATCGTACATATATGAATCGCCGTTTATATGTTCTAACGAAAAACTATTCCCTTATGAACTATCACATTAACATGATAGTTAGAAGTAAAGTAATAATTAATGTAATCTTAGTTTAAAAGTAAAATAAAATAAATGCTAGACAGATTTTTAAATTTGAAAAAGTCGAGCTCATTGATTTATCGTATTAGCCCGAATATAATATGACCCCAAATTTTTCAAAAATATAATTAGAAAAATCCTATATTTTGGCCTTGAATTTAGTGCGAGTCAGGTTTATTACGGGAAATGATTAGTCCAAAAACATCGCACTATATTCGCTCTATTAAGGTAAATTCATAAAAAAATAAATTAGCAATTTGAGATAAGAAATGTAAGAAGAAATTTCCGGAACAGATTACACATAGGGCAAATTGGCCCATAGTGATACCCTTAACCCTTTGACGCGTAGTGTTCCCGCTCTGGGAACACTCTGACGTTTTGACTGTTGCCAATCACGAAGAATAGATATGATTTCTGTAAAAATAGTTGCGGGCGACATAGCTCCACGAGAATCCTTTACTTTTTAGCCCGTCATTTCCCGTAAAAAAATTGTCACGATTATTTTTAACACACTGACATCTGCTGAAAAATGGAATAATGCGATAACAGCTGAATAGATTGCCCAATGCTGAAAAAAGGGCTTTTTTCAGCATTGGGAAAGGGTTGCGCCTCGGAGGGTTAAGAGGAAAACTTGCATTAAATAACATAAATTTTAAATAAAACTTTGGCTCTTTACCACAATACTTTACAATATATTTTGAATCATAAACATATTTTATTAATATTTTAAAAACAAACTGAGTAACAAAAAAAATTAAATTTTGAAATAGAGTCCAAAGAATCATTTTAGCCGCACCCACGGGCAAAGTGATCCTTCATTTGAAAAAAATTGCAAAATGCTTTTATTAGCAAAATAAAATATGTAAACGTAATTCCAACTATACATAATAAAATAAAATCAGTTTAAAGTTATAGAGTATGCATAACTTGTTTTATAAAAAAAATTAAAATAAAAAGTGTCACAAACTTAAAATGGAGTATTTCAGCATTGTAATTAAAAAACAATGGTGTACAATAAATGCAGAAATAAATTAAGTAATGTAATGGAGAGTCACACATTTTGAGAACGTCTGAAGACCTAGTACGATGACCAGGACCCGGTACTGGAGTTTCTTCAGTCAATGGATTATTTTACCCGGCAGTATGGCTGCCCACTGAAGGTTATATAACTGGAACACGCAGATAAACATAACAAACTAAACAATTGTAATTAACACATGAAAACATACTCTATTCAGTAAGCCAAAAAATGTTTCTGTAAATTAAAGACTGTATTTCTAAATAAATAGGGAAGTTAGTGCTTACCTCATAAGAGATATGATAAAACCTCATAAGAGATATGATAAAACCCAGTTGTTATGATAAAACCCAGGATTTATACTCAGACTCGTAATGCAGCGATCGCTTAAATATCGCCATTGCTTCTTTTTGACTTGGCACAACTAGTTTATGTGTTACTCGGTAGACATCGCTACCTGTATCTAAGAAAACATATGTGGATCATTTTGCCCGTGAGAATCATTTTGGAACACCTTCCCCTACATCTGTAACATATACTAACAAATTTTGTTATTTAGAAAATATATTGATAAAAAAGGTAGAAGAAAATATAGGTTTGCTAGATTTTAAGAAATGCACATCTATTTGCATTTAATTCAGAATAAATATTCAGATACAACGATTAATAATTATAATAATAATAGTATTGCTTTAAATTATAATTACTTTCAGAATGAAAAAAAAACTATATTTTGCAGATATTAATGGTATTTACAAAATTATGTATTTTTTGTGGGCAACATTTTTTTCATGCATCAGATAACTGCTTCAAAAGCGCATTAGAACCTTTTTAATGTTACATTCATAAGAGCACGTTGAACAAGACGTAAAAATATGCACCGATCTAATTAAATTACTTTTTAAAATACATAATGTTAAATCTCTTTATACAGTAAGAAAATGCATTTTTATGACTGATAAAATATTTAACTTAAAGTTGCGAAAGACCATGTTTTGGTAGCGCATTTTTTTCTGTATGAAAGAAAATAATCCAATTTCCAAACAGAGCTGAACGGTAAACAATGTTTTATCGCTGTTATGGACTGCAAACGTTTATTCATGAATTAATTATGTTTAAAATATCGTACTATCAATTACATTTCGGTAATCCTCCTAATGTTGTTCCAAAGAATAAGAAAAATAATTATCGTCATTTAGTTTAAAAAATGCATTAGCGTAAGTTAAAAATATATCTAGGCTTTACTGAAGAGCTTTGAAATTAATATTTTTTAAAGTGTGCCACTTTTCAATAAAATTTAAACTAATATTTTTAAGAAGAATTTACTTTTGTTTCAAATATAAAATAAATGTGATAGCGAAGATGAAGATTCATCCCATAGTTACCTTCTACAGCAGGATATTCGCGATTTTTGTTTGATACTGGACAAAAGTATGTTTCTAGAGGCATTACACGATGAATGAAGTCTCTTTGCAATACATTTTACATTTCATACTTCGTGTACTTTGAACCCCAGCCTTGTTAGGTTTACGGTATTTTCTGCAGTATACAAACTAGAACCATAAACTCCAGGCAAAAAGACTAGAATATGCAGCAAATATTTGTAGCGATTACCTCTATCCAAGTACTTCTGCAGAATGGATTTTTTCCTTTTGTGAGAGTCTTAAAATGACATCGCGTCGTACGTTTGACAGTTTTGTTTTGTTTTATAATTCCTAAAATGCGAGCGATGCTCCGTGACAGTCAAACTGCAGAAAATCTTAGCGAAAATTTGCTACAGAAAAAACAACTTAAAATATTGTTGATATTACAGGAATAGAAATACAGTGGACTCCGCTTAATGTGATCGCGGTTAATGTTATCAATCGCTTACTGTTATCGAAATCACTTGGTCCCGATTTTCTCTATTCATTTGTATGTTAAAATTATCGCTTTATGTGATCATTCCATCGGTTAATGTTATCAGTTTTCGAACCTCATTTTAACTGGCAAAAGAATATTCACAATGGATTCAGAAGGAACCCATTCTTTTATTTCCCTTTGCTGTTGTTTGAATTTCCCAGAATTCTCCCTCTTCCACCTATGCTTCCACCTAGGGAAATGGGGAATGAACAAAGGAGTGAGGAATTACACATTCCTGGAATTCCCCCCTCCACGCACATCCCGCTGGTGGTCAGTGGTTGTCAGATAACCGTTTTCACTTGCTGGTCATTGTAATCGAAAAATTTATGGCTTTTCTTATGACCAGTTGGAATGAGCCGACAAACGGTAACCCATAAAACCACACCCCTCACATGATAGAAAGACGGAACGGGAGCTTTTTTCCTGAGAACGTTTCCTTCAATACATTCTTTACCCCTGGAGTTCCCCTAAATCTTCAGCGCAAGTGAACTGGACATTATCGGAACTCAGAAGGAGCGTATTCACATTTTATGCCTTGCTCCCTTACATGCAGCTTGTCGATATGGAAGCCAGAAAGCGAAATGATTTAACGTTAAAACAAAAGATCGAAATTTTAAATCGTTATGACAGGTTACCAAAAATGAGTCAGCGCAATGCTGCAGCGCAGTTAAACATTTCTCAGCCTTTATTGTGTAAAATTTTGAAAAATTGTGATGAACTTACTAGAAGAGATAAGGAAAATGAAAATACGGAGTGAAAACGTAATAGAGCTGGTAAAGATGAGCAAGTTGAAAAGGCTCTAAGACTTATTTGGTTTGAAAATGTTCGAGAACGTGATGCTCCAGTCAACGGACCCCTTATGCAACAAAAAGCAGAAAGTTTAGCTGCTCAAATGGGAAAAAAAGATTTTGTTGCAACAAATGGTTGGTTTCCGCGATGGAAGACACACGAAAATATTGTTTACAAGAGAATTCACGACGAACAAAAAGATGCCGATAAGCCAGCAGCAATTGGCTACGAGACGAGTGGCCAAAACTAATTGCCTCATATTCACCAGAAAATGTGTACAATGCCGACGAAACAGCTTTGTATTTTAGAGCACTACCAGAACATACATACTTATTTAAGAATGAAAGCTTAAAAGGACATAAAGTCTCAAAAGAACGTATCACTGTTTTATGTTGCGTCAGTATGTCTGGAAAAAAAACAGAGACTTTCAGTCATCGGGAAAAGTAAGAATCCTCGTTGTTTTAAAGGTGTTAAAAAACTTCCTATCGACTACTATGCCAACAAGAATTCCTGGATGACAACAGTCATTTTCAATGACTGAATACGTAAGTAGGACGATAAGCTAAAACAAGATATTCTTCTCCTTGTGGACAGTTGCACTGCACACGTTTCAAATGTCACTCTGAAGCATATTAATGTTGTTTTTTTACCCGCAAACACTACTTCCCTTTTGCAGCCTTGTGATCAAGGAATTATTCGTGCTTTGAAAGCATATTATCGCCACGAAATGCGGGCACGATTACTGGATGAAATAGAGTGTACACAAAATCTTAAAGCTAATTATTTGGGTCAAGAAAACTAACGTTCTTGATGCGGTGCACCTGTTAACAGCTTCCTGGAATCGAGTTTCTGCTCAAACGATCAGAAACTGCTTCGCCTACGCAGGATCTTGCGAAAAAAATGACCAGAAATCTGAAGAAAAGATTGAAATTCCTTCGGATATGACCCCTGAAGAGTTCGAGGCATGGGTGGAAGTAGATCAAAGCATCCCAGTAGCTTCCACATTAACAGAATCTGAAGTCTGTCAGATTGCCATAGGAAAACATACGAATGATGGAACCGATGAGTCCGGTGAAGAATCTGTTGATATTGAGCCACCTCCTACAAGAGCAGTAATGAGACATGCATTAAAAGTGTTGAAACGTGGAGTTCAACACCGATCCGATGACTTTAAAAAGATTATGAATAAGAACAATTTATTAATAACCTCTTAAGAAAAAATTGTAGACAAACAACCATTGATAAAATTTTTTAATTATCTATACAATTCTTGTGTTTTAAAGGATAATATACAGTACATAAATATAAGGTGAGTTTTTCCATTTTATTTTGAAATTTAGTATGTGTAAATTAGAGTGTGGGGGGGGGTAAATTTATCTAATTTTGCATATCGTTTATTGTTATCAATCGGTTATTGTTATCAAAATCACGGTATCCCAAACTGATCACATTAAGCGGCGTCCACTGTATCTACAGGAAACATTCGTTATTTTGTGATATGTTTTGTATCATGCCTGTCGTAAAGAGTAAACCCTAGTGAATTATTTTTTTCGTAAAGCGCGTTACCCTCACTAAATGCTTATGCAATTTAAATTTCGTGAAATAAAAATAATGTCAAATTCACTTACGATAAGACTTTAAATTAAAAAAAACTAAGTTCGTATCATATTTATCATAATAGTTACTATAGGAACAGATACAATACCTAGGATTTATTTAAGGAGATTCCGCCCCCCTCCCCTCCCCCCCCTTCCCATAAAAAATTGTTTACAAATGATAATGATGCAGCATTTACGTGAAAAGTTTTGACTTTTCCACCGTTTGCATCATCTACGAATTTTTTTTCTGTCCATTACTGAGTACTTAAGCTAGTTAATTAAGTAATGAAATGAAACTAAACTAGGTTTTGTAGTTCTTAGTTTAGTAAAATGGAAATGATATTATGAACAAAACAAAATTTAATTTACAAGGGTTTTAAATTTCTCAGATTCCTAATGCTACTGCAACTAGACTATTGTATTTTCTTTGGTCTGTAAACAAACATTCCAACTTGCTCGAAGCTGCACATACGTACTATGCATTTACCCAAAGCAAATGCAAGTTTATGTAGCCTCCAACATCGTACTTGTCCTTTAATTTATGATATTTTTTTTAGTACGGAATTATTCAATTTTTTCGTTGCTAAGGTAATGCAAACAAAAAAACTTTTGTAATTATTTCAAAAACTTCTAATTAATAAAAATTCTAATTAAAACATTTAATTACATTTAAAATTTTGCTTTTCTTTAAAATTTTTAAAGAGTTTCCTAAGTAATATTTATTTATCCATTAAATTATAATGAAGGCTTAAATGTGCATTTTATTACTTGACAAAATAAAAGAAAAACATCCTAACATATATATTTCAGGTTAAGATAATATGAAAACTGTATTTGATACGTAATATTAAATTTTAATCACTCACTACCACTCAGGTAACCGGAAATCCTAGAATATGCAAAAATATTTCCTGCGTTAGGCTTACTTCTTGACTGAGAGTCTGCTAATATGCTTGAGTTTCAAAGTTTACATCAAAATGAAGTTAACCTCACGAAAACTTGGAGTCACGATATTTAAGTTATTTTACGAAAATTTTTGTCGGAACTGATCCTTCTTTTATTTTTTATTTTTTCTTATCAGCAAATTATTCCACATATTTAGAATGAAATATTTTGAAAAAAAATGCCCTCTTTCCGATGAGGCAAACATTACTTTTTCTAAATGTTAATTACCTCCGACATTACCCATTAAGAGAGAAAAATGCCAAAAATCGCATAAAACATATGTTTTTTTTTTTTTTTTTTTTTTTTTTTTTTTTTTCTTTTTTTTTTTTTCTAATTAGAATTTCGAAAGAATCGTTTCGAGGTGGCTTACCTGTCCTAGAAAACCTGTACACAAAATACAGGGTTACTACAAATGAATCATTCATTTTCAATACCCGATTTATTCAAAAATATTATAGTTACAAATAGGTTTGATATAGGAAAATAACTACAAAATAGTCAAATTTTATGCTAACTTTACAATTGTTCTACGTGCGCTTCCTTGGTCACTAGTGCTGTCAAGACACCTGGTGTACAAACTTGAGTTAGTGCTGCCACGCCACAAGGTAGCTTTGTACACTAGGTGATGTAGCAGCACTAGTTTATTATCTTTCATTTATCCCTAACGAGTTAAGTTCAGTCTCTACCGAAATGGAGGCAAATCGAGAAAATAATTTCTACGCCCTAGAATCGTGTGTCGTGTGACCAAGATCGTACACACAGAACATTTGTAGAGTGAGCACAAAACTTCAATATTTTGTGCTTATTTTCATGTATGAATCATATTTGTAAGAATAATGCTTTTGAATAAATCGGGTTTTAAAAATGAATGATGATTCTTTTAGTGGCCTTTTGTAGTAACCTTGTTTAGTAGGCCTTGTATTACCTGTTTAACGCGATGCGATCGGCAGACAGGCGCACACACACACACAGACAAACTCCTTTTCTTATATAGATATACGATATCTTTATTAACACTGAGTATTGGGCTTCCATCCATACTATCGTAACATGTTCTCTATTTTTAAATACATAATCTAAATGCAAGCATAGGCAATCATTTAGCGTCACCAATATTTAAACATTTTTTCCAAAAGTTTTTCAAATTTTTATGATTTTCAAAGTTTACCGTTCAAATTACAAGTAATATCACGATACTAAACTTCATTTGCCTTCAACAAAATCACGCTTTCATCACAATATCAAATCTTCAACTGCTGCCAAACTAAGGCAATTAAAAGATTGAAGTTTTCAAAATAATAATCCTTGTAGGTTAAGGAGGAGGATTCCCACAAAGAGAGAGGAGAATTCCCACAAACCCACTCGTAAAGAAAATCCATATGCTTCCAAAAATGCATTTCATCTTTTTTTTTAAATGTGTAACATTTCAGTGCGTGCGGAAATTTTTTGCATTCGGATGATTTCGTTTTGCCGTTTATAGCAGATCTTGGAGCTCGTTTAATTCAGTCTGAATCATACCCATGAATGTTTGTTTCACATTTGTTATCAATCCGCTATCGACTTGTGTTTGTACTCGTGTTGTATGGCATTCCATAATTTGAAACTGTAATATACTGTGAAAATGGGTAGTTGTACTGCACAAAAGTTTTATAGTCATTCGAGAAATAATGTTTGCTTTCCATAATGGAAAGGAAAAAGATTAAAGTGGATTGAAAAACAAAAAACAGCGGAAGAATCGTTCGTGATCTAGGTGAACAAGCTCGGTTATGTGTGAAAAGTAGTTCTTTTTCTTCTTCCGTTATCTTTCCAGATTTTTGCAAGTTCTTTTAATTATCTATACAAATAAAACAAACAGTAAAATGTCCGTTAGTTAGTTTGTCTGTGTCTCTCTAGCTCGCAGCCGGGTGATCCTAGACCTATCAAATTTTGTATGAAATTTCCCCAGGACAGGTCCCGGCATACCTCGAATCGATTTTTTCGAAATTCCAAATATTTTAGGAGATATCGATAAAAAACGTGTCAAAAAAGGCTACTTTTTGCTGTCCGCCATTTCGCAATTGCAACCCCACAGTGGAAAAAGTGATAAGTAAGCATATCTAGGTTGCCATATTTGGCAAGTTTATTAAATGATTCAGACTCTTGAAGTAAAAATAAAAGAATTACCATTTTTTTTTGTTTAGATTATTTGTAAGGTTATTTTTTAATAAAAATACCGTATACATATGAAATCAGAACAAGGATAAAATGTTTTATACTCAAAAGAAAAATAGGATTTGGAAATTTTTCTAAACTAAAATGTGCAACTTTTTAATTTGGCGAAAAATAAAATGGTTGATGTTCGAGTTTGAGGAGATGTGATCCTAACGCTTGCGCAATTTATCGCCTGCTACTTCGATTATGAATACACCTGAATAAGTTTTTGAGAAAATGTCACTCAGCTCAAAATGTGCATTTTTCTACGCAGCTTTTCCCCATCTATTTCTAATGTATTACATCCAGAAAAGGATGTTAGAAATATCAATTTTAATTTTGTTCAATCACACTCATTAATAATGATATACTTTCCAACTTAATGGAGTAAGGAAAGGAAAAAGGCAAGACCCATGGATTTATAATACGATTTTAAAATATAGCACTTTAGTGGGTATTTAAAATCTGAAAGTGTTTCAGATTTTCTTATATATATATATATATATTTTTTTTTTTACTTTCCATTTTATTATAAAGGCCAATATATACAGAAGCTCTTCGGAATTAATATAGGACGAAAATAATTTGTACCTTTTTGTAGGTTTTTATCATTTAACCATCTTAATTTTGTAACCAGGAGCAGTCCGGCACGATAAGCATCGCATCTGGGTACCGGCTTCGAACGGAC
>JAWZYV010003439.1:0-14223 GCA_038373885.1 Cheiracanthium punctorium | reverse complement strand
CAAAGGTTTTATTTAGAATACAGCGTTAAATTTTAATGATGCGTGAAGAAATAATGCAGTTATTAAGGGATTTCAATTGATCTATCTCCAGAATTCTCGCCAAATGAGTACATTGATTTAAGTTGGGGGAATTCCGCCAAATTTCAGAAAATTAAAATCTTCTCATTTAGTAACATCAGAGTAATGATGAATAAAACACGTTATAGTTGATAATTTTAAAAAATTCGGCTGTATTAAGGGATTCAACTTTTCGAATAAAGGCTTGCTTTACTTTTTCGCGGTCGAACCATTTCCCCTATATTATTCCTGCTAAGTCTCAATGCTTCGAATGATTTCCAGAAAAAAACGCTTGCAAAATGGCGTATGTTGGGCACTTTGGCGAGGCTTAGATTTGAAACTGGATTTTATTTGAGACTGGGAATATATAATGACACTGGTTTATAGATAAAAATGAATGTTGGTATGAGTGTATGAGGTTGAAAAACTCCAGCACCGTTGAGCACCGTTGCACCATGAAATTTGGTTCACCTAAGTCTTTTATCATGGAGAAGCTTTTTATGCTATCCGTTTTCCTCTAACTTGCCACCAGGTGGCGCAGCAGAAACGTCGATTTCTATTCCGTTTAGCCGTTTGCTATGCGAATATCGTCCAACCGATTTCGATGAAATTTGGTACACGCGAATATTAGAAACACGGAGAATATTTTTCACTATCCATTTTTGCTGTAACTTGCCGCTAAATGGCGCTGAAAAGCATCAACTTCTATACCGTTCGACCGATCGGCATAAAAATTTTTTATACTTACACATTTGAGCACGAAGAATATATTCTAACTGCGTTTCCTTTTGATGTTACTCACCACTAGATGACACTGCAATGCATTATTATTTTAAGTCGCCACTAGATGACGCTGCAGCAGGCCAAATTCTTGACCATTCAAACGGTCGCTATGAAAATCAGTATACATAGACTATTTGAACAATGAGAATATTTTTGGCGTTATCCATTTTGCTATAACTCGCCACTTGACGACGCTGTAGCAAATCATTACTTTATTGAACCATTGGATGGCCCTGCAGTGTATCACTTCTTGACTGGGCAAATGATCGCTATGAAAATAGGTATACATAGATAGATATTTGAACACGGGGAAGAGTTTGGCGCTATCCATTTCCTATAAACTTGCCACTAGATGTCGCGTCAAACACATGAACTTCAGGACTGTCCAGCCGATAGTCATGAAAATTCGTATACATCGATATCTGAATGCGAAAAATATTTTCGCCGTATCCGTTTTGCTAAAACTCGCCACTAGATTGCGCTACGCCGCATGGCCTTCTGCACCGTACAAACGATTGCCTTGCATTCGGTATGCATGATTATTGGACACAATATAACGCGATATCCACTTTGCTATATCTGTTTATTACAATGAATAGTAATCACCACAAATCGTAATATCAAAAAGTCCATTCATTCCCGTGCGAAGAACGGGTACTTCAGCTAGTGTATTCATAAAAATAATCAGTTGATAACTAGTAAGCTAAATGTTTTGATGAGTTGAATACTTATCCTTTTAACGGGCAGTGGTTCAAGCTCTGGGAACACCAAACTCTGACGTTTTGACTGTTGCCAGTCATGAAGAATAGATTTGATTTCTATAAAAATAGTTGCGGGTGACATAGCTCCACGAGAATCCTTTACTTTTTAGCACGTCCTTTCCCGTAAAAAAACTGTCACGATTATTTTTAACAGCACTGACATCTGCTGAAAAATGGAAGAATGCGAGAACAGCTGGATAGATTGCCCAATGCTGAAAAAAGGGCAGCCGTTGCCATCGCTCGACTTAACTACCAGCAAGATGGCGGACGATCGAAACCTACATCGCGTGCCACAGATCTAGAGACCTCTTTTTTGGACGACAGCTGACGACAGCGTCAAAAAAGGGTCTCCAGATCTGTGGCACGCGATGTAGGTTTCGATCGTCCGCCATCTTGCTGGTAGTTAAGTCGAACGATGGCAACGGCTGCCCTTTTTTTCAGCATTGGACAATCTATCCAGCTGTTCTCGCTCTCTTCTATTTTTCAGCAGATGTCAGTGCTGTTAAAAATAATCGTGACAGGTTTTTTTTTTGTTTTTTTTTTTGTTTTTTAACGGTAAATGACGTGCTAAAAAGTAAAGGATTCTCGTGGAGCTATGTCACCCGCAACTATTTTTATAGAAATCAAATCTATTCTTCGTGACTGGCAACAGTTAAAACGTCAGCGTTTGGTGTTCCCCGAGCGGGAACACTGTGCCTTAAAGGGTTAATCGTAAATTTCACCGTTACTTCGACTGTTCTTCCAAAATAATTATTAACAGGAACAGGAACATAAAGACGCCGTTAGCGACAACACACTGTTAAGTTTTTCTGTTTCGTCTTCGAGTAACCCACCCCTTCTAGAGTTTTGTCCTATGATCTTACAATTACCCTGTATATCTAGAAACACTATTCCAACCAAGTTTTCGCCTCCAATGGCCGAGCGGTGGAGCAAATAGCGCTTTCAACTGGGAGACTGAAGGTGCCTGGTTCAAACCCAGGTCGCGTCCGTCGACCTAGCCATTCGGAGTTTTCCCTGGTTTTCTCCGAAACTTAGCGTAAATATGGGATCTGACACCTTAGAAAGACCCCCTTTGGCCTAGATTACTAGTGTAGATAATCCCACAAACAAACAAACAACAATTGTTTTTTTACAATTTCGCTTCGTCTGTCTGTCTGCCGCCGTAAATAAGCATCGATTACTACGAAATTTATGTATATTATTCCTGTGTGCTGTGCACTATTGAAAATGGTATCTGCAGCTTTAATGGTTCTTTTACAGGATCACCCGAAATAATTCTAATACGTTACCTTCTATGGGCAGTCATTGTTGAAGAGTATTTTAGAGATATTCATTTATTTCAAACAGTAATGTTATTAAGGATTACAAGAAAATGCTCTCATCGCAGAGGCGTAGCCAAGGGAGGGGTTAGGGGGGTCATAACCCCCCCATGAGGAATTTTTTGCCAAAACAAAATGTATGTTCTTCTCTACATTATCACACACACGTATACATATATATGAGTTACAGTAGTCATAACCCCCCCCCCCATGAAAAATTTCTGGCTACGCCCCTGTCTCATCGAAAATAGTGGACAGGGAACATTTTACATCGAAAAAGGAACATTTTACCAAGGGCAACAAAAAATAGCTTATGCATTAATGTATTCATAAAAATAATCAGTTGATAACTAGTAAACTAAATGTTTTGATGAGTTGAATACTTATCCTTTTAACGCGCAGTGTTCCCGCTCTGGGAACACCAAACTCTGACGTTTTGACTGTTGCCACTCATGAAGAATAGATTTGATTTCTATAAAAAGTAGTTGCGGGTGACAGAGCTCCACGAGAATCCTTTACCTTTTTAGAACGTCATTTCCCGTAAAAAAACTGTCACGATTATTTTTAACAGCACTGACATGTGCTGAAAAATGGAAGAGAGCGAGAACAGCTGGATAGATTGCCCAATGCTGAAAAAAGGGCAGTCGTTGCCATCGCTCGACTTAACCACCAGCAAGATGGCGGACGATCGAAACCTACATCGCGTGCCACAGATCTAGAGACCCTTTTTTGACGACAGCTGGCTGTGCCGCACAGCCACCCCTTCTAGAGTTTTGTCCTATGATCTTACAATTACCCTGTATATCTAGAAACACATTCCAACCAAGTTTTCGCCTCCAGTGGCCGAGCGGTGGAGCAAATAGCGCTTTCAACTGGGAGACTGAAGGTGCCTGGTTCAAACCCAGGTCGCGTCCGTCGACCTAGCCATTCGGAGTTTTCCCTGGTTTTCTCCGAAACTTAGCGTAAATATGGGATCTGACACCTTAGAAAGACCCCCTTTGGCCTAGATTACTAGTGTAGATAATCCCACAAACAACTTTTTTTTTTTTTTTACAATTTCGCTTCGTCTGTCTGTCTGCCGCCGTAAATAAGCATCGATTACTACGAAATTTATGTATATTATTCCTGTGTGCTGTGCACTATTGAAAATGGTATCTGCAGCTTTAATGGTTCTTTTACAGGATCACCCGAAGTAATTCTTATACGTTACCCTCTATGGGCAGTCATTGTTGAAGAGTATTTTAGAGATATTCATTTATTTCAAACAGTAATGTTATTAAGGATTACAAGAAGATGCTCTCATCGAAAATAGTGTACATCAGCAGTTCTCAACCTTTTAACGTCGCGCCCCTCCCCCCAACAAAGGCTAACTTACGATGGCGCCCCCCCTCACAGTTTTCAGCATACATTTAGTTTTCTAATCTCTAACAATGAACATTTAGTCGAATTTTCTACAAAATAATGTTATCAGTAAAGTTTGAATGAACATTTTAAGCGAAAATGGGTTGGTGGTGTACATAGCATTTGTAGTTTTTCTACAGGAGCACTTACAAGAATTCCAATACACTGCGGTCTATGGCAGTTAGAGACATCCATTCGCTTCAAGCATAAACCAAAAATAAGTGTATAAACATTTATAACGGCGTATTCTTCACTTGAAGGATGGGAATAACATTTCAAAGTTCTTTCACAGGCTCTCTCAAAATTACATTGATAGTGATATACCAAACTTTCTCTAAATTTGACGCAAATAAAAAGACTGTTGGGGTGAAAAGCGTTTCATAATCGATGCGTTTGGCAGGATTTAGATTTTTTTTAAGTGCATGAAAACAACGTATTCGACCCTGTATTTATGAATGATTCCCATTTATTTTTCTACAGGCTATCTCTTCTGATATGTTGACTATACAGGGGTGTTCCAAAAAGGTGGTAACAGGCTTTAATTCTTTAACTATTTATTCTCTAGAAATCAGACCTTATTGTGGAGGCAATTACAACGGGCGCTAGAAAAAGCATTCGACAAAAATATGTCTTCACTCAATATATTTAATCTTCGTCCACCTAAAATAAATAACTTCTCATATTCAATTTTTATCATGTACCCAAATCGAATTTCATGCTCTTCTGGAAACTTTCGCAGTCGAAAGATTTCGTTTTGTGCATACAGCCATTCTTATATCCATGCAGACGATTTATTTGTGTAAAAAAAAAAAAAATTAAACTATGTAATCTAGAATATCTATTCTAAACGAATTGGAATCCCAATTGTGTGACGTCATTTTCACTTCTAGCAGGTAATTTTGTCACGCAAATGATTCGCTTTTTTGACTCTCGAAAATAAAATGGTGCTGAAAAGAGCGAAAAATCGCTTAAAAATGAGGGAACGGGTGGATTTTTAGATTATAAAAAGGAGCACAGATTGTTTACTATATTTTTATACATTAATTTGAAAATTTTCAAGCGGATCGTACAAACGGTGTGCATGTTTATTGCTTTTTTCGTGCTTAACTTTTTAATCTTTTTGGAGTAGTGGAGTTAAAAGTTTTATATCATGGATGAGATGCCCGGAATTCTTAGAGAGTGAGTCAGTGAGTCAGGGATCAATGTAACTATATATGTAGGATAAGTGCACAATGTGAAAAGGTTAGGGGGGGAAAAAACTACACTAAGAAAGAATTGCTGTCGCTAATTTTTTTAAAGTTTTATTTTTTAAATTTGTATACTACCCCACTACAAAAAAAATTCCCATTTAGAAAAAGTGCGCCCCGAATACTCGTGAGACTATGTATAAAATTTTAAGCTTTCAATCATAAAACATCTCGAAGATATTTTTAAACATAGATGGTCAGAGACTATACATTTATTTGAATGCAATCGTTTATTGCTAGAGTCAAATTTTTTTTTATTTTCTATCTTAATTTCAGTACGACTTCTGAAACCCGCTTACCCAACGTGATTTCCCCCCCCCCCCCTTCTATAACCATTGAAACGTGGTTTAAGGCACCATATATTTATCTTCATATTTCTGACACTTTTGAGAATATAATTTTCAAATTTCGTACATGCTCTCATTAGTATACTAGCTGCGTGCCCGTTCTTCGCACGGTAGAAAACTAAAAATTTCCTCACATGTGTAATTCGAATTAATTCCAGTGATGAGGGATTTAGAAAAAGCAAAATTATTTCACTCTTGACTTAAAATTAGCGTCATATATGTAATAACCTGAGATCATTGCAATATAATGACACACACACACACACACACAAAAAAAAGGAAAAAAAAAAACTATGTCAGCGTCATTCGGTATCAAAAAAGTGAAAATGGACCGTTTGCAGTGAACTTCTCACTTTCAAAATGTCTTATTTCCTCAGACATGCTGTCTTTTAGGTTCACGTTTTAGCGTTAAATACCTCAGACACTACATGAAATGGACTTTTTTTTATTTTAAAAATACATCACCCTCTCTTGCAACCCTTTACAAAAAGAAAAGAGATAAGAGTAAGACTGCGCTATTTATAAAGGCTTTAAAATTGTTTTTCTAGATTATGCAGTTTAATTTTTCTTCTCAAAAATAAATCCAGTATTTATAAAAGGAAATCGAGCCAAGCAAAGAAATCGTCTGCTTGGACATATCATTGTTACTGTATCCATGACAACCAAACCGCAAGATATGAAACCGAAATTTGTAGCAGCTGCTATAAAAATGAAAATTCTTCTTTACTTAAAAATTCGTAAAAATTCTCCTAATTTATATTTTTCCTCCGTTCTTCTTTTAAAAGTGGGCGAATTGTGTGCTCCGTCTTTTGCCCAAATATAAAAAAGTTATGACTGATAGAATTCAAGATGCAGCAGTTTTAAAAATATTTTACGAAAGTCAGCGTCAAATTTAATTTTATTTGAAAAATTCCCAAAAATCTGCAAATTATGTTACACAGTCCGAACAAACAGTTTTTAAAAGAAAATTTTCTCCTCTATACGATGATGTAACTATCGTTTTCTTGCGAGTGCAATTACCGGCGTTATTATGTATTACGCAAGAAAAATCGCTAAAAATCGGACAAAACATAAAATAAAACATTTTCTAATTCGAATTTCGAAAAAATCGCTTCGAGGTGTGTCGAGACCCGTCTTGGAGAATTTCCGTACAAAATTTGGTAGGTCTACGATCACCCGTTTCGGAGCTACGCGAGACACAGACAGACAGACAAACGGACAGTTTACACACTGTTTTATTTATATAGATGGAGGCAAATTTTATTAATTCGGAATTTTTTGTACGGGGGGGGGGTTGTATAAAAATTTAAAATGTGTCACTTTTTGAAAATTAACCAGAGGATTTTATTCTTAACGTAATACTTTCTCCTACCTTATTTTGAACGCTTTTTCAACTGACATTGCCCACTTATTGCTAATATATATAGAACTAGCCGCCTCCGGCGACCAGTTGGTTCGCCATCTTAATAAATCTTGTTCGGAGAGAATCCTGTTCCTCACCGGCTTCCTTGGCACTGAAAACTCTCAGATTCTGAATGGAATTTAAAATTAAGATGGTTACAAACAGGAGCGCCCGTACGGTAAGTGTCGCCCCCTGCTAATATAAAAAAGACGCCCCCCCCCTTTTATGCTGTACTTAGTTTTTGTGTTCGAAATGACGCCTCTTCGAAACCGGCGCCCAGATGCGATGCTTACTGTTTTGGGCCGCCCCTGGTTACAAAAATAAGATGGTTTAATCATAAAAACCTACAAAAAGGAACAAATTATTTTCATCCTATATTAATTCTGAAAAGCTTCTGGATATATTGGACTTTATCAAAAAACGGAAAGGGAAAAAAAAAAAGTAAGAAAATCTGAAACACTTTCAGATTTTAAATACACACTAAAGTGCTATATATTAAAAGCAGGGGCGTATCCAGGGGGGGGGATATCGGGATATATCCCCCCCCGAAATTTTTGGATTAGTGATGAAATTCCGTCTATTTATACACATATAAGTTCATATCCCCCCCCCCGAAAAATTTTCCTGGCTACGCGCCTGATTAAAAGCGTATTATAATCCATGGGTCTTCCCTATTTTCGTTTCTTATTCCATTAAGTTGGAAAGTATATCATTATTCATGAGTGTGATTAAACAAAATTAAAATTGATATTTCTAACATCCTTTTTCTGGATGTAATACATTAGAAATAGCTGGAGAAAAGCTGCGCAGAAAAATGCACAATTCCAACTGAATGAAAATTTCAAAAACATATTCCCAGGTGTAATCAGCAGACGATAAAATTAAGATAAATTGCGCCAAGCGTTAGAATCATCTTCTCAAAATCGTACATCAACCATTTTATTTTTCGCCAAATTAAAAAGTTGCACATTTTAGTCTCGGAAAATTTCCAAGTCCTATTTTTCTTTTGAGTGTAAAACATTTCATTCCTGTTCTGATTTTACATGCACACGATATTTTAATTAAAAAACAACCTTACAAATAATCTAAACAAAAAAATCGTTATTCTTTTATTTTTACTTCAAGAGTCTGAATCATTTAATAAACATGCCAAATATGGCAACCTAGATATGCTTAAATTCTCACTCATTCCCTCGTGGGGTTACAACTGCGAAATGGCGAAGCGAAAAAATGAGCCTTTGCGACACGTTTTTTATCGATATCTCCTAAAATAATTCGAATTTCGAAAAAATCGCTTCGAGCAGGGCCGGATTTCCCATAAGGCCAACCTAGGCCATGGCCTAGGGCGCAGCGGTCTAAAGGGCGCAGAACAAGGAACTCCCCTGCAGAACAATCACGGATGAGGAAAAGGACTGCAAAGAATAAACGAAAACGACTTACTTTAAGTGATTATTGCCCAAGAAAAACACGTTTATGGCTTCCGAAAAATTCCTTTTTTCCCTAGTACAATTTCTTATCTATAGAAAACCCATGTGTGGAGATCCATTAACCCCCCCCCCCTTGCAAACACAGAATTGCTCGCAGAGCACCCCAGTACAGACCCTGTCCAAGTCGACGACATGTGTCGCTGAACTAGGAGACGCTGCAGAACAATCACATTGAGGAAAGGAGGGGTACCGGAGAGAACAATTATTCAAAGTAAGTTATCATCGAAAAGGCGTCTAACTGTCTGTGCTCGTCCGATATCCCAATGTTCCCGAAAAAAGAACCACACTACACACACGCACAGAACGGTAAATATGTCTGCTCGAGAAAAAGTCTGTTGCTTTGAGTGTAACGCGTCTATCATTTTAAAAAATTTTGAAAACGCATTATTAACTCTTTCATCCAAAATATATCGGTGAAACATCGCGCAATTAATGAAATGAGCATTTCTGGTTTCTTAGTTCCATCTAAAAGATCGCCAGAAAATATGCATTCTGATTCTGATATGTTACCCATAAAAATGCTAAGAACAGAAACTGATACCGAAGTTTTGCAGAAAGTTAACGTGTCCAACTACGTCTAACGTGTCCAAAAATCGCACGAAGTTTACAATGCAATCCTCTGTTTTGCGATGACTTTTCATAAACAGGGTGTCTACCGCTCCGGAAAATCCGGAAAGTCTGGAAAAAGCCGGGAAATTGGAAAATGGGTCCGGAAAGTCTGGAA
Source organism: Cheiracanthium punctorium (assembly GCA_038373885.1). NCBI lineage: Eukaryota > Metazoa > Arthropoda > Arachnida > Araneae > Cheiracanthiidae > Cheiracanthium > Cheiracanthium punctorium. Next base: position 4,695 of record JAWZYV010003439.1, on the reverse strand, counting down.
AAAACCGGGGAATTGGATAATGGGTGCGGAAAATTCACCAAAAGAATCTTTTTTACTTCCTTGTACGTAGTATAAGGAAGTAATGTGATCCCGAAAAATTTTGGGGGCCAAATTTCGACAAAAAAACCGATTTTGACTACCTCTAAATTGAATTTTAAAAATTTTTTTCGATGCATCTCATCGTAGGCTATCATGCACGATCATATTAATGCGTCTGCAACTCATTTTGACCAGCGGCGAGTTTATTGTGGTCCAGTTTTTCCATGCCGTCTGTACGTACGTACGTATGTATGTAACTCGCATATCTCAAAAACTATGGGTCGTAGAATGTTGAGATTTGATATTTAGGATTGTTCTATGATCTAGTTGTGCACCTCCCCTTTTGGTTGCAATCGAATGGATAGTTTATGTACAGGACCGCCCAAAAGATTCGAAATACATTACGCTCTATGGGCCGAATAATCGTCATAATAAACGATCGGATATAACTCGTCCTCAAAACTACAACATCAAAACTATAAGGCGAATTAGAAATGTTGAAACTTTACTATTATTTAAGGATTGTTGTAACATCTAGTTGTGCACCTCCCCTTTCGGTTCCATTCGACTGGATAGTTTATCTACAGAACCGCCTAAAAGATTCGAAATACATTACGCTCTATGGGCCGAAATACATCAAAGCGTTTTTTAGAGGTATTGGGCTATTTCAAACGACTCAGAAGTGATATAGGCTGTAAAGAGTTAGAAAATGAATTTCTCCATTACAAAAAGTGTGTTTATCATTTACAGTTCTGCTACAGGAACACTCAAAAGATTTCCAATACATTACGGTCAATGGCAATTTTAGGAGATTCATCCATTTCAAGCACAATACCGTCCTACCACATAAGTTAGGTAATGGTCCGACCACCGTCACGTGCCTCCCTCAAGTACTATGCCAAAAGTCGCCAAGCTTGGCGACTTTTTTGTGTACGTGTGTGCATATTTAACTCTCAAATCTCAAAAACTATTATGAAATTTCATATATAAGATTGTTGTAACATCTAGTTGTGCATGTCGATTTTTGGTTAAAATCTACTGGAGAGTTTATTTACAGGACCACTGAAAAGAATTTCAGTACTTTAATGTCTATGGACATCTTCAATATAAAACAATTGTAGACAGTCATTGTTTGGTACATGCCCAAAATCTCGCCGTCTGTCCTCGACCTTGGCGAGTTTTGCCGAAATGTCGCCAAATTTGGCGATAGTCAGTCATTTGGTCCATGCCCAAAGTATCGCCATTTGTCATCGTTCTTGGCGAGTTTTGGCGAAATATCGCCAAATTTGGCGATAATCTGTTATTGTTGGTCCATGCTTAATATCTCGCCAAATGTCGTCGACATTGACGAGTTTCGCCGAAATATCGCCAAATTTGGTGCCAAAAATTATTTCGTATTTTGTATAACTCTAAAACTTTAACCCGTAGAATTTTGAACTTTTGTATTTAGAACTATATTATAATATCTAACGGTTTTCAATATCTTTTTTGACAGCAATCGACTGGGAATTTATTTACAGGGTGAGCCAAATGACTTTAAATACATTAAGGTGTATGGATGCATTTAGTTCATTGAAAGTCTGTGGTCAATGACTACTTTGGCTATCCCCATAAAACATTTTTCAAAATCTCTAGAAACTTTGCTATTCTTACGCTTACATATGCCATGTGGCACCCCCCCCCCTTCACTTCCCCCTCAAAAAAAAAAAAAAATGAAAAATCGGTCACTTTGCGTTTATAGATGTAGAGAGAGATCAGCTTATTAGCGAACAAGAAAGAGGAAATAAATAAAACTTTGTGTAATATAACAAAAACATAAAGGTGCTTATCAATCTGGACGCAATTTCGGCCGAAACATTTTCAACCTTCTTGAAGAACACTCGAAATGTTTCGGCCTTAACGTTCGTCGATATTGGTAAATACTTTTTACTTCTTTGTACGAAGTATAAGGAAGTAATGTGATCGCGATACATTTCGGTATCCAGATTTCGACGAAAAACGGATTTTGACTACCTCTAAATTTACTTTTAAAATTGTTGTGATGCATCGCATTGTATGCATGCATGCACTCTCATATAAATGCTTAAACAACCCATTTTGACCGACCGCGAGTCCAGTTTGACCGACCCCGAGACCAGTTTTTCACTTGCCGTCTGTACGTACGTATGTAATTCGCATATCTCAAGAACTATCTGGTCGTAGAATGTTCAAAATCTGTGTTTAGGATCGTTGTAACATCTAGCTGTGCACCCCTCCCTTTTCGGTACCATTCGACTGGATAGTTCATCTACAGGGCCGCCCTAAAGATTTTAAAGGCATTACGCTCTATGATCAGAAATTCATTAAAGCGTATTTTAGAGGGATTAGGCTATTTCAAACATTTCAGAAGCGATCTATGGTGTTAAGTAGTGATGGATGCGAGACGAGACAGAGATTCACAGCTTTTGTGCGAGACGAGACAAACATTTTTAACATTACGATATGGGGATTTTGCGAGACGAGACAAAGTTTTTGGACTGTTTTGCGAGACGCAAATTTTCCGTCTCGCGTCTATCCCTAGTGTGAAGGGGAAAAATGACCCCCCTCCATCGAAAACAGTGTCTGTATTATTTATAGTTCTACTGCAGGAACACTCAAAAGATTTCCAATACAATAATGGTCAATATAACCTCTGTGAGCTGCCTACCTATTAAGACTTTCAATATTATTCTCAAAGGATGGATTTTAGCTACGCCACCATTCCAGCAACGAACTGGGTAGAACCATCAACATTTTTTTTAAACAGTTATTTTTCTTTTTTTACAATTTTTACAGTTACTATAACAGAAATAAGAAAACAAAATTTTGATAAGGAACCAAACAGAAGAAATAAAATGGGGATATTTTTAAAATATATATATAGAGAGAGAGAGATAAATTTTGGAGTTGTGAAAAATTAAAACGATTAAAAAGATAAAAACCTTTTCTGCATTAACAGTCAATTGCAATTTTAGAGGCATTCGTCCATTACATGCACAATGCCATCTTACCGTATAGCTAATTAATGGTAAGGCCTCGGTCACGTGCCTTCCTCAAATATTACGCCAAAAGTCGCCAAGCTTAACTTTTGCTGTACGTATGTATTATCGCAAAAACTATTAATCGTAGAATGTTGAAATTTCATATATAAGATCGTTGTAACATCTTGTGCATCTATCTCACTTTTTGGTTCCAATCCACTGCAGAGTTTATTTACAGGACCATCCAAAAGAGGGCCACCCTTACTTTTTCATTACATTAATGTCTGGACATCTTCAATATATTACGTCTGTAGTCAGCCATTGTTTGGTCCATGCCCAAAATCTCGAGATTTCTCATCGACCTTAACGAGTTTTGCTGAAATATTGCTAAATTTGGCGCAAAAAATAATTCCGTATTTTGATAACTAAAACTTTTAACCATAGAATGTTGAAATTTTGTATTTAGAACTATTGTGACATCTAACTGTGCATTTCATTTCTGATTGCAATCGACTGGGTAATTTATTTACAGGGTCCCCCAAGTGACTTAAAATACATTGAGGTGTATGGATACATTCAATTCATTGATATTCAGTGGCCAATGACTACTTTGGCTATCCCCGAAATCTCTCGCAAACTATCTCAAGTTTGTCGGCTTTATGCGAAATATCGCCAAATAAAGTGTCAGAAAGAAATCTTTCAAATTGAACTCAGCTTGGCGATATCAAAATGTTTGGCTAGAAATCGCTATATCTTACTATTATTGATATTTTATATCTTTCAAACAAATAAGTTTAGAGGAAGTGCGTAAAAAACATTTTTGATTTAATAGACGTGCAAGGAAGTCATGTGTTGGACACATCAGATTTTTTTTTTTCGGTATCCCTTTTTTTTAACCCTTCCTATTTGTCAGACTGGAAACCGAAAGCAACTGCAACGCATTTTTTGGACCGTGAAAGCATCAAGCCATGTGTTTGCATAAGGAGGGAAAAAATGGGGGCTCATCCATCGTGGCGGGAGGGCAAAAACGCTGTCGTCAGCGCGTGATCATCCGTCTCGTTTGCAATAGAATTTCATTCATTGTTTATTTATTTTTAACTCAGTGTTCTGGATTTGAAGTGTAGAAAGACGAAAGTGGCTAAAATTTGTGCTAGAAGTATCGTGGTATTTATTTTTTATTGCTTAATATTTCTCAATATTTATGTATGCATGCTCGCATATAACACAAGCAATTGGCCCCTTTTTTTCTTAGAAAGTGTGCGCTCTTTGAGTTTCGTTTTATTTTTTAAATTTAAAGTATTGGATAGTGTTCAATTTGGAGGACTTATCTCTTCATTAGAATGGTTGCTGAAAGTCTGTCGACCGGGCCTCCCAGCAGACATTTTAAAATATTAATATTAACTCTAATAACAATAGCATTTAAAATACCCCCCCCCGGAAATGGAAACTTATATACGCTTCTGTCCTGCTACCTCCCAAAAGTCAGGAAATAGTCGGGAAAAAGTCAGGAAATGGACTTTCAGAAATTTGATAGACACCCTGATAAATTTCACAAAACTGAACTGGTTCGTGGCTTTAAATGGTAAAATTCAGGGTCTTCCTATCGAAATGATAATTGATAATGTAAATTATCTGACAATCTTTAAAAAAAAAAAAA
>JAWZYV010003438.1:0-13828 GCA_038373885.1 Cheiracanthium punctorium | reverse complement strand
CAATGTGTAAGATATATCCCCCAACCAACAAACTTTTAACGCATGGTATTCCTTCTGAACCTTATGTGACAGACCCGCACATTAACCTAACATTTGCCAAAATGTACATTTATGAGCCTTCCCCGAAAAGGGCAAAGTTGGACGATTGGACGGATCATCTTTACCATAGCTTATATGCTTCTGTAAATAGTACATGGCACTTGGAAAGACTTATCTACGTTTCACTTCACGATGAAAGAACTGACTTGAAGATCCATATTAGACAATTTATTCAGAATGCCCAATTAGACTATATACCAACCGGTCAGGGAGTCGTGATGAACCCTTCCACATGGATCGAATTTATTGTAAAACTATTAGATTTTAATATAGGTCATAGCAATAGCTCTTTTATTTGTAATAATCAATTATCTGTATTTAATGATGATGGAAAATGCATCTTACAACAAATTTACAAAACCGCAGATTCATTCACGTTAAATCCAATTTCCTTAACACTTTTAAATGATCAAGTAAAAAAACTTTGCGAAATGAGAAATGAAATATTGGAATGCATTTTAAAAACGCTATATACGACGACCCTGCCTCATTTAATTTTAAAATTAAAGCCGCAAAAATGTAACCGCGAACCCCATTGTAATTACGATGAAGCTAAACAACAATTAATGGATATAGTACATCAGGAAATTTTTAAAAACATAGGCCGGGTTCAAGATCATTCTTCGCATAGGATACATGCCTGTTCGAATAGATCACATATTGATGAGCGAGAGGGTCTTATAAGTAGTAAAGCATGGTTTACGGTTGACATGCCGTATATTGCAAGAGAGATATGCGAGAAAAAATGCACTTGTCATTATGACGGAGAATTTTTTTCAAACATTTTCATTGAAGACTATATGAAGTATCTTCAAAATGAGCTATTTAATTCATTTTTTCAACCGTTTTCAGATTTTGCGAATTCCAAGGATGACAAAACATGTGTAATTATGTGATGTTATTGGTGTATAACTAGTATTGCGATTGTAAAAAATATATTAAAACCATTGTGATTATGTAGAAAAAGTTTGCTTGCTTCTACAACAGTAAGATTTTACTGATTTGTGCATGATTAATTGTGGATTACACTTTGAAAAGTTATTATTTTCTTAATTGTGTAAATAGTTTGTGTAATTTAAAATATGTTTTTGTAAATAAATAAGTTTAAACATGAAAACTTTTCTGTGTTTTCTTTATGTGTATGTGCGTGTTGATTACTTGCAAAATAAAAATCTATTAAATAAAAAGTGATAAAGTTAGCATACTTGGTCACGATTTAAGGTTCTCGTTTTATACTTATCTTTTATACACTACAAGGTAGAAAGTTAGAAATTTAACAAAATTTATTGAAGCATGTACTATGGAAACATTAATCTACTACATAGAATTAAAATGTTTTGATTAAAATCATAAACTTAAGTGTGATAGGTAAATTGTGTTACATGAGAATTCCCAAAGTACTAATTTTTTATAAAATGAACTTAGCTAAAAAAGTTAGTTTCCATAATTTTATAACTTAATCGATTTTACAGGTTTTTCAAAAATAAAGTTAAGTGAGATAAAGAAACTTAGTATTTTTAAATAAAGATTTTTTAGGTGTTCTTTAATGTAAAGATCTTACCATATTTTACTTGAAGTAACAGAATATTTAAAATCATACACTATGTTTTTAAAACATTAGAGTATTACCTTGGCATATTTTTATAATTTTTATTAAGTAATGGGCTTGAATATTTTTATGAGAAATATCAACTAAGTGCACATGTTACACATTTTACTGATTGAGATGGTTATGCTTACAAATTTTAAATAAATATGCTCTTACTTTTATACATGTTACTTGTTCAAACTAAGTATACTTTTGATTTGTATACGTTTATGAGTTCTCATAAGTTATGAAATTATTTCTCGAAAGGAACTTAGCTATTAGAACTTTGTAAATTTCGTAGAAGTAGTATGCTTAACATGTTTTTGATAAAATAGATTTAAATGTGGTACAGAAATGATCAGCTATTTTAGCATAGATGTATAAACTTATCTTTATGTAAACCTTAACTAAATAAAAGTAATATAATTTATGTCTGTACAAAGTGAGGGACTTAGGCTATTTTTCAGAATTATCAAGTAAAGGGTTTTACAAAATACTTAGTAAACTGCATTAATAGATTGTAAGGTGTAATTTTTTCTTTTAGAAGTTTTGCACATTGGTATATTTTATGTTCTGATAAGTCGTTGAATATGTTCTTGAAATAAACTAACATATCTGTACTTTGAAAATTTTATAGAAGTGACGAACTTTGGTATTTTTAGAATGTTACGAACTTGATACATTTTTTCTTTAGAAGTTTTGCACATATGTGAAATTGTCTTTTTAGAAACATTGAATTATTCATATTAGTGCATTTCAGTTACTCTTTCAAGATAACGGACTTAGAATTTTTTACAAATAGCAAGCTAGTAACTTGCTAAACATGCTTCTTGCAAATATTTTTAAATACCGTTCTTAAAAATTATCAAAGTTGTAACTACTAAAAAGAAATAAACAAATTAAAATATAATAAATTAAGTAGACACTGTGATTTTTAAGAACGGTATTTAAAAATATTTGCAAGAAGCATGTTTAGCAAGTTACTAGCTTGCTATTTGTAAAAAATTCTAAGTCCGTTATCTTGAAAGAGTAACTGAAATGCACTAATATGAATAATTCAATGTTTCTAAAAAGACAATTTCACATATGTGCAAAACTTCTAAAAGAAAAAATGTATCAAGTTCGTAACATTCTAAAAATACCAAAGTTCGTCACTTCTATAAAATTTTCAAAGTACAGATATGTTAGTTTATTTCAAGAACATATTCAACGACTTATCAGAACATAAAATATACCAATGTGCAAAACTTCTAAAAGAAAAAATTACACCTTACAATCTATTAATGCAGTTTACTAAGTATTTTGTAAAACCCTTTACTTGATAATTCTGAAAAATAGCCTAAGTCCCTCACTTTGTACAGACATAAATTATATTACTTTTATTTAGTTAAGGTTTACATAAAGATAAGTTTATACATCTATGCTAAAATAGCTGATCATTTCTGTACCACATTTAAATCTATTTTATCAAAAACATGTTAAGCATACTAGTTCTACGAAATTTACAAAGTTCTAATAGCTAAGTTCCTTTCGAGAAATAATTTCATAACTTATGAGAACTCATAAACGTATACAAATCAAAAGTATACTTAGTTTGAACAAGTAACATGTATAAAAGTAAGAGCATATTTATTTAAAATTTGTAAGCATAACCATCTCAATCAGTAAAATGTGTAACATGTGCACTTAGTTGATATTTCTCATAAAAATATTCAAGCCCATTACTTAATAAAATTTATAAAAATATGCCAAGGTAATACTCTAATGTTTTAAAAACATAGTGTATGATTTTAAATATTCTGTTACTTCAAGTAAAATATGGTAAGATCTTTACATTAAAGAACACCTAAAAAATCTTTATTTAAAAATACTAAGTTTCTTTATCTCACTTAACTTTATTTTTGAAAAACCTGTAAAATCGATTAAGTTATAAAATTATGGAAACTAACTTTTTTAGCTAAGTTCATTTTATAAAAAATTAGTACTTTGGGAATTCTCATGTAACACAATTTACCTATCACACTTAAGTTTATGATTTTAATCAAAACATTTTAATTCTATGTAGTAGATTAACGTTTCCATAGTACATGCTTCAATAAATTTTGTTAAATTTCTAACTTTCTACCTTGTAGTGTATAAAAGATAAGTATAAAACGAGAACCTTAAATCGTGACCAAGTATGCTAACTTTATCACATTTTATTTAATAGATTTTTATTTTGCAAGTAATCAACACGCACATACACATAAAGAAAACACAGAAAAGTTTTCATGTTTAAACTTATTTATTTACAAAAACATATTTTAAATTACACAAACTATTTACACAATTAAGAAAATAATAACTTTTCAAAGTGTAATCCACAATTAATCATGCACAAATCAGTAAAATCTCACTGTTGTAGAAGCAAGCAAACTTTTTCTACATAATCACAATGGTTTTAATATATTTTTTACAATCGCAATACTAGTTATACACCAATAACATCACATAATTACACATGTTTTGTCATCCTTGGAATTCGCAAAATCTGAAAACGGTTGAAAAAATGAATTAAATAGCTCATTTTGAAGATACTTCATATAGTCTTCAATGAAAATGTTTGAAAAAAATTCTCCGTCATAATGACAAGTGCATTTTTTCTCGCATATCTCTCTTGCAATATACGGCATGTCAACCGTAAACCATGCTTTACTACTTATAAGACCCTCTCGCTCATCAATATGTGATCTATTCGAACAGGCATGTATCCTATGCGAAGAATGATCTTGAACCCGGCCTATGTTTTTAAAAATTTCCTGATGTACTATATCCATTAATTGTTGTTTAGCTTCATCGTAATTACAATGGGGTTCGCGGTTACATTTTTGCGGCTTTAATTTTAAAATTAAATGAGGCAGGGTCGTCGTATATAGCGTTTTTAAAATGCATTCCAATATTTCATTTCTCATTTCGCAAAGTTTTTTTACTTGATCATTTAAAAGTGTTAAGGAAATTGGATTTAACGTGAATGAATCTGCGGTTTTGTAAATTTGTTGTAAGACGCATTTTCCATCATCATTAAATACAGATAATTGATTATTACAAATAAAAGAGCTATTGCTATGACCTATATTAAAATCTAATAGTTTTACAATAAATTCGATCCATGTGGAAGGGTTCATCACGACTCCCTGACCGGTTGGTATATAGTCTAATTGGGCATTCTGAATAAATTGTCTAATATGGATCTTCAAGTCAGTTCTTTCATCGTGAAGTGAAACGTAGATAAGTCTTTCCAAGTGCCATGTACTATTTACAGAAGCATATAAGCTATGGTAAAGATGATCCGTCCAATCGTCCAACTTTGCCCTTTTCGGGGAAGGCTCATAAATGTACATTTTGGCAAATGTTAGGTTAATGTGCGGGTCTGTCACATAAGGTTCAGAAGGAATACCATGCGTTAAAAGTTTGTTGGTTGGGGGATATATCTTACACATTGAGCCATGTTCTAATTTAATGGTAGCGGTTTCACAGTTCGCTGGTTTAAAATCCAAAGTTCGTTTAGATCCAAAACTTAGAATGCATACACCTGATGATAGGTCTAGATTAAAATCTTCGTAGTTGCCGTCTTCAATTTTAGGTTGTTCTTCAGAGCCAAAGTTCACTTGCACCATATTAAATTCATAATTTGTCACTTTCTGTAGATCTTCACGTATTTTTTGCAAAATGGGTATCCAAGAGTAAACATAGACTGTTGCTCCAGGTAAACTGTAATTGATTCCTTCATCAGCAAAAGTAATTACTTTACGGGTCGAGGAAATTTTCTTTTCACTACTTTGCAGGGGTAATTGAAACAATTCTTGCTGTAGCACGTCAACATCACTTTCAGTATAAAACTCGGGGGAAATTTTCTTTTCAATACTTTGCAGAGGCTTTACATCTAAAGGCAATTGTATTATTTCTTGCAGCAACACATCGGCATCACTTTGAGTATAAAACTCGGGATTGTATTCAATGTTAAAGTTATTTTCGATCGATTCAAGCAAAGACATTTTTGAAACTCGGCGAAAAATCAATTAAAACACACGTCTTAAGTATAGGCGCACACAGTGTAAAGAGAGTCTCGCAACACACACCTGGCCACTTTATCTAACTAAAATGTCTCTATACGGATTCTTTAAAAAATCACGTGATTACCCAAGCGCCCTCTACCTTCCTCAACCCAGTAGATATTGCATCATCTAACTTGTCTTAGCCTGTTACTAAGAGTTACCCCTAATTGCAAATAGTACATCCTGCCAACAAACCTAGCCGATATTGATTCATCACAGATTTGCACACGTCACTATCACGTGTCTTCTGCGCATGTCACTTCCTTATCTCTTATCTAATCTGTGATACCTGATAAGAGAAAATCAGTTGCCGTTAAATTTGTAGAGTTTGTAGGTTGGGCGTAGGTAAGTTCTCCTGCAACGGGTACCCAAGAATACTTTAGCCGTGCAAACAGATGTTTTGTCCGCATGTAACAAGAGTGTTGTCCGGTATTTTTCAGGTATTATAATTGCTTATATTTTTTCTGATATATGTTGTGATTAGCTATCTTTTAGAGTAATCAGTTTAATTTATTAACAGGTTTTCATTAATAATTTCAGTTTATGACTTTATTAAATAAAAAATTTAGTTTATTATTGTAAAAATTGTTTTAGTTTATGAATTTATTAAAAGGATATCTTTGTAAAATTTAAGTATATAAAAAAAAATTGAGTGTAAAAATTTTGATATGTTTAATTTATTAACAAGTTTTAATTAATAATTTTAGTTTATGACTTTATTAAATAAAAATTTTAGTTTATTATTCTAAAAATTGTTTTAAACAATAATATTAATACCTATTTTATACGTGAACTCATTCATCTGCAATGCCTATAATTTATTACTGTTATTTATCAAAACTTAACAAAAATAATTTGCTTTAGTACAATGATCTTTGCTAATTGTTTCACAGAAATTAATTTAATGATTCATTATTTTCCTAAACTACGTAAAATATATTAATCGTTGTAGCTTAACTTTGATATTTGAATTTAGGATATAATGTCGATCAGAAGAATAATCATAATGTATTTAATACATGTTCAATAGATATCCTATACAAAGTTCCAATGCGTTTGTAAAAATTAGATCATGTTTTTATGTAGTAAACATCTTCATCCATAAGTCCCCATTTTTGAACGTAGAATGAAACACGTGTCCCCACAATTCGGTATTCCCCTAGCACCCTCCCTGGTTTTATCTTATCGGCAAACTGGCCAACTCTTATTGTACCGGCTCTGTAGAGCCTCAAGGCACTTTTTTATCTCAATTTCTGTTATCAGCAATATGGCCAGCACGTGGATTTTACTTATGCTGTGGATATATTTGCGAATATTTTTATTATTTTCACCTCTCGCGTGTACAAGTACAGGGTAAGTGTAATATTTTCTATTATTTTAGTTACATATAAGTTGATACCGTAATTCTAATTGAAAATAATTATGCGGTTCTTATAGTTTGCACTTTTGATGTGTTGTAATTTTAAGTATGATTTTTTTGTTAATGTATGTTTTTCTGTATTTTGGTGTTTTGCGAAATTTTTAGTGGGTAATCCAGTGTAATTAATATTAATAGCATTATCGGTAGAAGTACTTTATGCCGTTTGTATACAAAAACTGGGGTTTGAGGGCTTTCTCCTAATAGAAAATAAGGCATGCACGGTATTTCAGTAAATTCTAACTAAGATTAAATTTTCGCTTGCTAACTAATTTTATCCTACATAAAATAGCATTGTGAATCTGGTAAATTGTTATAAGAAAAAATTACTTTTAAAGCGTTTAATATCTTCAAATGTGTTTTGTTTTTAGTGTCAAAATAATATACCTATTTCAGCATATGATGGTATTAAGAATGAATGAAAATGTGCTAGTTGGACCGGGAATTAGGCATAATGTATTTTAAATCATTATTCGATTTTCCGGTCTTGCTAGCCGTATAGATGTTGGTACTTTGTCCAGAGACTAGAAGATTTAGAACGATGTCCCTTCACGTAAGTAAAAACCTTGTATTTTTTAGTTTAAGTAATGATTTGTGATTTAAACTATCTAAGTATTGAAAGATATTTTATGTACATGCAGTATACTAAAACGGATCTTCAATTTTTATTTCCAATAGTTCATCTTTCTAACAATAATATTATCCAGTCTAAAAGTTTGTGCTAGTTATGCTCACCTTTCTATAAAATAGGTTAAGTACATACCTCTAAAAATATTAATGCATGTATAAAATTATGCTTTCATAGTCAAACTGAAATGAGTTTTGCACATAAACAATCGAACTCGTATCGTATTGAAATTCTATAAATCAAGTTACTCTACTTGTGATATACAGTAAGAATATTTTGTAGGATTACTAAAAATGTAATTTTTTCTCTAATTGATCTATAGAAAATATAAGCTAGTATAATCGCTGCCTAAGATTTATCAAAAATGTGTGGGTAAGAAAAAATGTTTAGATAAATACTTTGTTTGTTTGTGCTTTAAGGTAAACCTGCACGCGGGGGTATCTGCTTAGGATGAGGGGTGCCTTGGTAGGAAGACTTTCTAAGGGGATCTAACGCGTATTCATGCATTTCGTATACAAAAACTTGAGTTTTGGGGGGTATATGGTTAAAGTGATTTTCTCGCAATAGAAGATTATATCATTATTTGTAAAAATCTTTCTATGCTATAATTTTCTCACTTGCCTAACAGTAGATTAAATTTGTAGAAAATGTATGGGTATCCTACTTTAATGTTAAACGGCTACTTAACAAAAATACGGTATACAAAAAATTAAAACTCTTGATTAAATTTTTTTTTCTTGATAAATTAAAAACATTTGATTAAAAAAAATTTGTTGTAAAATTAATTATTTACTTAAAATTAAATCTCTTGATTAAAATTTTTTCTTGATGAATTAAAACTTGGTTAAAAAATATAAATAAATTAACTCTAAAAAAAATATTTGTTGTAAAATTATTTAATTTAAAATTAAAACTTGGTTAAAAAATAAATTAACTCTTGATTAAAAAAAATATTTGTTGTAACATTATTTAACTTAAAATTAAAACTTGGGTAAAAATCTCTTAAGAAAAAAAATGTTTAGATAAAAAAGTTCATACACTATCTAAATCATTATTTGTAAAAACTATAGGTACTAAAATCGTTCTATGGTATAATTTTCTCACTTCGCTAACAGTAGAAGAAATTTGTAGAAAATGTATGGCTATCCTAAATCCTACTTTAATATTCTAGTAAACTGTTACTTATTAAATATATGCTATAATCTTAAACGGTATACAAAAATTAGAAGTATGTATTAAGCAGCATTTATTCAATTTGCATTGGTTCTATTACTAAATGGTAAAGAAATCTAAATAAATAAAAAAAATAAACTTCGAAAAATTAATCAAAGTCCCAATTCATTTTCAAAACTAAAGTATAACACAATACACCTACAATTTTATACCTGAAGGATTCTCGGCCTAATGGTTTAAGCCAACAATCATTAACCTATGAATTCTTTTGTGGTTACGTGTTCAAATCTGAAAATTTTTCCAAGTCTCCTTATTTGAAAAATATCTTAAAGTCTGAAAAAATTACAAGTCCCCTTATCTGAAAAATTGTTAAAGTCTGAAAATTTTTCCAAGTCCCCTTATTTCAAAAAATATGTCACAATCTGAAAAAAATTACAAGTACCCTTATCTGAAAAAAAGGAAAAAAAAATTCTTATCAACCCTTCGAACATCCGCTCCCCACATCCGGTCCGACCACGCCCCCCTCTCTCTCTCGACCCAGGGACAACATCCGAACGGAGACTCCGGAGGATCCGGTGAATTAACATGGGATCCGGCTGGGCAGAACTGTCCTTTTACCACTACTAACGCTTAATTTTGTAGCCGAATCTAATACTTTTTTCTTGATATTCATCGCTGGCATTCGCTTCTTGTTCAATTAACGTCACATCGATAAGTTTTTCAATTTGTGAATCTAATAATTTTAAATTATTAGCTCTTTCCGTCAAAACAGCAAGATGTTCCTCTAACTCAGCGCAATCAGCATTCTCATCAGCTAAAACAGTTTCTAACTTAGTAAACAATTTAGTTATATTAGATCTTTTGATCTTTCTTTTTCCTTTCAACAATGCCAAAGTATCTTCTGTTTTAGACATGTTTAAAATATTAAACTGAAAACGTATTTGTACCCAATAACAGCAACAAATAAATCAAAGTTTTACGGTACCTGTATACAATATTCCAATAGTATTAAATATAACTATCCAAATTACGAGAGCCTTGCACTGCACAGCCAAACAAAGAATCGAATTACGCACTTCCCGGCCTGTCATGCACCAAAATGTGCGAAACTGAAAATAGCTTTTCTTCTGTTGCTTTGAAATTCACAAAATTATTCTGCAGAAAGCAAACACGGTGGTTCTATTTACATTTATACATTTATTTTACAATTGCCACAAACATTAAACATTTTAATATTACAAGGGGCATCTTCCAGCCCAAAATACAAAGGGGTTAGGCATCTTTCAGCCCTAAGCACCTACGCAGTACGCAGTAGAAAAACAAGTGGGGGTATTTTCCCCAGAGATCAATGAACTTTTTATCCCATAGATCTGGGATATAGACAACTAGCGCCATCAAGCGCAATTAAAAGGAGGTTATGCAACACTGTGTGAAACTGTTAACAGAGGCTGCATCTCTTGTTTGTGGGGAAGAAAGAAAGGACGAATTTATATCTAGGCCCGAATCAAGGAACACAATGAAATATTTTAATTCAGAATCAGAGTTTAGATTGAAATAGTATTTTCACGCGCCAATTATATCATATATTTATTATACATACATTAGTACTTTAAGGTTTATTTTTATCAGTTAAATACTTGCACTGATTGTCAGTTTATATGCTGCCTTTAGCATAACAGCTTAATCAAATATGCAAAAATCAAAACAGTTTTATTATTTGGAACACCCACAAAAATACTTTTACCGCCTCTAGTTTTCATATAGATACTTTTTAGACGTGCCAGAAACTTTTATACTTTACTACCTCAGTTCTCTTGAAAATTTATTTAAAAAAAAAATATTTACTTTACAATTTTTAGTACATTTTTATAAAATTGTCAATTTTTAACAATTTTTCGGAGACTTGGGGCACAGGAAGATATGAATGGAATTAAATAAAAATATATGTATAAACTCTAATTTACTTAAGTCACAGTTTTATGATCCTGTGCCAAAAGCAATTTCGAATATTGTTATTATTTTTTAATTTTCGTAAAATTCCAATTTTAAACTACATTTCAGACACTTGGGGCACCTCAAAATGTAGTGGATTTCAGCAAAAATGTTCATGTAAACTAAAATACTCAATACGCAACTTTTCCACCGTAGGCCAAATTTAATTTCGGAACAAAAATTTTCCCTATACCTTTTTCGATCCACCCTAATGTATACCCATATATTTAGCGGAAATGGGGGCTTAACCTAAAGAGCGACTGGGGTGCCTTCAGCCTTAAGTACTGACCTAAGTACCAAACATTTTATTATTAAAATGATTGGAAGTCCGATATGAGCCACCTCTTACAAGATTCCCTCTAAAAGTACTCATATGGGCGCCCATGACTTGCCAAGGGCACCCTCTTGCTAGCTGTTGGTATTTGAATTTTTCAAAATAAATTAAGAACAATAAATTTGTTGGAAATTTTTTGAAGTACTTTCAGTTAAATGCCGTATCCTACTTTAGCAATATGTAAAGAAGATCTTATGAAAGTCTGAGGATCAAGAGGCATCATGGACATCGTGAGGTTTAAGGGTAACCAACTAGACTTCTTCCCCCATGGTAAGTTCTATGGGTAAACGGGACTCTTTTTTTATGTCCAAAAAAAGGGGAGTATTTCCCCATTCTCTAAGAGCAGGGGTGGATCTAGTGGCTAGTGGTCGCCACGACTTCTAATAATTCTTCAATCAAAGGTTTATTTTTGACTAAGTCATTGAACACTTTGCAAATAAGAAAACAAGAAAAATATCAATTTAAAATTTATACAGTAAAATCTCGAAAAATTATTTTTATTTAAAAAATTAACTTCACAGAATAGCTTGAATTCTTAGTTTTTAAAGTATTATTCGAAAATTTACTTCAATTTCACTGTTATTGAATTTTTATTATTTTAGATTTGCTGCGTTAAACATTTTGGTGTTGTTTCTCTCTCCTAATCAGCTATTGTTAAAAACATCACAGTTATATAAAATAATTAATTCTATTGCATTTTAACTATAAACCCTAGGTGTTTAAAGAACGATAAATCGGCTTCACCCTTCTTCAAGGCAATATTTAGCAAGTGTGATAAAATTTTATTGAACTTTTACTAATAAAAATTTCTTACATAATCTTGCACTATCGAGATTTATGGGTGATTTTAAAATATCGAATATTTCGTGTATTTATCACCATAGTTATTATTTAATTAGATATAATTAAAACATCGTATTTAAAAGTAAGTTTGCTTAATTTATTACACTGCTTATGTGCTGCAATATTGCTTCAAAAATTCTCGATCATTAACTGGTTTCAGAATTTTAATACTATTTTCGTTTATATATTCTTATCACTTATATTTTTTTGTGTTTCTAATGAAATCTGAGAATTTTTGCAGAAAGAAATGAAGGATATCGGGAAAACATAATTTATTCGTATGATTGATTTTTAATTGTAATGTCTTAATATAATCACCAAAATTTACTTTTAATCAGAAACAAGTTCTCTAATTTGAAGTACAATAATTAAGGCCAATCAAATATAGTTTTAATCATGGGAAAAGTTCCTGCAAACAGTTATTTTAATTTCACTATGTTTAGTTATGCACTGTACATATGTACATGTTTGGTGAATGTCGTTTTGGTCATTCTAATTATGTTGTATTTTAAATAGTACAAGAAAAAAATGTAAAATTAAAGTTTTTTTAAATTAAATGTGTAGTAAAGCTTTAAAAATTTTTAAATACTTCTGTTTAAACCTGTCAAATGAAAGGTGGTATTTTTGAGCAAGCTAGGGTTACATTTTAACAAATAAAAAATATGAAAATTTAAAAGGGCTTTTTTAAAATCAAGTATTGCATATATTTAAGAAATTTAGTGTAACAAGAATGAATTAAACAGTTACATTTAAATGAATTTAATAAGATTCCATTATTTAAAGAAATTACCACCAATACGCCGTTCTTTTTTTTTATAAGCAGCAACTTAACATTAAAACTCCTTTTTATAGTGCTAAGTCTAAAAATTTTTATAATAAAAATTAAGGGAAGCCACTTATATGCAGATATTCTAAAACAAGATTGTACTCCTCTGTCCTTTGTGTCTTAATTCGAACATCTTCAAAGCATGTTCAACTTTTTTGTTCATTATTGATAGATGACTGAAGTGTAAAGGTTCGGGGTTCTGACCTATCGCGCGGCTGTCGATTTAACGGTCAAGAGTTATGGGGTTTTTTCTCTAGATGTGAATACACGATAGAATGCCTTAAAAAGTCCTCTGCTCAAGGTATTCCTCCTTTCAGGGCCCTTGCTAAAGGGGAGGGGAGGGGGAAGTCCCCCCCCCCTAGAACTCGCAAAATTCTATTATACTTGGTAAAATTAGATACCTAGTTGGCAAAATACGTTAAAACTTTTTAACAAAAACTATAATCTAGTTTCTATTTCTGGTACACTTGACAAAATTACGCAAACAATTCTTCTAACGCCGAAATCTTAGAATGTAAGGGGGTGGCAAACTAAAGTTCCGCACCGGGCGCCAGTAACTCTCGCTACGCCACTCCCCCTACCCCACCTCACTCCAAAGGTGAAAAAATTAAAGTGGAAATCTTTTAAAAATAGAGTACTTTGTCATCCATTCCGAATACGGCAGGTACGTTCGCCAAAACTGTCTCACTGAAAAAATTATTTATTTAAAACAATTTAAATTTCAAAATCCCCTAAATGTCGTTAAGCTATCGTAACGGCAACAATATTTATCTTAATTACATCATAGATGCGAAGCAGAAATTTCGTTCATGTGCGTACAAATATTTGGTCAGT
>JAWZYV010003437.1:0-13900 GCA_038373885.1 Cheiracanthium punctorium | reverse complement strand
TAAAGGCCGCTGTCGCTGTCAAAGCTTGTGGACTTATCTCCTTCTAAACCGTGGGGATTTGAGTTTCTACTAAGGTGCCTACAGATTCAAAAAATTCCGAGGAACCTGCAAAGCTGACTTAAATTTCGAAAATAGAATTATTTTAGAAGATATTAATAAAAAACTGAAAAAATAAACTTAATGGTTGCCAGATTTGGCATAAAATCATTCATTCCTTTGCAACAAAGCGTTTCCAAGTATCTAGAATCGCGTGAAATTTACAAACATGAGTTAGAATTACGCCCATTTTACGCCAAAATAAAAACTATATGAAATAAGTAACTCAAAATATGTTACACAAAGTTGACAATTTTCAAATAGTAAGTTCGCTTAGACAACAGGAGTTTAGAATTAGAGATTATTCGTTTTTTCCAAAACAGAATAACTAAAATCTTGAAAATGAAAAATAATTAAAATGCAGATTATTTTAAAGCCGTTTCTCGTCCAGCTGGATTATTTGCTACCAGTAGAAATATTTGGCGGCGTTAACTATGCTATTATAGCAGTTATAGTACACTTTGGATATTTGCTAGCGCGACGAGATGGTATAATTCGTGGTGTTAAGTACGCCAATCTGCAAACGATTATGTAAATGAAAGTATGGATAACGGTTTTCCGATAACCTTAAATGAACAGTAATTATAGGTTGTGAGCATGTGTAAATCACCAAATAATGAAAAGTCGCCATTGATGGCAGGCTATTCTATCTGTTCCGTAGCTTTTATTAGCGTTACATGCACGTAAGTCGCCAAATAATGAAAAATCACCATGGGTGGCAAATTTGCAAGGTGTCCAATAGGTTTTACATTATTAAAAATGCAGCTGAAACATATGTTCTGATTTTATTACGCTTTAGCTCCTAATTAATATAACTTTTAAATGGCAACATTAAATATTATTGTGTTTCTGAGGAGTGCAAATAATTTTTACAGCGATTATAAGCGGAGACCGCACTCCATAGGTTGAGTATAGCTCAGGACCCGTACAACACGTATTCCCATAACAAAATATCTTCCGTGTTATGGACGGGGTCTACTGTTCTGTGAAGTTTAAATTTTTGTGTACCAATGAACATGCAAGAACCAAGCAATGTGTAGCTCAGTAACATTTCATCTTATCCAATCTTCGGGTTTTGTCTGTTGAAATTATGCCTTTTTTAATAATAAGCCTTATTAGGTGCCTAATGCCTCATACGAACAGCGAGCGTAGCGAGTTTGGGGGGCTTGGCCCCTAGTTTAATGAAAAAAAAAAAAAAAAGAAAAGAAAAAGAAAAAAAAGCGTTAATAATAAAATTTTTATAGCTTTGGAACATTCATGTTCGCATGTATATACCACACTTAGAAAATTTTGTAATCAAAATTACACTCATTGAATAGTAATAATAAATAAACACTACTGGGAAAATAAAAACTACATTTTTTTCTTTTTCATGCACTCATTTAAGTAACTTTATAGGTTTATAGTATATTTTGGAAGAAAAAAGGAAACACTTCAGTGTGTGTGAGTAATTTTAATTAAAAGTCTCTTACAGTGTAAACGAATTGTACAACTATACATGTATATATTTATTTATATTAATTTTTCAAAGTTATATAAATTTTATTCTATTTTTTTTTCTTTTGCTGTTTTCCCCACAAAATTAAGTATTTTCTTCATAAGATAAAACACATATTTTAACATACAATATATGTTAAAAAGCAATTTTATGCAGTTTAGGCAAGCATATATTTTTAATAATTTAAAAACAAATCAAAGCAAAATATTACTACAATATTTATATGTATGATAAAAAGATGGTGGCCCCTGGTTGACATCTGATGTCATTTTAGATCGGCGATAAATTTTCGCTCCGGGAAACCTCAAAATTCAAACATTTCATTTTAATCCGTTTTTTCTGTCGTCTGACTAAGAGATCGAATTGTGGGAGGAGAAACGTACGTTTAGGAGAGGACTGTTCGCGTTTCATTTGAATCAGGCCCTAAAAAGTTCGCTATATCTTGTAAAACCACTGGCTTCCTAAAGATCCTGCCTGTCTACTTTGGAAGAATGCTCTGGGAAAAGGTGATATGATAGATAATTAACGTGAGTGGCACCGTCTCTTGCAAGATTGAACGATTTAAATGGATAGTTCCTTCTTCGAAAACATGGGGAAAGGTTGAAACGATAGATTATTAGCATGAGTGGCGCCATCTATCAGAAAATTGAACGATTTAAGTGGATGTTTTCCTCTTCGGAAGCGTTTTAAAAATAATTAAAACAACTGATAATTAAATTTTTGAATTGTTTTATTTTTAATTCACGCCAATTTCGATCAAAAATTCGAAAATTTAAGTTAATTTATGTTCCATTGTCCTTAAATGAGAAAATATTTATTTTAATAATTCCAGTTTCATAAGCAGCAGAAGATTTTGATCTTACACAGAAAAATCAATGATGTGCAATATACATCTAATTTATGTTTATTGAAAGACTTGAACCTTGGTTATTCAAATAGCTTTTATTCCTGTGTAGTACGAAATTCAATGACTGCAACTGAAAATCCGTAAAAAATATATCTTGTAAAAGAAAATTTATTTTTCTAAATGCTTTTAATGTACAAAAAAATAGATTTATACACTCCTTGCTGAATAATTTAAATATTCAATAGAACTTGTTTCCTATCTAGAAAACTCTAATAGATTATTCCATAAAAGAAAGCCATTTTTAAGAATAAAGAAAAATCGATTAATAGGAAAGCTTGAATTCTCCCCCCCCCCCCCCACCATTAACATCATCGGATGCACTTTGAAACAAATTTACGGCAAAATGCCTTTCAAGACAATTTTAAAATAAAGAAATACGTTTACGAAAGAAATTTGTAGTGTCACGTAGTATTTATTTGTTAGATCAAAATGAATGTGACACTTTGAATTCATCCCTATTAAACTGCAAACGAGATTATTAAAAAACACTCATTGCCATATATTTTAATATCTTTAACTAATATATTTGTCAAAAAAAAAAGTTCTTTCAACAATTCTTAGTGTTACGGGATGGATGTTTAGATGTCTTTTTTTGACGGATTCGATGACATTTTAAGATGCTATAAAGATAAAACTGGTTGAGTTAGCGAGAGCTCATCCATGAAATATAGCAGTAGTAATAAACTTTGAATGAATAAAATAGCATGTTTATCGATGTAGAATGCATAAATGATTCCGCTGTATCCGGCATACTGCTTTCCAGTACAGGATTAAAGCAAAAAGAAATATTTAGGCTTCATTTCTCGGATCCTCATTGCCTAGTTTCAATTGGTATCATCTAAATAATGAAAGCCGTTGTCTGTAACGATTCCGGGATCGACCCATCGCACCCGGGGCATCTGGCGGCCATGTGTAAATTTGATAAAAACGACATTTTTATCACTAACTAAAAGCAAAAACTTTTTGTACAGTTCGAAAGATCTCAAAAATATTAACCTTTTTAAAAGGTGCAGGTACTTTCAAATCTACACATCTAGCGAGATATCACGCCTTGAAAAAGTAAAGAGAGAAGCGAAGCCAGTGATTAATTCCTTGATTCTTTGAAAAAAATATCACGGAACGTAATCTCTTGCGAGATCGACGAGAGGAAAAATGCAGCAGAATGTTTGGTGGCGACATCTATGAACTATATTGTTAACTAAAAGTACAAATGCATGTTCGAGCAAAAGTTTTATTGTTATAAAGAAAAATATTTTTAAAGAAACAATACATTGCAGCATGAGTATAGTGATAGATATCTCGATAGGTTATTTTTATCTCCAAAGGTAATTTCCCCAGCCGCCCCTCAAAGAGATTTTGCTACTAAGAATTGTATTTATAAAAGTATCGATTTTAAACGAAAAAGTCGGAACTTTTAGTGTCATTTTTCGTTATCTTTTGCGAACCCTAAAAATAAACTTTACGTTTGCTAACGCAAATGACGTCAATGACCGATAATGACCGATAAACGTAAATGACCGATGACGTAAATGACCGATAATGACGTCATCACATCATTAAACCATTATATCCAAATAATGTAAATAATACTAATATGTTAAAATCATTTGTACTAACATTTATGAATATTCGTAAAACGTTGTATAAGACAATAAATAATGAAGACATTTTTTTTGGAGGCATATATTATTGCAAATCGCAATTAAATGAAATAATTTACTTCGGTTTTAATTTGAATAATTAAAATTTCAAAAACAAATGTGAGTTCAGTAGGTAAATATCCATTATTTATTACAGGACTTCGCGGAATTTATCATTTACACTATAACTATCGTTAAGGAAAGCTATGATTGTACAAAGATAGAGTTTGTTTAACGGGTTATGACACTGAATTTACTATACATGACGAAGACAAGGCTATACAAGGTTTCACAAACATTTTAGTACGATTTTGTTACGATAT
Source organism: Cheiracanthium punctorium (assembly GCA_038373885.1). NCBI lineage: Eukaryota > Metazoa > Arthropoda > Arachnida > Araneae > Cheiracanthiidae > Cheiracanthium > Cheiracanthium punctorium. The sequence continues at coordinate 9,436 of JAWZYV010003437.1, read as the reverse complement.
CAATTATCTTTCAATACTTATTTGAGAAAGAAAATCGTAAAATACCGCCATCATTGAAAAGAAATGGATAATTTTAGAAAGCATAGCTTCTTTACTAGAAATTATTATATATTACTTAATATTTGATGTGAATCAAGTTTAATTTTATATTTATTATTAAATTTTGAAAATTTAAACATTTTAAATTGCTTTTTATATGCAAAATACAGCCTACGATTGAGTATTGAAAATCTATATTTTACATTTTGTTCTTAATACGTGTCAAATACATGAAACAGTAAATGAAAGTTTTAAATCTGACATTTAAACCTCTATTTGTGAGTTTATTCTGAATAAGTGTGCTGTTTATTAAGGAAATCCAACTGAGCTTTCGAAAATGTTCCTTTAAAATGTTACAAAATAAAGTAACATTCTTCCATTATATCCGCTACAAAAACGCATTTTTCAATATTTAAGCACACCTTATCTCTTATAAATGCTATTTAAAATGAAGAGATGGAAACTTTTATTTCATCTCAAGCTTCTATGAAACACAACAAAGAGACTGGATGGTGTATTTTTATACATTTATTTATTTTTGTTCCTTTTAACATAACGAAACTATTGAAGTAATTTGTATTTGCATTTCCTTTCCGACGCCGCAAAAGATTTATTCCATGTTTATTTTTCTCCGAATCTCTTATAAGTATTCAAGTGCACATTTTCGATATTCTTATTTTGAAACAACAGTGCTAGAAGTTAGCTGTAAACCTAAAAGCCAATATTAAAATCAAGGTATCGACAGGGAAATTTTATATGATTCTTTTCGAGTTTTGAACAGACTTTCCAAGCGTTGCTCAAGTTTCAAATAAAATTTGAAAAAAAGGTTGGTGAAATTTTAGCATGATTCTTTTGAGTTCTTTTTCCTGTTTTTTATTTTAATGTAGAAATTGTATTCAAACTTTTCTATGAATATTGCAAATAAAATCATCCGTTCCATAAAAATGATTTCAGCAAAAGTGAAACCATAAAAGCATATAATATTGTTTTTTTATTGTCCCAAATAACCCTTTTCAAAGCAGGAGATAAGAATTTTTTTAGAGTAGTACTGCTTCCTATTTAAACCTTAATAGGTATCAACAGAAATATTGCCGCATCTCTCACGAGTGCCGGTGGCTCAGAGGTATGGCACTAGACTTCGAAACGAGAGGTCCCGGGTTCGGAACCGGCCGGAAGCATTTCGCCATGTTCCTGTAAATAGTTGTTTTAAATTATTCTTCGTATTAATTCTAGATTATTCTACATTTTTCTTTAATATGCAAATTATTTGTTTCTCGAATATTCGATAATTGTATAAAAGCTGAGCTCCCGCCAGTTGTAGGGAGTTCACAGCCAAGTGTAGTTGCTAGCAGTCTGTCAATAAATTTCGTTATCTCGATTTGAGTTCTCCTTTCCTCTAGTTGTTCCTACCACCTCGCGATAGTTTGGTGGAGGCGCCGGGTAATATCCGATACTCTGGAATCGAATACAGCCCCCCGGATAAGTAATCGTCAGCAAGGATTAAAACCCGAATACGGACAGTTCACGCCACCTCCGAGAAAAGTAAAAATGGTCCAGGTCGACGAAACTAAGCATGTATTTACGACTCATCTAGTGCAACCATTCAGAAACCCTTCTATATTTAGGGGAGATGGACAAGACCCCAACAAATGGATGAAAGAATATGACCGAGTGGCTAAACTCAACAAATGGGACGATCTCTTCTGTCTAGCAAATGTCTATTTTTTCCTGGAAGGCACAGCCCTCATGTGGTTTGAAAATAATGAGGCCCTGTTAAACAGTTGGGGAAAATTTAAAGAAGAATTGCCTAAAGCATTTGGAGACGGCAGACAAACAAGAAAAAGAGCCGAAGAGGAATTAAAAGCTCAAGCTCAAAAATCCGGTGAACACGTACAGTCATACATCCAGAGCGTTCTGAGGCTTTGTGATGAGACAAATCCTCAAATGCCAGAAGAGGACAAAGTTGCCCATCTCATGAAGGGAATTGCCGAGGATTTTTACCAATCTCTTTTAACTAAAGAACTAAAAAAGACCGAGGACCTAATAAAATGGTGTCAGTACATCGAAGAAATGAAAGAAAGACGAGTTAACCGAAAGAAATTCGATCGGCTTCCTAATGTTATCCCAATGTCCTCTATAGGTGAAGAAACTGATCTAGCAACCCTCATTCGACAGATAGTTCGAGAAGAGGTCCAACGAGCCCTGTCGCCAGTCAATGAGCCACGATTGCAATTCATCGAAGCTATTGTCTGAGAAGAGGTACAAGACGCTCTATCGCCTATTGAACAAGTGAAACAGCCGTGGACTGAAGTGAGCTCGAAAACCAGACGACCACAACGTTTCCCAATAGCAGTAAACCGACAAAGTCCCGTAGCCGAGCCCGAACCAAGAAGAACTGACGTATGGAGGACCGCAGACAATGAACCCGTCTGCTTCCACTGTGGCCGCCCAGGACACGTCGTTGGCTACTGCAGAGACCGACGTGCTATCTTTGAAGCTAGCAGACAGAACCGAAGGAATGCCGCTAAATCCGAAATTGAACTGATGGATCCCGCCGACTGTAGCCGACGAACTACCAGAACCAGCTCGCCAAGCCCCACTCGAGGGAGATCACCGACACGCCGGTACGGATCGCCGTCACCTTATCGACGTTCCAGCATTTCCCCCAGCCGACGTATTGAGGAAAACTGAAGACCGCGACCTCAATTGGGGGTGAGGCCGCAGATGCTGACGAAAATCCTCCGACTGCTCGAAGATGTCCGGAAATCATCTTGAGGTTATGGTCGACAATCAGGTAGTACATGCTCTTGTGGACTCTGGGGCATCCGCTTCTGTAATTTCGGAAAATTACAGACGCCATATTAGGAAAATCATGTTTCTAACCAAGGAAAATTTGATTTTAAAAGTGGCCAATGGAAATTATGTGCAGCCGCTTGGAAAATGCGTGCTTCGTCTTGAGATCAACGGACGAATCCAGCCGTTTGAGTTTACAGTGTTGCCAAATTGTAGCCACGACATAATTTTGGGTTGGATTTCCTGGAAGCATCGCAAGCCATCATAGACTGTGGTAAGCTTGAACTGAAGCTCGAAGACGTTCCATCTAAAGGCCCCGATCCTACACTTTTGAAACTTTCTGCTATGGACGATACAGTAACACCTGCACGATCAGCTGCCAAAATATCTGTCGTCACTCACAACAGAGATCACAAAGGAGACGTAACGGTGGACGGAAATAAACTGCTTCCCTTGGGGAAGGAAGTTGTGGTACCTGCAACCATCGTGTCATTAAAGGATGGAATCGCAGAACTATGTGTTACAAATGGACAAGCCACCGCCCAAATTATTCCCAGGGGTATGTTTGTGGGCACTGCAGAAAATGTGGACGCAAACCAAGTGAATTCAGTAATAACCACTGAACTTAATACGATAATCCAGACAGAACAAGGTGGTAGCCTAGAAGATTACTCAAGTATAAAGTAATTAAAAAACTTTGTAAAAAACACACATAAGAAGTAAAAGGAAAAAGGATACGCGTTTCGTTCAAAAATTGTTTTGAACTTCTTCAGTCCAAGCCCTTCGACGTAAAGAACACAGGTGTTCCCTGTGTTCTTTACGTCGAAGGGCTTGGACTGAAGAAGTTCAAAACAATTTTTGAACGAAACGCGTATCCTTTTTCCTTTTACTTCTTATGTGTGTTTTTTACAAAGTTTTTTAATTACTTTATCGTTTAACACCAGTATTTTGAGTGTTTTTTCAGTCATTACTCAAGTATGTTAGCCCCTAATCTCACCCTGGAGCAAAGAGGGAAAATTATTGGGTTACTTCAAAAATTTTCAGAAGTCTTTGAATCATCTGGAAAGCCGAAAACACAGAACTTAACTATTAAGCATCGGATAAATACTGACGGACATGCCCCAGTCAGCCAGAGAGCATATCGTGTGTCACCGGCCGAGCGTAGCATAATACAAGAAGAGGTAAATAAAATGCTAGATCGTTGCATAATTCAACCATCTGAGAGCCCTTGGTCATCTCCTGTTGTTCTGGTGAAAAAGAAAGATGGAAGCTGGCGCTTCTGCGTAGATTACCGCCGCTTGAATCAGATCACAAAAAAGGATGTATACCCTCTACCGCTCATAGATGACACGGTGGACTGCTTGAGGGGTGCTAAGTATTTCTCTTCCATGGATCTCCGAACGGGATACTGGCAAATCGAAGTAGATGAAGCCGATCGAGAAAAGACGGCATTTGTTACCTCCGAAGGACTCTACGAATTCAAAGTAATGCCGTTTGGCTTATGCAATGCCCCTGCCACATTTGAAAGAATGATGGACAATTTGCTGCGACATTTGAAATGGACGATGTGTCTCTGTTACTTAGATGACATCATAGTTTTCTCAGAAACTTTTGAAGAACATCTTAAGCGATTACATACAGTCCTGAGCTGCATCCATAAAGTTGGACTTACTCTAAATACGAAAAAATGTGTCTTTGCCTCCAGAGAAATAAAAATTTTAGGCCACCTTGTGTTAGAAGACGGTGTTCGCCCTGATCCAGATAAGTTGAAGGCCGTAAGCTTTTTTCCAACGCCTAAGAATTTACACGACGTCAGAAGTTTCCTAGGGCTCTACTCATACTACCGACGTTTCATCAAAAATTTTTGTTATAAGGCTCAAGCACTTCAAGAACTGCTGAAGGGGGACTCAAAATTTTGTTGGAGCCCTGAACAAGCTGATGCTTTTCTCAGATTAAAGAAGGCCCTAACCTCCGATCCTGTTCTAGGACTGTATGATGAGAGAGCTCCCACGGCATTACACACAGATGCTAGTGGCTATGGAATCGGCGCGGTCCTCGTCCAAGAGCAAAACAACCAGGAGAAAGTAATTGCCTATGCCTCACGGACACTTACGAAAGCAGAAAGGTATTCAACTACCGAAAGGGAATGTCTTGCCGTTGTGTGGGCCGTACACAAATTTCGGCCGTACCTTTTTGGAAAGCCATTCACGGTTGTCACGGATCACCACTCTCTATGCTGGTTAGTTAGCCTTAGAGACCCTTCAGGGAGGCTAAGTAGGTGGGCGTTACGTCTCCAGGAATACGACATCTCCATCGTATACAAGAGTGGCAAGAAGCATCAAGACACCGACAGCCTATCTCGCAACCCAGTGGAGGAAAATATTAAACGTTCGGACGAGGTGAACGTTCTGCATTCGCTGACTGATATCGCAGCTGAGCAACGAAAGGATCCAGACCTCGGAAAAATAATTTCGTCCAAAGAAAGAGCAGAACCAATTAATACGCATTACGAATTGGTTGACGGGGTCCTATGTAAAAAGAACTTCGATCCTGACGGAAGACTATGGTTGCCGTTTATACCAAAACATCTACGCCAAGACGTACTGCGATATTTTCATGATGCGCCAACCGCCGGACACTTGGGTGTTGCCAGAACGTACGACAGACTGAGAAAACGTTTTTATTGGCCCGGACTCTATCGCCCGGACTTTGTCCGTCGATATGTAATGCGCTGCCGAGACTGCCAAAGGAGAAAAGCCATTCCTCTACAACCCGCAGGGCAGTTAGTACCTATCCCTCCGGCGTTAGCACCATTCCATCGGGTTGGAATAGATTTGCTGGGAAGATTCCCGAAATCGATAAGAGGAAATGAATGGATAATTGTCTGCACCGACTACTTGACGCGTTTTGCAATTACGAAAGCACTGCCTACCGCTGAAGCACCAGAAGTAGCCAAGTTTTTCGTGGAAGACGTTATACTAAAGCATGGATCACCAAGGATCCTTATCACAGACAGAGGACAGGTATTCCAATTGAAACTGATTTCGGAGCTTAATCACCTCTGCAATGTTGCCCATAGAATGACGACAGCTTACCATCCTTAAACAAATGGGCTCACAGAACGCTTTAACAAGACGTTAGCAGACATGTTGTCTATGTACGTGGATGTAGAGCAAAAGGATTGGATGAAATTTTGCCCTTCGTCACTTTCGCATATAACACAGCCAAACAAGACACAACCGGGTTTACTCCGTTTTACTTGATTCACGGACGTGAAGCCGAGACGACGCTCGATACGATGTTTCCGTTTTATCCTCAAGAAACCCAAGCCGACTACGCTACAGAATTGGCATCGAGAGCCGAAGAAGCTAGGCAGCTGGCGAGATTACGCACTAGAGAAGCCTAAGAGAGAGAGCGAAAGCGTTATGACTCTAAACATCGAATCGTGTATTATCAGCCTGGAGACTCCGTATGGATTTTCATACCTGTGCGGAAAATAGGTCTTTCGGAAAAGTTGCTTAAAAGATACTTTGGTCCCTATCAAGTCCTACGACGCCTATCAGATGTTACATATGAAGTACAAGACTTTGATCCCACATCTAGACGCCGAAAGACAAAAGACGTTGTACATGTTGTCCGTATGAAGCCTTATTATGACCCCGATGAGCAAATCCAGTTGGTGGACGACATCGCCCTTCCGAGCAGTGGAAATCCTGAAGGAAGAATATCCAGCGCTAAAAACCCCCCACCTGGTCAAACTTATACTGGACCCTTGACGCGATCAAGAACAAGAACACAAATGCAAGTCTCATAAACAGCGGGACGCTGTTCTTCAAGAGGGGAGCAATGCCGCATCACTCACGAGTACCGGTGGCTCAGAGGTATGGCACTGGACTTCGAAACGAGAGGTCCCGGGTTCGGAACCGGCCGGAACCATTTCGCCATGTTCCTGTAAATAGTTGTTTTAAATTATTCTTCGTATTAATTCCAGATTATTCTACATGTTTCTTTAATATGCAAATTATTTGTTTCTCGAATATTCGATAATTGTATAAAAGCTGAGCTCCCGCCAGTTGTAGGGAGTTCACAGCCAAGTGTAGTTGCTAGCAGTCTGTCAATAAATTAAGTTATCTCGATTTGAGTTCTCCTTTCCTCTAGTTGTTCCTACCACCTGGCGACAATATTTGGGATTGGTACTTGGGAGAAATAATCTTGACAAACTCACAAGGTATCTTCACAGGTTAGGAAAAAAGCTGAAAAAAAAGATGATTGTTTCAATTTTCAGGATTTATACACAAATATAAAAGAGTTAAAAAATGAATTTCGCAAATTTTTTCTGTCTGATTAAACAATGTAACAAAGTTTCTGCTCAAAGTTCGATAATCTTCGTGATTTGGTTTGTTAGAATTGACCTTATCACGCACTTGTGCTATCACTGTTTTCAGCAGTTCTATGGTTTTTGGGCAAACACTGTAGACTTTGTTCTATACGCAGTTCCATAAACAAATCTAGCGGCGATAATTCAGATTAATTAAAAAGTCCACCACCAAATCTACCAAGTTATTAAGCTAACTGTCTAACTAATATTTATGGATCTTTTCTATTATTGTTTTGACAGCGATTCATGTTCTCAAACTTCATTGTTTATCCTTTAGTCTTGAGGCATACTTTATCATGATCTATAGCAAACCTGTTTGTTCATATTTGGCAATTAATATTATTAACATGCCTGAAGATGACAAAAAACACTCAAAAGAACTGGTGTTTAAAAGCTGAAATAATTAAAACTTTTTGTAAAATAACACACATAAAAATTACTTGCCAGTCTTATAGCTTGGCAATCAATCATTATCCTGATAATAAATTATTTATATTTATTTATATTAACTATACATGTATATATCTATTTATATTGATTTTTCAAAGTTAAATAAATTTTTTTCTATTTTTTTTCTTTTGCTGTTTTTTCCCTTAAAATTAAGTATTTTCTTTAAGATAAAACACAGATATCTTCATAAGATAAAACACAGTTTGTATGTTTAACATACAATATATGTTAAACATACAAACTGTTTTTGTGGCTTCTAAAAATCGAATAGCCCCCTTAACAACTCTCACCTTACCGAAATTGGAACTGATGGCCGCATTGTGCTCCGTAAGATTGAGCTGCAGCGTTTTGGAGGCGTTGAACATCAATATCCCTTGTGTTTTTTGGAGACTCAAAAATCACTTATTTTTGGATTGGGGGTCACCATCAAAATTTAAACCCTTTGTGAGTAGAAGAGATCTAAAAGCTTATTTCCCCTACAAATTGGCGTCCCTGTCCCGGAGTGGACAACCCCGCAGATTTTGTTTCAAGAGGAACTAAACTTTCTAAACTAATCAATGATCCAGTATGGCTATTCGGACCAAAGTGGCTCAGCCTTCCACCAGAATTTTGGCCAAAGCCTGATGAAGCCATTGATGAAGATCAGTTATAATATCTAAAGAATCCTGATATATTGCAATGTGCATGTGTAATTGAAGAATTTAAAAATCCAATTGATATAGAAAAATTTAGTAGTTTTGAAAAACTGGTAAGAATCGCTGGCTTATTTAAAAGGTTTATGACGAAGTTTAAGAAATCTAGTAAAGCTCTTGGCCCACTAAATGCAGAAGAGTTGACAGAAGCTGAAAATTTTCTAATAAGGAGCGAACAAAAACAATTTTAAAAACCTAATAAATGGAAATCCGGTTGATAAATGTTCATCCCTTTTCAATTATGTTCCATATATCGACGAAAATGAAATTCTTCGCTTAGGTGGCAGACTGTAATTCAGCAATCTCTCTTTGGAAGAAAAGCACCCAATAATCTAACCAAAGCATTCACGGTTAACGACACTCCTTGTACAAAGAGATCATGAAAAAGTGATGCATGCAGGAACTGCAATCACGTTATCGAAAGTTCGTTCTAGATATTGGATCCCCAAGGGCAGACAATTGGTAAAAAGCATCATTAAAAGATGTCTTATTTGAAAGAAATATCTTTCTAGACCAGCCGATCTAATTGCAGTACCCTTGCCGAAGGACCGAATAACGGAATTCCCTTCATTTTCAGTATGTGGCTTGGACTTCGCGGGTCCAATATATGTTAAAAATTTAGACAAGTCTCAAAAATCTTACGTCCTTTTGATCACCTGCGGAGTCACCCGATCATTACACCTAGAACTTGTGTCAGACATGACCACTGACTCATTTCTTCTGGATTTTAGACGATTTTTGTCTCGAAGTTTGAACTGTATCTACTATAAAGTTTCGGAGTTATTTACGCCGATAATGCGAAAACCTTTAAGAAAGCTAAGAAGGAAATAGAAAATCGGTACGACATTCTTTCAAGGGATCATGTGTTAAAATTTCTTGCAAAAGAAAGAATTATATGGAAAAATATCATTGAAAGAGCCGCATGGTGGGGAGCGTTCTACGAGCGCCTGGTAAAGTCTGTAAAAGAATGTTTAAGAAAAATTATTGGTAAAGCCCTATTGACCTATGAAGAAATGTCAACACTACTGGTTGAAGTAGAAACCGTCCTTAATTTGCGCCCTTTGACATATGTCTATAATTAGAA
>JAWZYV010003436.1:0-13086 GCA_038373885.1 Cheiracanthium punctorium | reverse complement strand
TCATTAGGGGAAGCTAGAGCGAATAGGGAGAATCGTTTACTAGGGAGTAGGTCTTTCTCCTGTGACTTGTGCGTCTCGCGTGGTGTTCTTCGTTATCAAGCATCAGCGCACGCCCGCTTTGGCGGTTAAGTGGTAGACGCAGATGTTTAGTATGAGCATATTTCGATTGCTTTTCTTGAGGATTATTTTCGATAAATGATCACTGGCACAGCATAACTTATAAACAAAGTTATAGCAAAAGACTGGGTATACAGAGGGTCGCGCTGCTGATCGCCAACGTCGCAAATTGCGAAAATAAAATTAGTTTGGCGAAAGAAAATACGTTTGGGCCGAAAATATTGACAATTGCTTTTCTTAATGATGTCCAAAAAAATCTTAATTTGGCGAAATGTTAAAAAGAGCCAGCGCAACCCTGGGGTATATATAGTATTCTATGTCAAAGGAGCGAAATTTGCTTATTGTAACGTATGTGCCGGAGTGATTTCAGCATTTCTCACGGAGGAAAGTTATGACATTTCTCGCCACTCGAGTTCATCAAAACACAGTGAAAAATGTGAAAATGTTAACAGCAGTAAAAGTCTTACAAACATTTTTCAAAGAGGACGGACAGTCCAGTGGCAGATTAATGCAAGTTTCATCGGAGGTGGGCAGTTAGAAGATTGACATATACATCCATTTTATGGAAGCAATTTAAGATCTTTTTACATTAATTTCTTTTTTCTCGGGGACCGGTCGCCCCTCCCCGCCCCCCCCCTTTAATCCACCCTTGGGACAGTCATCGACATTATTCATGCAGAACTGTTATTTACATCTTTCTTGATCGAATACAATGTTCCTATTTCAGCAGCTGACTATGCTGAATGTGAGAGGGTTTTCAGTATTATTCGGAAAAACAGAAATGAATTCAGGTGCAACTTGTCTAATAAGATTTTGGAAAGCTTCTTATTATGAAAGATTTTTACTTCAGATTTTCTGAATAAAGCAGAAAAAGCTACTGCTGCTATCTTTGAAGTCAGCACAGTCAAAATGAGAGTTTTTTCAAGCCAGTTAAGTGATTATAATTAATAAATTGTTAGTCACACAAGAAATCTGGAAAATGGTGTATTAATTGATTTGCCTTTCTATTCAACAACTTCATTTTCTTTTATTGTTCTTAGCTTTATTTAATACTTCAAACAATAAATTGTGATATAAAATGCATTAAAAAATAATACTCGTGCATTATATGGTGAAAGGTAAAAAATAACGCTCCGCTTTGTATAGCAAAAAGTGTCAAAATTCTGTTGTCGCGCGCTGATTACAAATTTTGACTTTCCCAAGTTGGCAAGTCTGTATTAACAGTTAATGTTTAATTCTAATCAAAAATACAGAGTAATATTTATGCTACCAATCAAATCAGTAGATATCATGTTAATCCCCAACCAGTTATCCGGAAAATTGAGTTATCCAGAATACACCCGGTCCCAACTATTCCGAACAACTGGTTCCATACTGTATGCAGAAAAATAGTCTAAGGTATGGTCTTACATGTAAAAAAAAAAAATTGGCTTAAAAAATTTTTTTTTACTAATTTCTTTTCAAAAGGATACTTACTTTCTAAATATGCCTTGTAGCACAAAAGATGGCTATTGGGAGGGGGGAAAAAAAAAAAAAGGATTGAAGTTTTTTTATTTACCATATATGTTAAAATATAAACTGAGAAGTTTTAATGAAAGTTGATTAAAAACTCAGGAGTGAACTTTTACATGGGTAAGTTTAAAAAAAAAAAAAATTGCTATTAAGTAGTTTGGTTTTCATGTTGGATTGCATAATCCAAGTTTGGGGGGAGGGGTGGTCCCAATCAACCTTGGATTATTGGGACTCGCACTATAATAAAATTTATTTTAAGATGCTGAATGAATGTGTTGCATCAATGTGTACTAATAACACTCTGACAATGGCTACTTCTGTAGCTTATCAGTTAAAAAAAAATGGAAATTAAGCAATTTAACAAATTTGAATGTTGGCATAAGACACAAACAGGCTCATCATTGGATTTTTTTCCCCATTAATATCATGCAATGATAAGTTTAGTTATTTTTTTCTAGAATGTGGCAATAAATGTGTTAAGTTAAGAAACAAACAAAAAAACTATAAAAAAAAAATTATTTACTTCATCACATATTTGAAAAAAATTTCAGAGCCTCCACGATTAACTATTCTTTTTTTTTTTTTTTTTTTTCATTTCAAAGATTTCATTCTCTTACCTTGATGTTAGATCTTATAGTGATATACTGTGTTTATATATTGTATATCTACTTCCTAATTTGTGGCGGGGCTTGGAAGGGTGTGTTCTGTCTTGTTGCTCCACTAAGTATCACATTTATAATTGGAATTTTATCCTGTCTCTGCCAGTATATTACCTTGCCCTGGGTGTCATGCTGAACATTGGTCCACCAAAATTAAGGTTTGTCCCTCAAAATGTACCATCAGCCTACTCTTTTTTTGGGGGGGGGGGTGCTATGCAACTGCAGTTTTGTAAATCAGTGAATAATTTTTAGAAAAATATATTGTTGCAGAAATTAGTTTTAATTATTTTACTTTAGAGATATATGCTTGCTAAGGTTTAGGAGTAGCAATAGAAAGCAGGAAGGAAGAAATGGATCCCTACCTTCAGGCTAGAGGATTCAACTGGGGGGGGGGGACAGTGCTCCCAGGATGGGAGCATTTACAATTTTTTTCTTCCCCCCCCCCCCCCCTCACTTCCAAAGAGGCTCTTTGAATGTCAGGAAATCATATTTTTGGCTATTTTTATTTTTGTATTTTTACTAATTTAATTGCGTGGGTTAATAAAATTAATGCAAAAAGTCCTGAACATGCCTGATTTTTTGCCTAATTTTTGTTGTTGACTTAACTTTTCATTATAAAACTATTGTAACTATTGTTAGTGATTTTAACGTGTTTTAACACTTTCCAAGAAGGCTGAAAAGAGTTTATGATTTTGGTTAGTCTGTCTGTCAGTAAATTTTCCCACGCCAATTTTCAAATTTTAATGGAACGTAATACAAACATTATAACTATCTTCAAAATGGCAACCGATAATTTTATTTACACAATACACATACATACTTAGACTCTAGCCATTTACAAGGCGGCTAGCATCAGTCAGGTCCTTTTATATAAATATTTAAAATTCAATCTTTAGAATCCGCGCACACTTATTTTATTTTCTAGCCCGTGTTCTTTTAACAGTTCGCTCATTTATTAAAGCATCGGGTGCGTTTATAATCTTTACTTCTCCCATGGGGAAAAAGCACATCCGCCACAGGAGTGGCGATGTTGCTGGAATAAATAAACTTTTTCAACTTAAATTAATGAGAGTCTTCAAATTTTAGTCTTGATAATGCATCAGCATTACTATGTTGACTGTCTTTCCGATATGTAATCGTCATGTTATAACGTTGCAGGGCTAAAGCCCACCGAGATAGCTTAGCACCATGGGGCGCACTTCTCGTTAAATACGTCAGAGGATTATGGTCTGAAACTATTTGAATTTCAGATCCAAATATCCAGGTGTCAAATTTCTTTAATGCTTCCAGTACACAAAAAGCTTCTCTTTCAATGGTCGCCCACTTTATTTGACCCGTGCTTAGTTTTTTACTGAAAAATGCAATAGGTAATTCTTTTCCATTGTCATCACGTTGAGCTAAGCATGCCCCAATTGCAGTGGCCGAGGCATCTGTGTATAATTGAAAAGGTTTCTCAAGGTCTGGAGTGTGTAAGGAAGGCATTTTTATCAGTTCCTCTTTGAGCTTTGTAAATGCTTTATCCGCCTCCGAACTCCACGGTATCTTAATTGGAACGCTGTCAAGTTTGTCAACGGTAATACGATTTGTGAAAACTGAGGTATATAGTCACGATAGTAACTAGCCAGCCCAATCAAACTTCTCAACTCTTTCTTAGTGGTGGGTCTTGCTAACTTTCGTATAATTTCAACCTTTTCTGGATCCAGGGAATGTTGTCCCGAACCAACTACATGACCTAGAAATTTCACATGGGGTTTTCCAAATTTACTTTCCCAAATTTACTGTCAGACCTACTTCCTTCAAGGTCTTGAAAACATGTCTATATGAACCAAATGTTCATCCCATGTGCTAGAAAATATAGCCACATCGTCGATATATGAACGGCAGTAGTCTCTATGTGCGATCAAAGCCTTATCCATTGATTTTTGAAACGTTCCTCCAGAATTTTTCATTCCAAAGGACATGACATTCCACTGGTAATGACCTGAGTAGGTTACAAATGCGGTATAATGCTTTGAATTTTCCTTCATAGGAATCTGTCAGTATCCTTTGGTAAGGTCTATGACTGTAATAAATGATGCCTTTCCCACCTCATATATTAAGTCATTGGCTATTTTCATAGGGTACACGTCTGGTATAGTAAAACTATTTAATAATCTGAAGTTGACACATAATCTGACACTTTCATCTTTCTTGGCAACGCAAACCACAGGATGAGCCCATTCGCTATCACTGCGTTCGATTAGACCCAGGTCTAACAGTTCTTGAATCTGTCGATCCACTTTTTGTTGCAAACTAATAGGTATTCAGTATGGTTTAAGTCTCTTTGGTGTACAATCTCCTGTAACCCTAACAGAGTGACCTTCTACCCTAGCGCGGCCAGGTTTAGCACTAAACACATCTGCATATTTTTTAAGTACATGAAATAATTCTTGTACTTGCTTATTCGTTAACTTGGCATTCCCAAGGTGTGTCCTAATATCTTCTATGCTTTTACTTTGTGCATCAGTAGGTGCATAATGAATGGTCCCGAAATCTTCGTCTAACTCAAAAATTATACCAACATGATTTACTCTTTGAATATACGGACGCACTTTGTTCACATGAAGTTCTCTTATACTTCCGTCTTCCATTTCAACCTTTACAGAATGTGGTCTGGTAATCTGCGTAACTGTTCCGGGGCCGATCCAGGTATTTAAAAGCTTATGCCAGGATGATGGCCTCAATACTAAAACTTTATCGCCCATTGCAAATGACTTTTCTTTTGACCGGAGGTTATATCTAGAGACATATTCTTCCTGAGCCTTCTTGCTATTCTCAGAAGCGAATTCGTGAGCCCTTTTTAAACTCTCCACCAAGTTTTGCAAATATTCCGTAATTGGACGTGAGGCGGTCGTTGGAATCTGTCGCTCACCTGTCCAAATATCTTTTAGCAACGCTAAAGGTCCTGGAGGTAATCTTCCATATACCAATTGATAAGGTGACAATCCGGTAGTGCTGTGAGGCACTTCTCTATATGCAAACATAAGATACGGGAGGTGAATGTCCCAATCTTTACCATATTCTTGTATAATTTTATTCAACATATCCTTCAGAGTTCTATTCCAGCGTTCGACTGCTCCCATACTCTCAGGATGTCCTGGAGTGGAAAAGCGAGGTGAAACGCCTAACAAGTTCTCAAGTGCTTGAGTTAACTTGGAAGTAAAGTTTGTACCTTGATCTGTACAGATCACTTTAGGAAATCCCGTTTGGGTAAATATCAAATCACATGTGGTTTTAGCACTGATTTCTCTTTCAGGAATGGCTTCAGCCCATCGGGTGCATAAATCTACTGCACATATGATAAACCGATGTCTTCTTCCCGAAGGTGGCTCTAGTGGGCCAACACAATCTAAACTCCATACTTCGAATGGTATTTCAGGTCTGACAATAGGTTGTATGGGAATCCTATCTCGGTATGTCTCAACTCTTCTTAATTGGCATTCTTTGCAACTCTCACAAAATTTTTTAACGTCTCGTTTGATTGATGGCCAAAAAAAATGTATATTTAATTCGTTCTTTAGTTTTCCGTTCTCCTAAATGTCCGGCTAATGAAATCTCATGGGCCATTTTAAGCACATCCGATCTCTTACATTGGGGTAGTACTACTTGTTTGACATCTTCCCCACATATTGTTTCGGCATGTACAAGAATACCATCTAAAACTTCATATGAATTTTGATGATTTTCTGCATGTTTCCAATATGGTTTTAATTGTTCGTCTTCCCTTTGGAGCTTCTGGAACGATGCTACAGTCTCAGGAACTTTCGCGTTCTTTTCTGCTTCAGTGTTTTCAGCCCTTGTTTGTACATTTCCCGATACCAATTGATTTATAAACCTTTTGTCTTCGTCTTCAACTAAAATACTGCACACATCAGATTTTAATTCCGTACCATTAAACAACTGTATGTTTTCTTTCATTAATTTAAATGCCGTATTACAGATTAACATATCGCATTTTAGTTTCCTAGATATACCACATATAACCGGTACTCTTCCATGTCCCATCATTTATTTTTACACTCACTATTTTTAACGGAACTGTTTCTTCTTCTCCAAACGCTGAGTAAAGCTTTACAGTACCCTCACTCGTTTCTTCGTGTTTCTGTATTAACCCATTTGTGCCTGGATATTTTTGCGACTTTCTTCGATTTTTACTGATAACAGAAATAATAGATAAATTTCTGATGTCAACTTCTTGAACAAGGAATGATTTATTTTAAAATCATTTTGCATAAAAATCGAAATATCAACATCCTACTTGGTCATGTTAAAATATTGTGCGGAGTTGAGGCTCAATACTCATGAATAAAGGCTAGGAAAAATAAGTAACGTTTTCGACTAATAGCGAAAATGCCGTCCCAAAAAAGGGACGCTAGGCATAAATGGGTTAAATCATTTCGTATGACTGATATTTGTGCCCCAGTATCTACGATACCATTAAATGTTTTCCCTTCGCATTCAACTTCCAAAATCATAAGATTATCGCAATTACTTTTGAGTTTAAATTTATCTGATGTTCTCAAATCAACCCGTGCGGTGAGCATGCTCAATTTTTCTTCAGTGTTATCTTCTTTATTCGCGTCACTAGTCTGCATTTGAACTAAATTACTCTGTGCGCGTTCTGATCTTCTGTTATGGAAATTAAGTGAATCGCTTTTATTTTTAAATCTCGGACATTGCGATCGCAAATGTTCAAACGATCCGCATTCAAAACATCGATTCCGTTTCCTTTGTTCATGCAAATTTTCTTTTCTTCTATCTTGGAAATCATTTTCCTTTCGAGTCGTTGTATTTCGGCGACTTTCCAAATTTCCGTATTTTGACTGGTACGGGTTAGTTGCCCAATTATCGTTTTCTGTTTTTGTAAGAGGACGTTCCTTGGCGAATTTTGGCTTCATTACTCTTCTTACATCGTCATATTCATCTAGTTTTTGGGCCAACGTTATTGGGGACACAATCTCCGTCCATTCATGCATGAAATGTTCTTTCACTTCAAATGGTACCTTTCTTTTAATCTGATCAGTGATCATCAGACTTTTTAAATCTTCTAGTGATTTAATTTTTAACCCGTCAATCCACCCATCAAAATAGGCTTTCATTTTAAAATAAAATTCCATCCATTGTTTCTTTTGTGGACTTTTGATGTTTCATAAATAACTGTCTGAATTTCTCGGCGCTTAATTTAAATCTTTTTAACAGCATCTTCTTAATTTCATCGTAATTTTGCGCTACCTCGGTAAAATCATACAAGACGGTGCCCCTCATGTAAACACGGCGATAGCCGCTGGAGCTTGGCGATCGCCAAGTGCGAGCGCTACAGACCTTGGCGCCAAGCTCCAGCCATGGCGCCAAGCCTCCCTGGCGACCGCCAAGCTCCAACGGCTATCGCCGTCTTGTGACGAATAAACACTAGTATATACCACTAAAATTTTACAAAGAAACACAAATTCTAAGTAAATGACACTATATAAAACAGTCAAATCCACAGCAAAACATTAGAAAAAGTACAATTAAAGAAGCACTTACCTCACTTCCCCCCCCCCATTCTATATTCCACACATCCATACTAACGAAGAAATTCCCCGAGACGCTCACTAACTTACGTTAAAGGGTCCGTAAAACGGAATCAAAAACACAAGGAAAAGTCCAACACAAACTTATTCGACTCAGAATCAAAGAACACCAAACTTCAATCTTCATGCAATTAACACTAAATGAAAATTCTATACTTCAAATGCACCGCGTTTAATTATCAGAATTGCCACTCAGATTCTGATTAAAAAAAAAAAAAAAAACGATTTTCCAGACCAACATGTGATAAAAAATCCAGACGATTTTCAAGTTTATGACGTCAGCTTTACATATGTTCTACAAGGGCGGAAGCAGAAACTCTTTCGGAAGGGGGCGCAAATAGTGAATATTCATTTTATCTAGTATAAAGCCTGCTAAATATTGGTAAAAGCCCCATTTATGTAGTGTAAAAACATTTTTCTCGGAGGGCGCGCGAGCCACTCTGCGAGACCCCAAAAAAACATCAGTGGGTCCGGCTACCGCCTCAAAAGGGCCCCCTAAAAATATGATAACGCGGGCCCCTCTGCGAGACCCAAAAAAACATCAGTGGGTCCGGCCACCGCCTCATAATGGCCCCCTCGAAAATATGCTAACGCGAACCCCTCTGCGAGATCCAAAAAAAACATCAGGGGTCCGGCCACCGCCTCAAAAGGGCCCCTCGAAAATATGCTAACGCGGCCCCTCTGCGAGACCCAAAAAAAAACATCAGTGGGTCCGGCCACCGCCTCAAAAGGGCCCCCTCGAAAATATGCTAACGCGGGCCCCTCTGCGAGACCCAAAAAAAACATCAGTGGGTCCGGCCACCGCCTCAAAAGGGCCCCCTCGAAAATATGCTAACGCGGGCCCTCTGCGAGACCCAAAAAAAACATCAGTGGGTCCGGCCACCGCCTCAAAAGGGCCCCTCGAAAATATGCTAACGCGGGCCCCTCTGCGAGACCCAAAAAAAACATCAGTGGGTCCGGCCACCGCCTCAAAAGGGCCCCCTCGAAAATATGCTAACGCGGGCCCCTCTGCGAGACCCAAAAAAAACATCAGTGGGTCCGGCCACCGCCTCAAGGGGGCCCCCTCGAAAATATGCTAACGCGGGCCCCTCTGCGAGATCCAAAAAAAACATCAGTGGGTCCGGCCACCGCCTCAAAGGGGCCCCTCGAAAATATGCTAACGCGGGCCCCTTTGCGAGACCCAAAAAAACATCAGTGGGTCCGGCCACCGCCTCAAAAGGGCCCCCTCGAAAATATGCTAACGCGGGCCCCTCTGCGAGATCCAAAAAAAACATCAGTGGGTCCGGCCACCGCCTCAAAAGGGCCCCCTCGAAAATATGCTAACGCGGGCCCCTCTGCGAGACCCAAAAAAAACATCAGTGGGTCCGGCCACCGCCTCAAAAGGGTCCCCTCGAAAATATGCTAACGCGGCCCCTCTGCGAGACCCAAAAAAAACATCAGTGGGTCCAGCCACCGCCTCAAAAGGGCCCCCTCGAAAATATGCTAACGCGGGCCCCTCTGCGAGACTCCCCCCAAAAAAAACATTAGTACAAGTTGAAGCAAATTAGAATAGTAGGACGAAACAGGAAAAAACGAAAAATAACAATAACGCATGCGCAAAACGCAAATTAACAGATTAATGACGTCAAATTGAGCGAGCGAATTCGTTACATTCATCGATACATACATTCGAAAATATACTAAAGCGGGCCCCTCTGCGAGACCGAAAAAAAAAACATTAGTACAAGTTGAAGCAAATTGGAATAGTAGACGAAAGAACAGGAAAAAACGAAAAATAACAATAACGCATGCGCAAAACGCAAATTAACAGCTTAGTGACGTCAAATTGAGCAAGCGAATTCGTTACATTCATCTGCTTACGTCACACATACACAGTAGCTAGATTAAAAAACAACTATTACGCATGCCCGAAAGTGCAAGAAATTTCGCTTCTTTCAATAGTTCTAAATTATCCAATTTACAATATTTCACGCATTATCATTCCTCTAAAAAAAACGTCGCCAAGCTCTACACATTTCTTTATGGTTGCCAGTCAAACTACCATCGGCAGGGTACTTTACTAACGTTGAACATCGCTCACGATGTCGCCAGAACCAAGGGGCACCGGATACGGAACATAGGCCAATTTTTACTTCCTTGTACGTAGTATAAGGAAGTAATGTGATCCCGAAAAATTTTGGGGGCCAAATTTCGACATAAAAACCGATTTTGACTACCTCTAAATTTAGTTTAAAATTTTTTTTCGATGCATCTCATCGTAGGCTAGCATGCACGATCATATTAAACGCGTCTGCAACTCATTTTGACCAGTGGCGAGTCTACTGTGGCCAGTTTTTCCATGCCGTCTGTACGTACGTACGTATGTACGTACGTACGTATGTACGTACGTACGTACGTACGTACGTATGTATGTAACTCGCATATCTCAAAAACTATTGGTCGTAGAATGTTGAGATTTGATATTTAGGATTGTTCTATGATCTAGTTGTGCACCTCCCCTTTTGGTGGCAATCGAATGGATAGTTTATGTACAGGACCGCCCAAAAGATTCGAAATACATTACGCTCTATGGGCCGAAATTCATTAAACTCGCCTAACTCAAAAGCTATTAGGCGTAGAATGTCGAAACTTCATATTTTGGATAGTTGTAACATCTAGTTGTGCACCTCCCCTTTTGGTTCCATTCGACTGGATAGTTTATCTACAGGACTGCCCAAAACATTCGAAATACATTACACTCAATGGGCCGAAATTCATTAAACTCGCATATCTCAAAAACTGTTAGGCGTTGAATGTTGAAACTTCATATTTTGGATAGTTGTAACATCTAGTTGTGCACCTCCCCTTTTGGTTCCATTCGACTGGATAGTTTATCTACAGGACCGCCCAAAAATTCGAAATACATTACGCTCTATGGCCGAAATTCATCAAAGCGTTTTTTAGAGGTATTGGGATATTTCAAACGACTCAGAAGTGATATATGCTGTAAAGAGTTAGAAAATGAATTTCTCCATTAAAAAAAAGTGTCTTTATCATTTATAGTTCTGCTACAGGAACACTCAAAAGATTTCCAATACATTACGGCCAATAGCAATTTTAGGGGCATTCATCCATTTCAAGCACAATACCGTCCTACCACATAAGTTAGGTAATGGTCCGACCACGGTCACGTGCCTCCCTCAAGAACTGTGCCAAAAGTCGCCAAGCTTGGCGACTTTTGGTGTACGTGTGTGCATATTTAACTCTCAAATCTCAAAAACTATTATGAAATTTCATATATAAGAATGTTGTAACATCTAGTTGTGCATCTCGATTTTTGGTTCCAATCTACTGGAGAGTTTATTTACAGGACCACCGAAAAGAATTTCAGTACCTTAATGTCTATGGACATCTTCATTATAATACAACTGTAGACAGTCATTGTTTGGTACATGCCCAAAATCTCGCCGTCTGTCCTCGACCTTGGCGAGTTTTGGCGAAATATCGCCAAATTTGGCGATAGTCAGTCATTTCGTCCATGCCCAAAGTATCGCCATTTGTCATCGTTCTTGGCGAGTTTTGGCGAAATATCGCCAAATTTGGCGATAATCTGTCATTGTTTGGTTTATGCTTAAAATCTCGCCAAATGTCGTCGACATTGACGAGTTTCGCCGAAATATCGCCAAATTTGGCACCAAAAATTATTTCCTATTTTGTATAACTCTAAAACTTTAACCGTAGATTTTTTAACTTTGTATTTAGAACTATTGTAATACCTAACTGTTTTCAATATCTTTTTTGACAGCAATCGACTCAGAATTTATTTACATGGTGAGCCAAATGACTTTGAATACATTGAGGTGTATAGATGCAATCAACTCATTGAAAGTCTGTGGTCAATGACTACTTTGGCTATCCCCAAAATCTCGCTGACTATCTCAAGTTTGTCGGCTTTTGGTGAAATATCGCCAAATAAAGTGTCAGAAGGAAATCTTTCAAATTGAACTCAGCTTGGCGATATCGAAATATTTGGCTAGAATTCGCTAAACCTTACTATTATTGATATTTTATCTCTTTCAAACAAATAAATGTAGAGGAAGTGCGTCGAAAATATTTTTGATCTAATGGACGTGCAAGGAAGTCATGTGTTGGACACATCAGATTTTTCTAAATTAGTTTTAACACCACTTCCTTCCCGTACTTGGCTTCCCAACATCGCATTTTCTGCCATTTTTTCAATTTTCAATTTTTCTAATTCAAAAACTTTTTCTCTTTCTTTTTCTTCTCTCTCATTCTGATCCTGTCGTTCTCTTTCTGATCCTGTCTTTCTCTCTCCTCTCTCTCTTTCTGATCCTGCCTTTCTCTTTCTTCTCTCTGTCTTTCTTTTTCTTCATTTCTATCAGCAATAATTATAGCCAATATTTCTTTACAGAATTCTTCATCGTAGTTTTTATCGTTCGTAATCAGATCACGTAACTTCGCCACAGTAAATGTCGTATCAACCGTTAAACCCAGTTCTTCAGCAAGAACTATTTAAATCTTGTTTCTTTCCCTTACCAAAAAATGCCATTTCACTTTTCAAAAGCTAGTTTTCAGCTACGGTTACAAGTATATGTTTATATACGAATCAGGAGGATTCTTCAAGTAAATATGCCGGGACGGCCAACTATATATTAACACCAACAGGGAAACTTCCTTCAAAACCTGCCAAACTGGCCTACTACAAAATAATGCAGATCAACTGCTACAGCTACGTACAAATACAGTTGCATGAAATTGATGAAGAAATACAGCTCTCACCTGAGCATTCTGTAGTATCGCATCCAGTCCAATCCAATCCTGCCGACTACGCCAGTAAAGTTTTCCCACGCTAATTTTCAAATTTTAATGGAACGTAATACAAACATTATAACTATCTTCAAAATGGTAACCGATAATTTTATTTACACAATACACATACATACTTAGACTCTAGCCATTTACAAGGCGGCTAGCATCATTCAGGTCCTTTTATATAAATATTTAAAATTCAATCTTTAGAATCCGCGCACACTTATTTTATTTTCTAGCCCGTGTTCTTTTAACAGCTCGCTCATTTATTAAAGCATCGTGTGCGTTTATAATCTTTACTCTGTCCATCTATTCGTCTGTGCTGTAGGTACTAATACGATAAATATGCATTGATCACCACGAAACTTATATAGTAT
>JAWZYV010003435.1:0-323476 GCA_038373885.1 Cheiracanthium punctorium | reverse complement strand
GAAACACTTTCAGATTTTAAATATGCAATAAAGAGCTATATATTAAAAGCGTATCATAATTCATGCACCTTACCTGTTTTCCTTCCTCATTCCATTAAGTTGGAAAGTGTATCATTATTCAAAAGAGTACCGTATTTTTTGCAACGGGATTACCGTACCGTAAATTCGCAACGGGAGTGAAGATATTCTGGGTACAGTTGTAGTGCCTTAGATTTCAGTTTTAGTATCTGGAAATTTTTATGCAATAGAAGATAACTTTAATGTAATATTAATGATGTACAAAAAATTCTGACCAAGTAAAGAAAAAGAATAAAAGACGTAAAAAAAGAATGGAAAATATATAAACCAAAAAAGATTTTTTAAAGATTGACTTCAAGTGAACGTAAGCGCATTGCAGTTGATTTATGATTCATAATAGTATGCTTTTCTAGATTTATGAATGTGAATTATTAATCTTTAAACTCTGATTAAATGAGTTTGAGAGCTATTAGAACTATAGTGCTAATAATTTTCTTTTGTCTAACCATATCACTTTTCGTTTGTTACGAACGGCTTGAAGTTGGGTTTCAACAAAGGTACACACGGATTCGGAAATTTCCGGGTAAGCCATTACGCTAACTTAAATTTCGAATTATTTTAAAAGATATTTACAAATAATTTTTAAAAAATCTGACATTCTTTCACATTTCAAATACGTACTCGAGTGCTAATGCTTTTATAATTTTTCAATTGCTTGATCTGTTGCTATCCTAATAGATTTGGTATTTGTCACCGCTTGGCGACTTTGAAAGATGGATTTTTCCTTAAGTCTTTATGATTAATGGGAAAGCACAGGCATATGGACAACTCCATTGCTTTGAATTGCTAGGATCGGCCTAATTATCTTGGCCAAAATCTGAAAAGTCTCCAAGGAGTGGCTACTACTAAAGCTGCGCATTTATTTCTTTTATAAACTGTTTCATTTCATATTATATCTTAGAACAGCTTGGATATTTGCCGCCTATGACGATTTTTCATTCTTTGGCGACTTATGCGTAAAATGGATAGCTTAGTTAATGCCAAAGTTAGAGATACGGATAGAGAAATAAAAATTGATCCGGAAGGCAAGAGAAAAATTAACAGCCCTCTAGTGCAATAATCAATAATGAAACACAAGATCCTACAGTTTTTAATAAATTACGATGAAATATCTCTACTTTGACATCCCCTAAGTTGGATCAACAAGTGAGCATTCACATTTTTCACTGTCTTAATATTGTTTTATTTTTCAACACCATGTCGGCGAATTGTAGGGGACACCTTTTCCTGTGGGAAAAGAACATTTTTTCCCATTATGGGGAATTTTCCGATTAACGAAAAAGACGGGGAAATCAGAGTCGGCGAATTGTGGGGTGAACCGGAAAAACATTTGGTTCTGGGCAAGATATTGTGTTACGGCAAGAAGTCCTTTAAGAGCATTTTGCCATTGTTCTTTTCCTCGGGCAATTATTTTCTGGTTTTCATCATCGATTGTTTTACCTGCCTGTGCTCAGTCTCTTTTCCTCCTCTACCCATTTTTCATAGCATTTTAGGTGAGTAGAAGAAGTTTCAGGACGATTCAGTATAGTTCTAATGTGTCTCCAGTCACAGTCGCCACTTTGATCTGATAAAGTTTTATTGGAACTTGTAGTACTAAATATCTTACAGCAGAAACAGTAAACACTATTGTTTTGCCGAGACTACAATAGGCAACGCCTCTTAACTCTTCACGTAACTTAAGGTCTGCCTTCAGGCAGTGGCGGATCCAGAAATTCTCTTTCGGGAGGGGCTAAATTTTGGAAAAAGCTTATTTCACCCAAACAAAATATACAATGAAGCAAAATTTTAGTTTAAACCAATGTAAAAACTTTTGGAAATTCCTGAGTGATTAACCCATTTGTGCCTGGATATTTTTGCGACTTTCTTCGATTTTTACTGATAACAGAAATAATAGATAAATTTCTGATGTCAACTTCTTGAACAAGGGATGACTTCTTTTAAAATCATTATGCATAAAAATCGAAATATCAACATCCTACTTGGTCATGTTAAAATACTTTGTAGAGTTGAGGCTCAATACTCATGAATAAAGGCTAGGAAAAAGAAATAACGTTTTCGACTAATAGCGAAAATGCCGTCCTAAAAAAGGGACACTAGGCATAACTGGGTTAAAAAAGATCACTTTACATATTCAAAGTGCATAATGAAGCAGAATGTTACCCTTTAGCAATCTCTTTTGGGGGAGCGGGCTGAAGCCTCCCAGCCCCTGCCCTGAATTCGTTACTGCCTTCAGGTCGGTCGCCTTTGCAAGCCGACGCGACAGACAGGATAGAAGACTCAGTATCTACATTTGTTCTGTTCCGTCAAAGCAATGGAGCGAACGCTTCTTGAAGGTAGTCTCTTTACTGAACCTTCAAGCAAAATTACTTTGTTGAACTAAAAACTCATTCAAATGGTTATTTGCTTTGAAACATACATAAGATATATAAATATTTAAGTTTTACCACTTATTTTGAAATCATTTTTCTCATTTCTTCGCCCCCTCCCCCCTAAAAAAAAAAAAAAAAAAAAAAAAAAAAAACGTGTGCGGTTCACCACCGCCTTCTAGAAATACTGCGTGCCAGATTGGGAAGAAAGAGGGGACCATCAAAGTGAGAGGTAAAACGCTAGGTGGTGTCATTTATGTACCGTATTTATAGAGGGTATAAATTAATATCCTTTATTAAAAGAACTCTTAACAAATACTGGTGTTAGAATGTAAAATTGATAAAAACTTTGTATAATATTGGGTTGGAGGGAAAGTTCTGTCGTATTTTAAAGAAAATATTTGAATTCATTTATAAAAATATGTGTTTAATATTAATCAATTATATATGCTCCGTTATTTGTTACAACCTGTTGCCATCTTTCAGGTAACCTGTGAATTCCTGTTTTGTAGAAATTCTCATCCTTGGAGTTAAAATAGTCAGCAACTGCCTTAGAAACACTTTCAAAAGACTTGAATTTTTTTCCCGTTAGATAATTTTGCAGAGATCTGAACAGGTAATAATCAGATGGTGCAATGTCAGGTGAATACGGTGGGTGACTAAGGACTTCCCATCCTAACGCATTCAGTTTTTGTTGTGTCACCATTGCAGTATGCGGGCGAGCATTATCGTGGTGGAACACTATTCCTTTTCTGGACGCTAATGCTGGCCTTTTTTCTTTGATAGCTGCATTCAATTTATCCAGCTGATTGCAGTACAGATCCGCGTTGATGGTTTTTCCCTGTTTCAGCAACTCGTAGTACACTGGACCTTTCCTGTCCCACCACAAACAAAGCAGTACTTTTCGTTGATGGATACTTGGTTTTTTAACTGTTGCTATGATGTTTCTGGTTTGCAGTAAGATTTTTTTCTCTTAATATTCTCGTAAATAATCCACTTTTCATCTCCATTAACCAGCCTGCCCAAAAACGGCTCCAGATTGTGTCTAATCAGATGTGATGAACACATTCTTACAAGATCAGACACTGCACTTTATCTACTGACATGTTTTTCACTTTAAATATCACAAGTAAATGATGAACGGTAAAAAAGGGCACCTTTTATATTATACAGCAGCTAAAAAAAATCCGATCGATTCACTAGTCAGATTTTTTTTTTAATTTTATTTACAAGAAAAATCACCTGCCTTTAAAATACGACAGAACTTTCCCTCCAACCCAATAATACCCATTGTTAATAAATACCATTTATGGATACTTCATATGTTTTCCTCTACTCAGGGGCGTAGCCAGAAATTTCTCATGGGGGGGGTTACGACTACTACAACTCATATATATGTATAGGTGAGTGTGATAATGTAGTGAAGTCTACATTTTGTATGACAAAAATTTCTCATGGGGGGGGTTATGACCCACCTAATCCCCCCCCCCTTGGCTACGCCCCTGCTCTACTAGATGGTTTTAAAAATAATCTAAAAAAACTAATGACTCTATTTTGAAAATAGTTTGTTTTCAATTCAAGCCTTCTACACCTTTAAAAAATATATAATATATCTTATAAATAAAAATCAAATTCTGTTTGTTTGTTTGTTTGTTTGTGTATTTGATTTGTATACAAATCCACAAATATGGACCTATCAGCCTGAAAATTTGCACAGATATGTAAAATAATATAGAATAAATCATAGTCCACTTTAAAACTTTGAAAGTCCACCCGTTCCCGGAATTTAAGAGATTTTTTATGTTCTCCACGCAAAAAGCTTTCCGTAATTGTAACCCCTGTAGTGAAAAAAGTGTGAAATAAGGATAGTGGTTGCCATGCGTGGCGATTTTGCCGAATAAGATGTTTTAAATTCTCAAAGTAAAAATAAAAGAATAATAATGATTTTTTTTTTTGTTAGTTTATATTTGTAAGATTCTTAATTTTTTATTATAATATCGTGTGCATGGGAAATCGGAGCAGGAATGAAATGTTTTATACGCAAAACAATAAGAATTGAAGATTTCCGAGGCTAATATGTAAATTTTTTTAGTTTGGCGAAAAAATAAAATGGCTCAAATGCCGATATTGAGAAAGTGAGTTCTAGCGTTTTGCACAGTTTTCGGCTTGGCGCAATTTATTGAGAGCTTAAAGAAATAGATTTTTGAAAACAAGTGCAAAGGTTTTATTAGAATACAGCGTTAAATTTTAATGATTCGTGAAGAAATAATGCAGTTATAAAGGGATTTTAAGCGATCTATCTTCAGAATTCTCGCCAATTGAGTACATTGATTTAAGTTGCGGGAATTCCGCCAAATTTCAGAAAATTGAAATCTTCTCCTTTAGTACATCGGAGTAACGATGAATAAAACACGTTATAGTAGATAATTTTAAAAAATTCGGCTGTATTAAGGGATTCCACTTTTCAAATAAATGCGTGTTTAACATTTTGGCTGCCGAACCATTTAACATATTGATTGCTGCTAAGTGAATGCTTCGAATGATTTCCTGAAAAAACGCTTGTAAAATGGCGTATGTTGGCACTTTGGCGAAGCTTAGATTTGGAACTGGATTTTATTTGAGACTGGGATATATAATGACACTGCTTATAGATAAAAATGAATGTTGGTATGTGTGTATAAGGTTGAAAAACTCCAGCACCGTTGAGCACCGTTGCACCATGAAATTTGGTTCAAGTCTTTTATCATTGAGAAGCTTTTTATGCTATCCGTTTTCCTCTCACTTGACACTAGGTGGCGCAGCAGAACGTCGAATTCTATTCCGTTTAGCCGTTTACTATGCGAATATCCTCCAACCGATTTCGATGAAATTTGGTACACGCGGATATTAGAAAACGGAGAATATTTTTCAGTATCCATTTTGTTGTAATTTGTTGCTAAATGTCGCTGCAAAGCATCAACTTCTATACCGTTCGACCGATCGGCATAAAATTTCTTATACTTACACATTTCAGCACGAAGAATATATTCTAACTTTGTTCCTTTTGATGATACTCACCACTAGATGGCACTGCAATGCATTATTATTTTAACTCGCCACTAGATGATGCTGCAGTAGGCCAAATTCTTGACCATTCAAACGGTCGCTATGAAAATCAGTATACATAGCTATTTGAACAATGAGAATATTTTGGCGTTATCCATTTTGCTATAACACGCCACTTGACGGCACTGTAGCAAATCATTACTTTAATTAACCACTAGATCGCGCTGCAGTGTATCACTTCTTGACTGTGCAAGAAGTGATACACTGCAGCGAAAATCCTTGGGGATTTGTAATTGATTCGCTATGAAAATAGGTATACATAGATATTTGAACACGGGGAAGAGTTTGGCGCTATCCATTTTCCTATATAATTTGCCACTAGATGTCGCGTCGACACATGAACTTCAGGGCTGTCCAGCCGATCGTCCTGAAATTTCGTATTCATCGATATCTGAATGCGAAGAATATTTTCGCCGTATCCGTTTTGCTAAAACTCTCCACTAGATTGCGCTACGCCGCATGGCCTTCTGCACCGTACAAACGGTATGCATGGTTATTGAACACAATATAAAGCGATATCCATTTTGCTATATCTCTTTAGTACAATAAATAGTAATCACCACAAATCGTAATATCAAAAAGTCCATTCATTCCCGTGCGAAGAACGGGTACTTCAGCGAGTATATATATATATATATATATATATATATATAGATAGATAGACATATATATATATAATTGTGTGTGTGTGTAGCATTAGGGCGATACGGGAATGCTATGAAGTCGTGGACCAGAGGGAGAGGCATGGGCGTTGAGGTCTTCTGGCGTTGGGTATTAGGCGGCTTGGGACTCTGGATCAGAGTCGCCATTGCGAAATCCGGGCCGGATGGGTTGAGGCTGTTGTCGGCCGATCGTCGTTGGCCGGGAGCACTCGGCGAAAATTCTTGGGCACGCTTTACGGCGGTCGTTGGATGAAAGGAGTCTGAGTCAAATTGCGATTACATGATTTTATTGGACGACTAAGTACATCTTTCTCAGGCAGCTGCGTCACGCGAAAAGTCTGCTCCTGCCCTGTTGCAGGTCCTTTTATAACCTTTTTACGTCGTATCACATAGCCAAAAAGGATTGTAATTATTCGACATGAGCTAAATCTGCGCAGTGGTTTTCCTAGGGTTTGTTATGACTTTTAAGACGCCTATGTGGCTGGCTGCCGGGACCGTCTACAAAATTACAAAGGAGTTGTAAGGGACCGTGTAGTAATTGCAGTTTTTGAACGCGGTTTTCTTTGTTCCAACTGAATTAAACTGCATAGTTCCAGAAATATGAGATTTTCATGGGCTTTTGATTTGTAATGTTATATATATATATATATATAATATTAAATAGCTATATATATATATATATATATATATTTAGTTGCAGAACTTTATAAATTTAAAATAGGAAAACAAAGCTACTAAATTTACCTAACACTCATTATAAATTAACAGGTGACTATGAATAAATCAGGTTATTTTATACGCTTATCACAAAAATATGGACATTAACGTTTCCAATATATTTTGTTTAAAATGAAAGCATCATTTTAAGTTTTTCATGCACCATTTCTATGAGTTGTAAATTTAGCAGATTTGGTTTTTCATTTGAAAATTGTTATTATATCTGTGTGTCATTATACAAAGTTTTTATCAATTTTACATTCCAATACCAGTATTCCTTAAAAGTTCTTGTAATAAAAAATATTAATTTATACTTTAAATAAGTACGGTACGTAAGTGGCACTACCTAGTGTTCCACAACTCCTATTGAATTCTTCCCAATCTGACAGGCAGTGTTCCTAGAAGGCGGTGGTCGCACACGCCTTAAGCCGGCCCAGGTTGAGAGTTGATTACCGATTTGAAGCAGCTACTGATTCTGTGAGTTGGTCGAATAGACATTCAACTCGGTATTGAGCAGAAGTTTTGGTTTTTTAATGAGTGTCGGGGTTTAACATTAGATTTGGTCTGGCAGAAGCGATACCTCTTTTGGTTTCATTTGGCATAACATCGAAGGTTGGGGATAGGGAGATGTGTCCTCTCAACTCTCCTTAGAAAATCATTTACTCTAGAACTTTTCTTTCAGTACCTTAAAATACTTCCATTTCCGTACCCGCATTTTTCTCTTACCTACCGATCTACGCAGCGAGAGGGCATTCGGCACCCCATATTCAACGTGCACGTCGGCCGTACTTCCCATTTGCCTTTCATTTCCAGCATTTTTTATTTATTTGCATTAAAGTAAATAGATTTATTTTCTCAAAAATTTGTTAACTAGGCAGTAGTTTTAAGAAATGCGCATGGCCGCCCATATAGCTGGACTAGCACAATTTTCACACTGCTCATTAATCAAAACGGACAGTTAAAAATAATATTTGTTTATTTTACTGCCCTCGTATCACAGATTCCCCCCCTCTCCCCCATGCTAAAGTTTATAAAGTAATTTTACTTGAATAGTAACGATTGCCATTTTAAGAAAATGATTTTAATGAATATTGTAATACAGCGTCTTCCTTAGCTATCTTAAAATGCAAACTTCTAAATATGGCCATACTCAAAATCGACATTTAAATCAAAATCAAAATTCCGTTACTTAAGACAGATGCTCTAAACATGTTCATTTTTAAGCTTTGCTGTACACTTTTACAAAAAAATCCTGTATGTTTCAATAAAATTATATGTTTATTGTTTATGTTAGCGCACAGCACAGCTGTGAATTTCCTAGTCTCAGACTGAATTAATTTGTTTCAGGGATATTTTTATAGTTCACTTGATTTTATAAAGAGTTCAATCTTCAGTCAATCTTTTGCTGTTGACATAACTGAGACTAGACAATGCATGCACGAATTCCGTTATTGATAGAAATTCCCTAACTAAAGAACCTGTATTAAAATAAATAGAATATATGCATTTTTGATTGATCTAAAACGACCGTAAAACTTATTTTCAAACAAATTATTTAAAGCGACTTTCTAAGATCCCTTTTCGTAACCTTAGGCTCTCCCATTAGAGATGGCCAATGATTCGATGAGTCGAATCAGTGATTCGAATCTTGGTACTGAGTGGCTCAGTCTTTACACTCACTCTCTACTGATTCGAATCTCAAGCCCTCAAGGGAAATACATTCCAAGTGCGAAGGGAAGAAAAACTTATTTTCCCTTTGCCGTTCCCAGAGATTTTCCCTTATTCTTTCAAATCTTTTCGACTCTTTACGACTCTTTTCGGCTCTTTTCGACTCTTTACGACTCTGAGTCGATAGGTGATTTGAAACAGTAAATGAGTGGGTGTGGGTGAGTTGGTCACTGAGTTGGTGCAGCAACGAATCTTTACTGATTCAGTGTTTCGCTCTGTTTCGGTGATTGTATACTATCGTTGAGATTCGTTAGTTTTTCGAATCTTCTATCGACTCAGAGTCGAAAGGAGCCGAAAAGAGTTGAAAGGATGTTTCATTTAATTGGAGGGGTTTGGAGTGGGTCGAACATCGTTTGCTTTTGGCGGGGGACATAGGCGTTACTTCCTAAGGGCAAGAGGGGCCAATCTCCCCCCCGAAAAAAAAATTAAGAAAATCCCTCCTTCCAACTTGTCTGACTGATTTAATATTTGTTTAAAATTTAATGAAACATCCCTTTTCTACTTTTAACTTCAATATATGTCCCCCTGCCCCCACCCTCAAAAAAAAAAAAAAAAAAAAAAAAAAAAGAAAAAGAAAAAGAAAAGAAAAGAAAAGAAAAGGGAAAAAAAAAAAAAAAAAAACGGAACGTTAAGTTTACATGGTGGCGGATTTTCATGTGAAGGGAAATAGAATGAAATAAAGTTAGGATTGTGCTTGTCACTTTTAATGAAGGATACAGGGGCGGTATTAATCGCTCTCACAAAAGGACTTTGTAGTAAGCAAAATAACATTTCGCTTTATTGCAGCAGATTTCGTTTTTTTTTTTTTACCTTGTTTTTCGTTTAAGGGGAATGATTTTATTTTCTTTCGTAATTCAGAGAAATACAAAATAGGGTCTAAAGCAGTGGCGTAGTTAGTGTTATTGACAGTGGCGTAGCCAGGATTTTATTTCGGGGTGGGCTGGGTATCAAATTTAAAGATAAAGTTCAATTGTAAGCTAAGTAAAGGGTCCCATTTTTTTTGGGGGGGGGGCAGCAGCCCCTCAGTAGGACTGGGCCAAAAATCGACATATCGGTTTTATTTCAACATCAAAAATCCGATATTCCCATTTTCATTTCAGTGAAATCTCGAATTCAATAAAGGGCAAAAATACAGGCCGGCCAGGGGCGTAGCCAGAAATTTTTTATGGGGGGGGGGTTATGACTACTACAACTCATATATATGTATACGTGTGTATGATAATGTAGTGAAGAATATACATTTTGCATGGCAAAAATTTCCTCATGGGGGGTTATGACCCCCTAACCCCCCCCCTTGGCTACGCCTCTGAGGCCGGCGATAAGAAAATCCTGAGATCAATACCAGCTTGTGATGCTTTTGCTACTGCTTTCTCTCGGAAAGCTTCTTCTTCTCTCATCGCAGAAAAAACAGCTCCATGGTTTATTAGTCTAATTACCATAATTAATTAACGTATATCTCGGAACCTATCAACCGGAGCGCGTTTTTATTGATTCTCGACCCCCCCCTAGACTCAACACCCCACCGATACTTAAAATTTCGAATGCTTTGACACCAAACTTAACCTTTTAATCTTACAGGCCCAGGGGGTCATACGAAGCTCCCCTATATTTTCAATTTTGGCATTTTAAACACTAGCCTCCTCCGACGGCATCTCCAAAGTCTGGAAACCATCCCAGAGCCAATTTCTACATGTTTGCAGTCCTTTTAAGCCTCAGTCATGGTTAATTAGTCTAATTACCATAATTAATTAACGTATATCTCGGAAACTATCCATCGGAGCGCATTTTTATTGATTCTCGACCCCCCCTTAGGAATTCCCATCGATACATAAAATTTCGAATACTTTGACACCAAACTTAACCTTTTAATCTTGCAGGCCCAGGGGGTCATACGAAGCTCCCCTGTATTTTCATTTCGGGCAGTTTAAACACTAGTTTTACTGGAGCAAGGAGAGAGAGATGCTAACTGCCCGAGAACTCATCGGAGAAGAAACCCGATGAATGGGTGAAGGGTGTTTAAATAGTACGGCTTTCGGCGCAGAGAGAGGGAAAATTTCTTTAGTTGTTTTATTGATTCAAGATTCGAATCACTGATTCGAATCATCGAAGTAGTGAATGAGTCGAGATTCGAATCAGTAAAATGAGTCGAACCGCCCATCTCTATCTCCCATCTGCAGAACATAAATGCTTGCTTGGGCGCGGCGAGCTCTAGTCGGAGAGAACATCCATTCCCATGATGGGTGTTAGTTCGACACAAGATTAGAATGAATAAGAAAGAAAGATCAACTGCTGGACAACTCAGCGAAGATGAAAGCCAATTGTTAAAAAAAAATCTGGTAGTGGGTGTACGATAAAAAATTCCAACAAGCCCGAAAAACGAATATGACACTTTATTCTACGAATCGGATCACTTATACCATACAAAAATACAGACATTTGTGAAATAGGCAAAGGCAAATCATTAAATAACACAGCAATAATAATAACGCAAACTCAATTCATAGCTGCCATCTCTCTCGATATTTTCGGGAGATTTCACACCACAATTTTTAAATAATTTTATTTTTGATTACGATCTTTCAGTAAAACTTGGAGGATGTTCCAGTAAAACTTGCAAAGCAAGTATTAAGAGGCTTTCTACCGCAAATTTTAAATAGCTTTTTTTTACATTAAAAATTTGGACTTACTTCAAGTATGAACCGCAAAGCAGAAATTAGTGAAGGGATATCACCCGAAAAAATCGGGAGAGTTGGCAGCTATGCGGCTTCGTAGTCTATCACACACTAACTCACAATGAGAGAGACTTCTTTATTAGCACTCGGGTGCTATTTCTTTAAAAGTACAAGCACGGGATTTTGTCTTCGCGGCGCGCCGTGGTCACTTTTCCGTTGTCTTGGTTTATGACAATTTTTTAATGTTCTAGGCAAAATTGCGGTCACTTTCTCTGCGTATAATAAAGGAGGTATAAATGTAAACGCTATTTCTAATATCAAACATTTACAACACGAGCATGGTTTTTGGTGATTACAATAGCAACTCAGAAATGGCAAAGGATAAGTAATGGAATTTAAATAAATGATTAGGAAGGAAATGCGTTGAAAAGAAGTGCTATAAAAATATACGAATTACGGTAAGCAACAAAATTATACGAACAGGAGTCTATATGAGCACTCACAGCTATCATTTTCCTCTATATGGCAGAATTGATTGAATAGACTTAAAAAAAAAAAAAAAAAAAAAAAAAAAAACCACTGAAATTCTTCCAGCCGAGTGCGTAAATAAAATCTGAAAGTATTTCAGACTTTTTTTTCTTATTCTTTCACTAATTTTTTTTTATAGATTTGCAAGAGGATGAGGCGTCACACATGATATGGCACCATCTTTTCTAGGCTTTTCCAGAAACTTCTCTAATAACTGAGAAACAGGCTAAATTCCACCAGTTTCGGAAATTTTCTTTTTGTCGCCAAGTTCAAGGTGGTCATATATTCATTTCACTTACAACAATGTCTGTGCAACACATTTTTCCACAATACACATTGGCGCGGGGAAACAGCATTACAATTTTGTAACACTATGAATGGGTGAAATGGCTTAATGGTGCAGTTCGGAAAAAAAATCATGCGATTTGGTACATAAGTGCAAATAAACTAGCTATGTCAAGCATTTCAAAATTTTGAGACTGTTTCTTTACAAGCTGAAATACATACTCAAATAAACGAGAAATCTGTATCAGTTACAAAACTTTTAGAAAAAATTATTAAAAATCGAAAATTTTTGCTAAACGTGTTATAAGAAAAATTTTGCTGTACATTTCCATGCTTAAGAATTTTTTCTGAAAGTTTCACAAAAGGCACAGTTATTTCGTTTATTACAGTGCGTAATGCAGCTTATGAAGAACCAGCCTGAATGTTTTTGAAATCCTGGTGCTATTAGTTTATTTCAATTTGTGTACGAAGACCAAGAACAGTTTTTTCCCCTTCGAATTACAGCCCGAAGTAGCACGGTTTCCGCAAAGAGAAGAGAAGGAAGATCCCCTCAAAATCTAGTGATTTCTGATCCGAACCAGAGAATCAAATCATAAATAGGGATTCATTTAATATTTGACCCCGCTACATTATTCGAACGGTTCGGTCATCATTTTCACTTACAAACCCGACTTTACTGCCAGGCTGTTTTAAATAAGAAGACGCTTTTTTAGGAGATGACACTTCCGCGTATGAAATTTTTAAAAGATAGAATTATCTCGTTTATATTTATGGTGGTTTAAAATTCCTCACCGTTTTGCGTGATTTCTTCAAAATACTGTCCATTTTCCCAAGTTATTATTGACTGGATTTGAATGCTTTTTCAACGTAAACATTAAAAAGTATTGGGGAAATACAACATTCCTGTCTAAGTACTTTATCTACTATAAAATCTCTTAACAATTTTTGACCTACTTGAATCTTTAACAGTCTTTTTTAATTCTTTTAAATAAATATTTGTAATGGAATGTTGAACAGTAAATTATCATAAACACCTGCAAACATCATTTATTCCCCATCTCAAAATACCTTTTTCCTTCTTATTTGATGTCTGTCGTTAATAAATCACGAAAGACAGATATATTCGAGTTATTATGTATTTTTTGTTATGTATATATTCACTCATGGAAGTTACTGATAAGTATGCAAAGGCTTAATTATCTTTCGAAAGCGCAACAAAAGCGTATTTGTATAGTTTAGTTTTTGATATACAGAAAAAAAAATTCTTTCACATTTTCAATTCCAAGTCTTAATCAAAAAGTATTTTCTATAAATTACACAATTATACTTTTAGGTAAAGGATACAGAAACAATCAAATGCGCACGAACAGATTATTTTATTAATATGTTATAATTAGAAAAAGAAAGTGCAGTGAATAATTTTAGACTTGCAAGTATATAAGAATATGAATTGTCCTTCTCACAACATGCCTTACCTTACTAGTATTAGGAAATGATCTTTAAAGGTTAATGGATTTTAACACTCACAAACAAATTTATTGAAGATTTGCTGACACCAGCTGTGACAAATATGTATATACTAGCTGCGTACCCGTTCTTCGTACGGAAAGAATGAATTGGTTTTCTTACTCATGTACGTGAAATTAATTCCAGCTTTAAGAAATTTCAAAATATGAGAAATTCTTTGACTCGTAACATAAGCTTTGCCTTACAGATACTTGCTTGAGATGCTATATAGCGAAACAGCAATAGATGATTCAGAAAGTATGTCAGCCTTATTTGAGATCAAAGAGAACGTAAACAGAGTTTTGCAAACAAATCTATTCTCTTTCAAAGTGATAAACTTGTGTCTTTCTGGTTTAAGTTCTAAAATAACGTCACATTTTGCCTTCTAATGAGTGTGCCGCATTTTTCTTTCTTGTTCCATAAAGCACTTCTTTGGAATCGATATCTAAATTAAAAGCGCCTTCTAATACTGTTTTATAACTTTTGCCAAGCATATTCTTTCGACACTTCACAATTATAAATACTGTTTGGAATGTGTATCATAATTCATGAGTGTGCCGTGTTTGTCTTTACTGTTCCATAAAACAATTCTTCAATATTAAAATCTATATTAAAATCACCTACCAAAACAATTAAACAACCTTCTCAAGGTATATTCTAATTATACTTCAGAAATACTGTTCAGAAAGTATATCATAATCCATGAGTGTACTGTATTTGTCTTCTCTGTTCCATATAACACGTCTTTGGAACTGAAATATACATTAAAATCGCTTACTAAAACTATTTTACAGTTTTCACCAGCCATATTTTAACTATACTTTTCCTTTGAATAAACTGTCGCGTTTGCCAGTTTCGATCGAAATTTATAAGATATCACTAAGCTCAGTTCAGTTTTAAAGATTTGTTTTTTGGTGCCAAACTTGACAGTAGATTATGAAAAATTGCAAACCTTGGCGACTTTCAATATTTGATTCCCTCTCCCCAATTAATTAAATGGTCTCTAATAAAGTGGTAAAAAGTAAGCACGTTTCTGAAAAAAAAATAAAAAAAGAAAGACAGAAACTGAAAAATGGAACGAAATCCTGTCCACAAATTATCCACAAAAAATTGATTTTAATAGCACAGCACACCAGTGCTAATAATAGCACTCTTGTGGCTAAAAATACCCCTTCTAATTGATTTCAGGATGCGATCATGAAAATTCGTAAATGATGATACGTAACTTTAAATTTTAATCATGGCTGCTCCTTAGGGAATCGAAAATATGAGAATATGCGGAATTATTTCGTGCGTGTCGTACATTTTGCTAGAGACTCTGATCGAGTTTCGAAAGGGGTTTTAAACTCGTTACATCAAAATGATCTAGATTTCAGTAGTTTTATTTATTATTTGGGCATCTACTCTCCGTCTCCATGAAGGCGAAAATCTCAAGCTTAGTGTCAAAGGAAGCAGCAATTGTATTCAAAACTCTTAAATTATACCCCCCCCCCCCGATTTTTCTTTTAAAAGAGGGCATGGATGTTACGTCATTTGTCGAAATATCAAAAAGTTACGACGGACAGAATTAAAGATGCAACAGTTTTAAAATCATTTTGCGAAGCTTTCGTTAAAAGAGATCTTTCTTTCAAAAAATCTTTAAAATC
Organism: Cheiracanthium punctorium; assembly: GCA_038373885.1. Classification (NCBI taxonomy): domain Eukaryota; kingdom Metazoa; phylum Arthropoda; class Arachnida; order Araneae; family Cheiracanthiidae; genus Cheiracanthium; species Cheiracanthium punctorium. Next base: position 308,183 of record JAWZYV010003435.1, on the reverse strand, counting down.
TGCAAATTATATTACATACAAGCTGTTTTTAAAAGAAAATTTTCTCCTCTATCCGATGATGTAATTATTGCTATACTGCGCGTTTATTAACGGCTTTAGAATGCAAGAAAATTGCCAAAAATCGTATAAACCTGATTTGAATTTTGAAAAAAATCGCCTCCAGGTGTGGAAGGACCTGTCTCAGTAAATCTGTATTCAAAATTTGGTAGGTCTGCTACCACTCGTCTGGGTGCAATGCAATCGAACGACACACACAAGAAGTAGGAAGTTACAAACATACCTATAGCGATTTTCACCACAATTTTTAAACAGGTTTATTTTATATCATATTTCTGGTGTTATTTTAAATAAAAATTGCTAAGTAAAAATTATTGGTGAGAAATAACCCGAAGACACCGGGAAGGTTGGCAGCTATGAGCCTATATACCCTGTCTAACATAGCGTACATAGTCCGTTACAAATTTTGTTTACTCTCGCGTTCAGCTACACACGTAGTACAATTATTATTATTATTTTAGAATCCAGCAGGTTTTTTAGCGTCGGCACAATTTGTCAAGCCGAGGCATTTTGCAAATATGTTAGCCAGATACCGTGGAGGGGGGAGATAAAATTTTGAAAGTCGTACAAAGTTTGTAATTTTAAATAATTGATCACCAAGTTTGGTGGCAAAAGATGTCTTCAAAACCTAACCAAGCTTTGTGATATCTTCCAAATTTGGCTAGAAATTTGCAAACGGGACATATGCCTGGCGAAGTTTGTAAAATAGTTTTAGTAGGCGATTTTAATATAGATTTCAATTCCGAAGAAGTGTTTTATGGAACGGGGAAGACAAATACGGTACACTCATAGATTACGATACATTTTTCAAATGGTATTTATAAAGGCGACGGACAGTTAGAAAGTGCCTGACGAAAGATTTTTAAACAGTTTTTGTCGGTGACTTTAATATAGATTTCCATTCTGAGGAAGTGCTTCTGGAACAAGAAAGACAAACATGGCACACTCATGGATTATGATGCCCATTATAAAAATGTTTAAAATGATGTAGTTGGAATATGCTTGGCGAGGATTGTAAAAAATTTTTAGTAGGCGATTTTAAGATAGATTTCGATTCCAAAAATGTGTTTTGTGGAACAAGAAAGACAAGCACGGCACACTTAGAGATTATGATGCAGTACTGTGTGTGATTGTATATCTGTCTGTATACATACATAGATAAATTGCAAGTTTTGTGGGAATAAATACTTATCCATTTTTCAAAAACTTTTGAACATATAATCCATTATTTGAGCATTTTCTTAGGGCTCATTTACCGTTTTTTCCCCCACACATTTACCTCATATTTCCGCACATTTATCGAATGTGCTTCAGTATTAAGGCAAACTAATTAATTATTTTAGAAGCAATAAACTAAGATAAAAATTTTATTAATACAAGACAGTTTAACAACCACAAAATTAAACGATATATATTTATATGGTAAAAAAAAGTGTAAACATGAAATTCGTGTGCAACTAGGGAGTTTTTGCGTTGCATTTCTTATACGCTGTACGGGGTATTATGACCAACCACGTTTCGGATATTATGTGTGCGCATTCGGTATATTATTCAATGGCATTTAACGTTATCTTTTCCATGTGTGGAAACGGTATGAAAACATATCCTCCTAACTCACCAAGCACTTATAGCCCAAGCCTAACCGTGAGATTGACATGGAGTCAGAAATGGTATCTAGTACGCACTGTTTTATGAGCGACGCAATTGTAGCCAAGAGCGCTTAGGGTAATGATGAGGTATTGCAGGCAAGGCTTTGAACCGGAAACAAAAATATCGGTTTATTTCGGTTCGATATATCTTCAGACATTTCGTTACTGTTACCAATTTATCAATATGTTCTAATTTAACGTCAACCATTCAATTATCATCATTACATGTACAGTGTGCAGTCTAGGTTTCCGTTTCTCAGAGCCTTCCTCCCATTTACGCATGCGCCAGGTCTGATTCGATTTCATCTAAATACGGGCGAGTGGAAGTTTAGCCACGATCTATTATGTTTAAGACTCTGTTTACACTTGAACTTGCAATATTAGAATAGTTTCTGAAATTCCGAATTGAAATAAAACAAAATGGTAGACATCATAAAAAGAGCGCGCTTCAAAAAGTACCCATCTCAACTTATCACCCCTTTTCCAAGTAGAATTGTCTAAACCGAAAACTGTTATTTTTGGCTGAACGAAAACCGGAACCAAAAAAATTACGGTTGAAAGCACTGACTGCAGGTAGCCAGCTACAAACACTTGTAATGAAGCATTGATAATGTATAATAATACCTTCATTCTTCTTTTTTCTAGTTTTAAATTTACTCGCAAATTATGTGAATAAAGGTGTAGAGATACGGTGAACGCAATGTAGAAGAAATAAAAATTATGTGAAACAGCGAAGATATGTTTAGATTTCCATACTTTTGGGCATGACAAAAGTAAACAAAGTGACTTAGACATTGTTATAGACACAAATAAACCAAATCTGTGACTGGCGTCGCACACAGAATGCAACCAACCACTTTGAGCAATAATACTTTACAGCAATTTTTTTTTTTTTTTTTTTTTTTTTTTTTTTGGAAACCCAAGCATTCATACAAGCACACTTGTACTGGTTTCTCTCTATTCTAAAAAAAAGTAAAGGCCGCTGGCCCTGTCAGAGCTTGTTGACCTATCTCCTCCTAAACCGTGGGAAATTGAGTTTCGACTAAGGTGCCCACAGATTCGAAAAATTCCGAGGAACCTGCTAAGCTGACTTGAATTTCAAAACTCGAATTATTTTAGAAGATATTAATAAAATAAAACAAAATGGTTCCCAGATTTGGCATAAAATCATTCATTCCTTTGCAACAGAGCAATTCCAAGTATTTAGAATCGCGTGAAATTGACAAACATTAAATAGAATTACGCCCATTTTACGCCAAATTAAAAAATATATGAAGTAAATAACTCAAAGTGTGTTACAGAAAGTTGACAATTTTCAAATAGTAAGTTCGCTTAGACAACAGAAGTTTAGAGTTAGCGATTATTCGTTTTTCCAAAACGGAATAACTAATTGTAACTGATTTTAAAAGCGCCATCTTGGCATTAAATACTATCTGGCAAAATGGTATCTTTCCAAGCAGGGAGAATCTAAACCACGAGTTCAAAAATGTTAAAACCCAATAACTTGAAAATGAAAAATAATTACAATGCAGATTATTTTAAAGCCGGTTCGGTCCAGCTGGACTTTTTGCTAGCAGTAGAAATATTCGGCGCCGTTAACTATGCCATTATAGCAGTGATAGTACACTTTGGATGTTTGCCAGCGCGGCGAGATGATATAATTCGTGGTGCTTAATAAGCCATTCTGCAAAGGATTATGTATATGAAAATATGGATAACGGTTTTCCTGGAACCCTACATGAGCAGTAATTATAGGTTCTGAGCATGTGTAAATCGCCAAATAATGAAAAGTCGCCATCGGTGGCAAGCTATCCTAGCTCTTCCGTAGTTTTTATCAAAGAAAACATACACGCTTAAATCTATTGAGTAAAATAATAATCAAACGGAGTATATTTTTACTCAGTTTTTGACTTCAAACAGCCATTTTCCCGATTGAGTAAAATTTGCTCCATTAATCGACAAAAATCAATGGAGGGAAAAATTCTCAATTTTTGAGCATTATACAACAGCTGCATTTAGGCTAAATAATAATCAAAAATGAGGAGTGTCTGTACGTTTTTGATTAATATAACTGTACTCAATTATGATTATTATTTAAGCTATAGTATGAGCATTTTTGCAAAATCAGCCCTTTTTTAATTAATATATCTGTACTCAATTAAGATTATTATTTTAAGCTAGAAAAAGGATGTTTTATTAAAATTTGCTGTTTTTGATTAATATATTGAATTATTCGTTTTCTTCATTTTTTTATTATCAGAGCTGTAATCTATGATTATAAGCCCGAGAAAATAAATTTTAAATCAAGGCAAATACATTACACATATCTTAATACACTATAAAAAAGTATTTTTTTAAAAAATAGAACATAATTTCACTGTAGTCTCTAGTTATAAAACGAATTGACAGTACAGTCAGAATACAGAAATGCAATCATGGTTAAACCAGCTGTGAGATTTAATTAAAGCAGCAACCCAATTAATTGACATGAAAAAGGTAAAATACTACTTACTCACTTTGAGTGGAGATATTATAACTTCATTTGTTTTACAAGAGCTTTTTATAATCCAATCGTAAGAAACTATGTCATTAAAGCGAAATCTTTACCTAAAGCATCTCCTCCATATCTAGGCTGAATTTATTTCACAACTCTGAATATGAAAAAGATGCATTTGGTATTCTTTTATAAAACCAAATTATCACAAGCGAATACACACACAACTATGCCCGCGTTTTTGACTATGAACCGTTATCCGTTGAAGAGCGTTGGTCACGTGATAGTAATTGGATATGGGTCGTGGAGGAAAAAGACAGAATACTCAAATAGACAATATTTTTGTGAAAATTGAGCTAAGTAGAATATAGCGAATCAGGAGCCTTGAGGGGAATTGCGGAGATAACAAATTATTGTCTTCAATGAGTATTTTTTAGCGTAAAAGGATTTAAATCAGCCGATAAGAAATTTAATCAATAAAGGAGTGTTAGTTTTAATCACTAGATTTAAGCGTGTATGGAGTACTGTTCTCTTAAGAGCTAATTATTAACTATACATAAACGCAAGTCGCCAAATTATGAAAAATCGCCATAATTGGCTAATGCGCAAGGTGTTCCATGGGTTTCACATAATTAAAAATAGTGCGAAGTTTAAATTTTTATGTTCCATGGAACATGCAAGAACCAAGCAATGTGCAGCTCGGTAACATTCTATCTGATCCAACCTTTGGGTTTTGCTTGTTTAAGAAAAAGAATTACTGTTTACATAAAGTGTTAAACTGTATTAACTACAGTTGGCAGCCATCCAAAAGAAAGCTAACTTGAACATGCTTTGGTAGAAAGAAATAAAACACTCAGTAAACAAAAGAAAATTGAATTTTTGTTTACTTGAATGCGCTGGGTTTGTTTACTTGAATGCGCTGTATTTAACAATGTGTCTCGGGAAAAAAAGAAAGGATTTCTTGTTAAATAAATCTTTCCTACTTTTAGTTATGGCAAACCGTTGAATAGCACCATAAATGTCTACTTTTCTTGCAAAAACAGACTCAATCGCTAACACTCGTCCTTTTATGCTCTAGCAGTGGTTTATGCTATCTGGGTTTTTGAAATTTCGTTCAAAAATTAATTTGAAACATCCGGGGACATAATCTGAGTTTGGACTTTTTTTTTTTTACAAAATTGACAACACACAATTAGTATCATATAAGCAGCAAAAGCGGGGCCCCTTCACAAGCTGAGGCCCGGGGGATTTTTCCCCTGCTCCCCCTCCCTCTCTGCGCCACTGCAAACATGTAGAAATTGGCTCTGGGATGGTTTCCAGACTTTGGAGATGCCGCCGGAGGAGGCTAGTGTTTAAAATGCCCAAATTGAAAATATAGGGGAGCTTCGTATGACCCCCTGGGCCTGTAAGATTAAAAGGTTAAGTTTGGTGTCAAAGCATTCGAAATTTTATGCAACGATGGGAGTTCCTAAGGGGGGGGTCGAGAATCAATAAAAACGCGCTCCGATGGATAGTTTCCGAGATATACGTTAATTAATTATGGTAATTAGACTAATAAACCATGGAGCTGTTTTTTCCGCGATCCGGCATCGTCATCAACGGAGAGAAAGCAGTAGCAGAAGCATCACAAGCTGGTATTGATCTCAGGATTTTCTTATCGCCGGCCTCAGAGGCGTAGCCAAGGGGGGCGGGGTTAGGGGGTCATAACCCCCCATGAGGAATTTTTTGCCATACAAAATGTATATTCTTCACTACATTATCATACACACGTATACATATATATGAGTTGCAGTAGTCATAACCCCCCCCCAAGAAAAATTTCTGGCTACGCCCCTGGCCGGCCTGTATTTTTGACCTTTATCGAATTCGAGATTTCACTGAAATGAAAATGGGAATATCGGATATTTGATGTTGAAATAAAACCGATATGTCGATATTTATCAATTTTTGGCCCAGTCCTACTGAGGGGCTGCTGCCCCCCCCCCAAAAAAAATGAGACCCTTTACTTAGCTTACAATTGAACTTTATCTTTAAATTTGATACCCAGCCCCCCCCCCCCCCAAATAAAATCCTGGCTACGCCACTGTCAATAACACTAACTACGCCACTGCTTTAGACCCTATTTTGTATTTCTCTGAATTACGAAAGAAAATAAAATAATTCCCCTTAAACGACAAACAAGGTAAAAAAAAATATCTTAAACGAAATCTGCAGCAATAAAGCAAAATGTTATTTTGCTTACTACAAAGTCCTTTTGTGAGAGCGCTTAATACCGCCCCTGTATCCTTCATTAAAAGTGACAAGCACAATCCTAACTTTATTTCATTCTATTTCCCTTCACATGAAAACCCGCCACCATGTAAACTTAACGTTCCGTTTTTTTTTTTTTTTTTTTTTTTTTTTTTTTTTGAGGGTGGGGGCAGGGGGACATATATTGAAGTTAAAAGTAGAAAAGGGATGTTTCATTATATTTTAAACAAATATTAAATCAGCCAGACAAGTTGGAAGGAGGGATTTTCTTAATTTTTTTTTCGGGGGGGGAGATTGACCCCTCTTGCCCTTAGGAAGTAACGCCTATGCACCCCGCCAAAAGCAAACGATGTTCGACCCACTCCACACCCACAGACAGATAAAACTTTAAATCCGACCACCAACCAAGAAATGAAACACCAAAGATTCGAAAAAAAAACTTCAATTAAATGAAACATCCTTTCAACTCTTTTCGACTCTGAGTCGATAGAAGATTCGAAAAAAACCCTCCTATTAAATGAAACATCCTTTCAACTCTTTTCGGCTCCTTTCGACTCTGAGTCGATAGAAGATTCGAAAAACTAACGAATCTCAACGATAGTATACAATCACCGAAACAGAGCGAAACACTGAATCAGTAAAGATTCGTTGCTGCACCAACTCAGTGACCAACTCACCCACACCCACTCATTTACTGTTTCAAATCATCTATCGACTCAGAGTCGTAAAGAGTCGAAAAGAGTCGAAAGGAGTCGTAAAGAGTCGAAAAGAGTTGAAAGAGTAAGGGAAAATCTCTGGGAACGGCAAAGGGAAAATAAGTTTTTCTTCCCTTCGCACTTGGAATGTATTTCCCTTGAGGGCTTGAGATTCGAATCAGTAGAGAGTGAGTGTAAAGACTGAGCCACTCAGTACCAAGATTCGAATCACTGATTCGACTCATCGAATCATCGGCCATCTCTAGCGTTCAGTTAGCTTCGTTTGACACAGTGCAGCGTTGTAGAGATGGGCGGTTCGACTCATTTTACTGAATCGAATCTCAACTCACTCACTACTTCGATGATTCGAATCAGTGATTCGAATCTTGAATCAATAAAACAACTAAAGAAATTTTCCCTCTCTCTGCGCCGAAAGCCGTACTATTTAAACACCCTTCACCCATTCATCGGGTTTCTTCTCCGCTGAGTTCTCGGGCAGTTAGCATCTCTCTCTCCTTGCTCCAGTAAAACTAGTGTTTAAACTGCCCGAAATGAAAATACAGGGGAGCTTCGTATGACCCCCTGGGCCTGTAAGATTAAAAGGTTAAGTTTGGTGTCAAAGTATTCGAAATTTTATGTATCGATGGGGGTCCCAGAGGGGGGGTCGAGAATCAATAAAAACGCGCTCCGATGGATAGTTTCAGAGATATACGTTAATTAATTATGGTAATTAGACTAATTAACCATGATTGAGGCTTAAAAGGACTGCAAACATGTAGAAATTGGCTCTGGGATGGTTTCCAGACTTTGGAGATGCCGTCGGAGGAGGCTAGTGTTTAAAATGCCGAAATTGAAAATATAGGGGAGCTTCGTATGACCCCCAGGGCCTGTAAGATTAAAAGGTTAAGTTTGGTGTCAAAGCATTCGAAATTTTAAGTATCGGTGGGGTGTTGAGTCTAGGGGGGGTCGAGAATCAATAAAAACGCGCTCCGGTGGATAGGTTCCGAGATATACGTTAATTAATTATGGTAATTGGACTAATAAACCATGGAGCTGTTTTTTCTGCGATGAGAGAAGAAGAAGCTTTCCGAGAGAAAGCAGTAGCAAAAGCATCACAAGCTGGTATTGATCTCAGGATTTTCTTATCGCCGGCCTCAGAGGCGTAGCCAAGGGGGGGGGGGTTAGGGGGGTCATAACCCCCCATGAGGAATTTTTTGCCATACAAAATGTATATTCTTCACTACATTATCATACACACGTATACATATATATGAGTTGCAGTAGTCATAACCCCCCCCACATAAAAAAATTCTGGCTACGCCCCTGGCCGGCCTGTATTTTTGCCCTTTATCGAATTCGAGATTTCACTGAAATAAAAATGGGAATATCGGATATTTGATGTTGAAATAAAACCGATATGTCGATTTTTGGCCCAGTCCTACTGAGGGGCTGCTGCCCCCCCCCCAAAAAAAATGGGACCCTTTACTTAGCTTACAATTGAACTTTATCTTTAAATTTGATACCCAGCCCACCCCGAAATAAAATCCTGGCTACGCCACTGTCAATAACACTAACTACGCCACTGCTTTAGGCCCTATTTTGTATTTCTCTGAATTACGAAAGAAAATAAAATCATTCCCCTTAAACGAAAAACAAGGTAAAAAAAAAAAAAAAACGAAATCTGCTGCAATAAAGCGAAATGTTATTTTGCTTACTACAAAGTCCTTTTGTGAGAGCGCTTAATACCGCCCCTGTATCCTTCATTAAAAGTGACAAGCACAATCCTAACTTTATTTCATTCTATTTTCCTTCACATGAAAATCCGCCACGATGTAAACTTAACGTTCCGTTTTTTTTTTTTTTGGAGGGTGGGGGCAGGGGGACATATATTGAAGTTAAAAGTAGAAAAGGGATGTTTCATTAAATTTTAAACAAATATTAAATCAGTCAGACAAGTTGGAAGGAGGGATTTTCTTAATTTTTTTTTTCGCGGGGGGGGGGAGAGATTGACCCCTCTTGCCCTTAGGAAGTAACGCCTATGCCCCCCGCCAAAAGCAAACGATTTTCGACCCACTCCACACCCACAGACAGATAAAACTTTAAAATCTGACGACCAACCAAGAAATGAAACACCAAAGATTCGAAAAAAAAACTTCAATTAAATGAAACATCCTTTCAACTCTTTTCGACTCCTTTCGACTCTGAGTCGATAGAAGATTCGAAAAAACCCCTCCAATTAAATGAAACATCCTTTCAACTCTTTTCGGCTCCTTTCGACTCTGAGTCCATAGAAGATTCGAAAAACTAACGAATCTCAACGATCGCATACAATCACTGAAACATTTGAGATTCTACTGAGTTGAGATTCAACGTATACAATCACCGAAACAGAGCGAAACACTGAATCAGTAAAGATTCGTTGCTGCACCAACTCAGTGACCAACTCACCCACACCCACTCATTTACTGTTTCAAATCATCTATCGACTCAGAATCGTAAAGAGTCGAAAAGAGCAGAAAGGAGTCGTAAAGAGTCGAAAAGAGTTGAAAGAGTAAGGGAAAATCCCTGGGAACGGCAAAGGGAAAATAAGTTTTTCTTCCCTTCGCACTTGGAATGTATTTCCCTTGAGGGCTTGAGATTCGAATCAGTAGAGAGTGAGTGTAAAGACTGAGCCACTCAGTACCAAGATTCGAATCACTGATTCGACTCATCGAATCATTGGCCATCTCTAATTTCAACGAAAAAACCCCTTTTCCTGTTCCACAGGAAATTCTTTTATCTCCGTGTGATGAATATGCATTCAGAAAAATTTATAATATATGTAGACTAAACCACTTTGGTATACTTCCGTTTTTTATTAAAGTTGTTATTATTTCCTGTAATATTAACCTGTTCAGTAATTCTTTAACGTCGCTAATTTTCTAATGCCTTGCATTATTTCGTTTACGGTACCATAAGAGCTGTTTGCATTATTAAAAGCATTCAAAATCCTTGATCACAAAAGAAGTTAATAAAAAATATCCATGACTCATTCAGATGAAAATCATTTATATAAATTGAAATGCGAAAGAAAACACGTTTCTTTGGAATTTTTGGAACTGCGCATGACAAATCAGCTGCTATAAATAATTGAACAAAATAGACCAATTCACTCAATAGCTTCATTTTATCCACGGGAAGTTTTATCTAACCTTGTAAATGTTACACTATTCCAATAATGGACGCAATTTGTTCGCGGGCAAGTATCTAATTCATGGAACTGGGTGTAAAAATCGGGGCAAGTCTTAGGGACTCCATTTTGTTTCGTGGACGTAACTTTTAAAAAGCTGTCCTAATTTTTTATTTCGTAATTTAAATTTATGTATAAAGATAATACTTTATTATTCAATCTATCAATATTAATTGAAATAAGTAGGAAAAATGATGGTGGACATGTCGACTGCAAATCAATTTCACCCGCTATCCGGTTTGAGCATTTACTGCTACTAAACTGATAGTTAACCAGTTCGTTCGTTCGAAAGACAAAATGGTGGTGGTTCCCTTTTTGCGCTTCCTGAATGGATATGAGTCTTTAATTCATACCTTTCGTAGTTAGCCGTTGGGCTAAGTGCCAGGAAGCAATGATGGACAAAATAGGAGTAACAAAGTCATCGCAATCCTTTATTTTTTGGGCAATGATAGGAAGGGGCAGGTTTAACAAAATGCCTCTAAACTGCTTTTCTTTCATTGCCCTTGCAACCGAAATTGTTTGCCTAAGTTAGATAAAACAGCTAGGATACAGCATGTACTATTTTCGCTTTTAAACTGCATAACCTATAAAAAGAGTCTTTAAGATTGCGTTTACGGAAATGATTCCGGATTTCGGTCTCAATTTAGAATGCCCTGAAAATGCATTCCTTCGTAAATTACAGTTTTATCAAAACCTTTCTTTCCTTTACTTCTGAAAATCTATAGCTGCCAACTTTTACGCTTTTTATGCCCGATCAGTGGCAACACCTCCTAGATATAGAAGGCCTGAGCACAGAAGCTTCTACGTTATCACTAGGGCCTCCAGTATGCTCACATAAAAGTTCTATTTTCACAAAGTAAAATTTCTGGTGAGTGCTACAAATACGGTAAATATCTTTCATTAAAGATAAAAATTTAAATATCTTTCTGATAAAAAATAATTTATCATGATTTATTTCTATATCACATTACATAAATAGTGGCAGTTAAAATTGCCTATTTGTAGTAAAATTAAATTTTCTTTTTAAATCATTAAAATGTTTTATGAGGGAGTAAATTTACCACCAACTTTGAATAGTTTTACTTTGTGACAGTAAATGCGGAATGACGTAGAAGCGTTTAATCTTAGGCATTGTATATCTAGAAGTTGTTGCCGGTGGCTTATATTGTGACAAAAGTAAAATATAGTTTAAAATAAAAATATTCGAAAATTGTGTTAGGTAATCTGCCGAAAAAAAAAAAACATAAAAGAGTTGCCACCTATTTTATTTATAAAATATTGAATAAATATAATGACAAAAGTTCGAGCTACCTTCACAGGCTAATACCTAAATTATTACAAATAATTAAATAAAGTACAAAGAACTATATTATTATAAAGTTATTTTCTTTTTCTGAGCACATACTACTGATTTCTGAAATATTTTTGAATATTTAACCTCTTTCATTAACCGATAAAAAGCACACTGACTGCACCAGGAAATTAAAGTTATTATTTATTCATTCATTGATGTGAATTGTGCTGTGATGGAGTCTTTGGAAGGTATATAAAAAGCTTAATAGTTTTACCTAAAGTCTGGATTAACATTTGGCTGCTTAAATCGCATTTTCCCCTTGCACTAACATCTACAGAAATTCCTTATTTCATCTTTTGAAGTGCATTCTTGATGCTTCCATTCCAGCATAAATAGGAGTATTTTTGCAGGAGTTAAAAAGTAAGAACGCGAACAAGATATTTGAATGAAACATTTCATGTTCGGATAGATTCCGCGAGTTTCCGTAATTTCTATAGTTTAGCTCTAATTTATATAAATGTTATATTATTTCAAATAACATTTACTAAAGTATTACGAGATGCTTAAAATCAATTTCTGTGAAATAGAGAGCTTCATTTTGTTTCTAAAAGGTCAGCATTACATAATAATAATAATAAAATAATAATTTAATTCAATAATAATAATAATAATAATATAATTAATAATAATAATACAGAAAAAATAACAATATAATAATAATAATATAATAATGTTTGAGATATCAATAATTTGTTTTCTTTTTTTTTTTAAAAAGTGTGATTTTAGACATATATTCGTAACGAAAGGCTATTTTGATTTAATAAACAGAAATGATATCCTTATTGCACAGCTTCCATCAATTATTTACGCACAGAGATAACTAACCACTAAAAAAAGCAAAAATACTAAATAAGCAAAATACTAAATAAGCAAAAATACTAAAAATACTAAATAAGTTTAATATCTTAACTTAAAGTCTAAATTAACTTTCGTGTTCTCAAATTGCTGGTTTCCCCCACACGAATGTCGACAGAAATTCGTTGTTTCAACTTTTTAAATCCATTGTTAAGAATTTCATTCTATCAGTAAATGAAGAATGTTCTTCTTGGACTTTAAAACAAGGCACAAAGAGGATGTCTGGATATGATATTTCATGTTTGGATAAATATTCGGAGAGTGCATGGAATATCAATACATTGGTTCGTTGTTCTAAACATTTGGTTTCGAATAACGTTTTCAAAGTTCTGCGAATTTGTTAAATAAATTTACGAGAGGTAGAATGATTTCACTCCTTGGAGGAAAATTGTGCACTGTTATGGAACATATTCAACCACTTCTTTTAGAAATGACATAGTTTTAAAGTATAATTACATCTTAGTATTAAGCATAGCTGCCAACCTTTCCGATTTCTGCTGGAGATTTTTCACCACAATTTTTAAAAAGTTTTATTTTAAATTAAATATTTGGCGTAATTTTAAACATAAATTGCTAGTAGAGATGGGCAGTTCGACTCATTCTACTGATTCGAATCTTTAATCAATAAAACAACTAAAGAAATTTTACCTCTCTCTGCGCCGAAAGCCGTACTATTTAAACACCCTTCACCCATTCATCGGGTTTCTTCTCCGCTGAGTTCTCGGGCAGCTACCATCTCTCTCTCCTTTTGCTCTGAGACGGTTTGTAGGCTTTAGAGATGCCGTCGTAGGGCGGTTCAAGTAAAACTAGTGTTTAAACTGCCCGAAATGAAAATATAGGGGGGCTTCGTATGACCCCCTGGGCCTGTAAGATTAAAAGGTTAAGTATGGTGTCAAAGCATTCGAAATTTTATGCAACGATGGGGGTTACTAAGGGGGGGGTTCGAGAATCAATAAAAACGCGCTCCGATGGATAGTTTCCGAGATATACGTTAATTAATTATGGTAATTTGACTAATTAACCATGATTGAGGCTTAAAAGGACTGCAAACATGTAGAAATTGGCTCTGGGATGGTTTCCAGGCTTTGGAGATGCCGCCGGAGGAGGCTAGTGTTTAAAATGCCCAAATTGAAAATATAGGGGAGCTTCGTATGACCCCCCTGGGCCTGTAAGATTAAAAGGTTAAGTTTGGTGTCAAAGCATTCGAAATTTTAAGTATCGATGGGGTGTTGAGCCTAGGGGGGGGGTCGAGAATCAATAAAAACGCTCTCCGGTGGATAGTTTCCGAGATATACGTTAATTAATTATGGTAATTAGACTAATCGCCGCCCTGTATTTTTGACCTTTATCGAATTCGAGATTTCACTGAAATGAAAATGGGAATATCGGATATTTGATGTTAAAATAAAACCAATATGTCGATATTTATCGATTTTTGGCCCAGTCCTACTGATGGGCTGCTGCCCCCCCCCCCCAAAATGGGACCCTTTACTTAGCTTACAATTGAACTTTATCTTTAAATTTGATACCCAGCCCACCCCGAAATAAAATCCTGGCTACGCCACTGTCAATAACCCTAACTACGCCACTGCTTTAGACCCTATTTTGTATTTCTCTGAATTACGAAAGAAAATAAAATCATTCCCCTTCAACGACAAACAAGGTAAAAAAAATATCTTAAACGAAATCTGCAGCAATAAAGCGAAATGTTATTTTGCTTACTACAAAGTCCTTTTGTGGGAGCGCTTAATACCGCCCCTATATCCTTCATTAAAAGTGACAAGCACAATCCTAACTTTATTTCATTCTATTTCCCTTCACATGAAAACCCGCCACCATGTAAACTTAACTTTTTTTTTTTTTTTTTTTTTTTTTTGAGCGTGGGGGCAGGGGGACATATATTGAAGTTAAAAGTAGAAAAGGGATGTTTCATTAAATTTTAAACAAATATTAAACCAGCCAGACAAGTTGGAAGGAGGGAGTCCCCCCGAAGGAAAAAGGTTTAAACAACTTTGAGACACCCCCCCCCCCGCTCTTCCACGAGCATTGGCGTAATATTTGGATGGGGTGACAAAATGTTTCCGATTGTAGAAAATATCATTATTAAATAGCTCTCATACTTGAATTTTCTTAATTTTTTTTCGGAGGGGGGGATTGACCCCTCTTGCCCTTAGGAAGTAACGCCTATGCCCCCCGCCAAAAGCAAACGATGTTCGACCCACTCCACACCCACAGAAAGATAAAACTTTAAATCCGACCACCAACCAAGAAATGAAACACCAAAGATTCGATAAAAAACTCCAATTAAATGAAACATCCTTTCATCTCTTTTCGACTACTTTTGACTCTCGAAGTCAAAAGGAGTCGATAAGGGGAGTCGATAAAAGGAGTCGGTATCCTGAGTCGATAGAAAATTCGAAAAAAAACTCCAATTAAATGAAACATCCTTTCAACTCTTTTTGACTCCTTTCGACTCTGAGTCGATAGAAGATTCGAAAAACTAACGAATCTCAACGATCATATACAATCACCGAAACAGAGGAAAACACTGAATAAGTAAAGATTCGTTGCTGCACCAACTCAGTGACCAACTCACCCACACCCACTAATTTGCTGTTTCAAATCATCTATCGACTCAGAGTCGTAAAGAGTCGAAGAGTTGAAAGAGTAAGGGAAAATCTCTGGGAACGGCAAAGGGAAAATAAGTTTTCCTTCCCTTCGCACTTGGAATGTATTTCCCCACAGTTGAGGGCTTGAGATTCGAATCAGTAGAGAGTGAGTGTAAAGACTGAGCCACTCAGTACCAAGTTTCGAATCACTGATTGGAATCATCGAGCATCTCTAATTGCTAGGTAAAAATTAGTGGTGGAAAATCTTTGGAAGAAATCGGAAAAGTTAGTAGTTGTGGCGTTAAATGGCAAAACTTTTTTAAATTTAAAATTATTGTTTACAAAAAGTGGTTAAAATTAATCCCTAAACGTTGGCAGCTCTGTACGGTATTATGTTAATTGTTTTCCAATTTTCAAACATGCTTATTTATAACATTTTTCAACAAAATTGAAAAAAGGATTACTTATATCTGCTACCCAAAACCAATCCGTTCCAAACATCTCTAATATAATTTTATCTTCTATCCTGCAGATCAATATCGCATTTTTTCTAAATAAGTGTATGACAAATTTATGTCCTTCAGGACTAATTCTTTGGATGATTGGTAACTAACTAAAAATTGGCAGTTAATGACAGCTAGTTTTCAGACTCTGAAACAAATGCATCGTCCCTTGTTTACTCTTTGGTGTGATTCCTAAAATTTTATCCTAAAATTTGTCACTATCTTACTGCGGAAAATGATGATTTTTACTATATTAATACAAAAATTACCGTTTACGAAAAGTGGTTGGTTATATTCCGTACATGTTGGCAGCTATGCATATTTGCTCCTGTTTCTTAAAATATGATTTTTAACTAACTGTTTTTCTTTGACGGTTTTCCCATTTCTTTTGAATCTAATACTAATAAATCTGAGAAAACCTGCGAAATACAGAACACGAAGAAGTCCATGCACTGATGAAAGCAACGCATATGTAATTTATTTAGACAGGGTAAGCTGGGGCAAACAGGACAACGATTTCCCCACCTTACATGGAAGCTGTGCAATAAGGATATCATTTCTGTTTCTTAAATCAAAATAGCCTTTCGTTACGAAGATGTGTTGAAAATCACATTGTGACCACTGTAGCCCCGAGGATGGCTACAGCGCCCACCTGAGCTCCTAATACAATTTGGAATCTGCATCACAATCCCTGAGTGTGCTGCAGGGCCGGCCTAAGAGCAAAATTTTGTGTGTGCAAGAATGAGTTTCGGCGCCCCTTATAGTAACAAATTGATCAAGAAACCCAGTAAGAAGTATATGTGCTCTATAACTGAAACTAGTGGAGACGTCATACCGAAGAATGACATTTTGTAGGGACTAAAAATCAAAAGCTAAAACGAATATGAATTACTAGATAGTAAATATTAAAGTGGCGTATTTAATGTCTTTTCATTACTTCATTTTAATTTATTTTTTTAACAACTTCTTCCAGAATTAATTATTTTACTCACTTTTTCATACTTCGGTTACAGTAGAAAGCTATACTGTAATTACATAACGAACAATTCCCCCAGCAAATAATTTTAGTCAGTTTACTCGTATTGTTTTTTCTGGTAAAAAATGGCAAATACATTTTTTAACTTGTAGAAAAAGTTTTAATTGATTTAATACAGTCGGCACATTAAAGAAAGTACGAAAACATTCAGATACATAAACTTTGGCTTTCACTTTTTTAGAGAAGGTATATCAATATAACTATAAATCGTAGTAGTGAAAAATCAAAAAGGTATTACGGAAAATTGATTAAAATAATCTATTATACTCAGCAATGAGCCTTCCTAGCTTTAGAAGCCGAAAATGTTTTTATTAAAGTATCATAATCTAATGACGACGAAACATCATTTTGAATGGACAAAATTGAAAGACTGTTTAGACTTTGCTCAGAAAGAGTACATCTTAGGTAAGTTTTTATTATTCTTAATTTAGAAAAACTACGCTCAGCCGACGCTACCGACGACGGCATTGTCAGAAGTATTCGTAAAGCAACCTACACATTTACATAAGCGTCTGCAGATCCAGTTTCCAACAAAAAGTTCAGCACATTTAGAGGTTTTTTTTCTCTCCTAAAATCAAAGAGAAATTAAAAAACTGTTTTTAATTCTGAAAAAAAGACTGTTCAACTCCTTTGATGTCACTGTCATCCCCATCCGAAAGGCCATCTTCTAAGACTTTGCATTTAAGTAACAAGTCATCTGTGTTGGGTAATTCATCAAGTTTAAAAATAAAATTAAAATTTGACATCTTGTCCTTGAGTTGTTCGACTCTCTCTTGAACAGCCATTTGAGCTGTTTCAACATGTGGTAAAAAAAAAAATCAACTCTAAAGCGCTCTTGGGGATCAATCGGTGCTTCGTCATCGGCCTCATAATCAAACTGCTTCTTCCTCTAACTGCTTCTTTCTAAATATTTTTTTCAGTCCGGAGTGTTTGCCTTTCATATTTGCCCCATTATCATACCCTAGCGATGTAGAATTAGAAATATCCAAGTCGTACTCCTGTAGTTTTTTAAGACGGTTTCCGACATTCCTTTTCCTGAAGTATCTGGAGTCTGGAGTTTTGGTAGTTTTTCTCCAGATGTAACGTGAATACGCGTTAGAACCCCTTAAAAAGTCCTCCTACCAATGCACCCCTCATCCTAGGCAGATACCCGCGTGCAGGTTTGCCTTAAAACACAAACGCACACCCTGAAGTATCTGTTATTTCAATGAAACCTAGGAAAATTTCGCAAATTTCCACTTTTTGCTATTTTGTTTCATAAATATACCTCTAAACAACAGAAAGCTGTTCTTTCCTACTTAAATGGTGTGTGCAGTAGAAAATCAATGCATAGTATTTGGCTGTTTTAATTCTACTTACTAATATTATGTTAATTCTACTTACTAATATTCTGCTAATTCTACTTACTAATTTGCATTCAAACATACATAAGATACCTAAATATATAAATTTTACCACTTATTTTTAAAACATTTTTCTCATTTCGGCGTCCCTCTGAAACAAAATTTGTGCGGTCGCACACGCCTTAAGCCAGTCCTGGTGTGCTGTGTTTGTCTTTTCTGGGTTGATTTCTACTTTGAATGTCCCAACTCTCGCCAAAGGGCGATGATAAAAACATAAGCAGTTACCAAGACAATTTTTGTAATTATGTGGTAACCGTAGTTTAAAATTAAAATGGCGATTTGAAACAATACGTAAGTACATACGTAAGTACAAAAGCATTCCATTACTTTTGTATTTATTTTGTGCTACCACTTACTGTAGTTTTGATAATAATATGTATTCAAAATCTTTAACTGGTGCGTTTATCCATAATTTCTTCACTTTAGTAAGTTGATTCCTACTTTAATCTCCCCCCATACTTCGCCAAGTTGGTGATATCTATACATATCCAGTTACAACGACCACTTTCTGCATTTATGGGACAACCGTAATATAAAATTGATGGAATGTAACAACATGTATGTACAGCATTACTTATTTGTTCATTTATTTTTTGGGGTTGCCCATTAATGTAGTTATAATAATTAGGAATCTTCAAATTAATTAACTGGTGCCTTTATCGCTAATATGATCGCTTTCCTTTGCACCTTGTTCATTTGGGAGCTGAAACTTGTGCATAATTTCTAGAGACCCACGACTGCAAAGCTCGACAAAGTGCGGCAATTTTTTAGGTTGGCGATAATTTGGGGCGCTAAAATAAGAATCAACACTTTCTTGTTCCATAGAATACATCTTTGGAATTGAAATCTTATTTAAAATCGCTTACTGAATCTGTTTTACAATCATCGCAAATCATATTCCAACTATACTTCACCATTTTACCTCACAGTTTGCAATGGGCATCATAATCCATGAGTCTGCCGGTTTTGCTTTTTTTTGTTTCAAAAAACAAATATTTCGAATTGAACTCTATATTAAAATCCCCTACTAACATTATTTTACAAGTTTCGCCAGGCATATTCGAACTATACTTTTCTAGTTTCCAGCCTAATTCAGAAGATATCGTCAAGCTTGGTTCGGTTTTAAAGTTATTTTTTGGCAGCAAACTTGGAGATCAATTATCAAAAATGGCAAACCTTGTGCTACTTTCGGGATTTTACTTCCCCCCCCCCCCCTGCCCTTCCGCGTTATCTGACAAGCATATCAGATAAGATCTTTTACCTCCCAGTTCATTTTAACAAAGTCGCGTAGACAAAAATCTGGGGGAGAATGAAATAGAACCGTAGTGTTGAAAATTTACAATAGACAAAAAATAAATAGAGTTTATGAAAACTGCTTCTTAAAAAGAAATTCGCAATTGCTGTACAAATGCATCTTAGGAAACACCGTTTCAGCACAGAAAAAAGAAACTTGTGATGTTTCTAAGATTTTGAGTGCCCCTGTGCCACCCGCTATCCCTACACTTACTTCCTGCAGCCGGCGGATGGGGAATGAGAATTCACCTAACTGGTAAAGATATCTCCCAATTCCTTCACGTCAGCCAGCGCCATTTGAAATGGAGCGGCTGACTTATTAAATCGACTCAGCGGAACTATTGCTATGCGCCACAAGGAAAAACGTTAAATTTTAAATAAAAATTTTCTGTAATATTTTTGTGGTGCTTTTTGTTCATCTAAATAAAGCTTTTGTTCCAAAATTTAGTATAGTTGTGATGTCAATTTTATTTCTGGTGGTTTGTACATGAATTCTAGATTTTTGAAACATTTTTTATTCTGCAGCAAATAATATTTATCGTAATTTATTTTATATCCTTATTTTATTTTATTTTTTCATACAAAAATGCTGATTAAATCAATCATAAATCTGTTACTACAACCTCAAAATACGATTAGGGCCAGTAAATTTCAAATTTCGATTTTATTTTTTTTGTGTGTGTTTGTGTATTTCTATTACTCTTTTCTATAAATTTTTTACGCCGTTGGTGAAAAAGAAACAGGTATTTTACCTGAAAAAAATGTACAATTTAGGAAACTAAATCTATAAATAAAGAATATCCGTTAGCTGCAGCAGTAATTGACACTTTCAGAGCAATATAAAAATTAACTAGTAATTGCTGATTACCAAAACTGCCCTGAAACAAAAATTTTGTTTTGTGAACTTTAAAAATTGGTGTACAGTATTATTTATTACATAATATTGAAATTTCTTAGTTTATATGTTGTCATGGTGGCGACACCAGTAAATTTTCGCTGCAGTTATTCACACTTCGTGCTCAGGCAAACAGGCCAGCGTTTTAGTATAATTTGACTTGTAGTACTACACCTGTCACACTGTTACAAAAGACAAAGGGATATGTATATAATCAAATATGAAAAAATATGAAAAAACCCATATACACCCAAGTCATTGTCAAAAAGCAATTAAGTGCGACAAATACCACAAAACAAATTGCAAAATTACATTAAACCGGATATCTACGTAGGGAGACCGGCGAAAGTGTAACAGGTTTCTGTGCCGGTGGCTGGAGATTTCTTAACTATTGCAATGCAGGAATTTAAAATATTAATTTAGAAATCCAATATCCATATATATAGTAAGTGCTTAAATATCTTTGAATCAACTGACACCAGCTCTCCTCGACCTGTAAATACTTTAAACAATGTTAGATATGCATAAAAATGTAAAAAATACCTCAAACTTGGCTGGCAGCAACAAACCAGTGACTCATGGATGCTGATTGGACCGGTAAAAGGCTATGATTTTAGGTTACACGGACTCATTTTGTTCTACTAGGTGCTACCAACTTCACCACCTCAACTTACATTAAAAAATTTCTTGCAAGGATTAGTTTTATGAAACTTATTTACTGAAATGCAATATTTGCGTTTCAATTAAACTTTTCTCTTCCTCTAATAATTTCAAAGAATTAAATCATGCTTTTACAATTCGGTTTATTTTCAACGCAATTGCTTAAGGTTTCAAACTCACTGAGTAGTGTATTGTTATGAAGGAATCGTTCGTAACCATCTCTAACGAATCTTCAACCCGAAAATTTTGAAGGAAAACCTTTATATTGTTTACATAAACTTTAAAAGATCATCCCTGAGCACTATTCTCTCGTCGTAAATTAAAAATGTTCCAAACTTTTCTAGCTAATTCTCTAGTTCTCTCTTTCACTAATTATTCCCAAGAAAATCCAATGATTTTTGTAAAAAATTACTTGAAGACTACATTACTTATCGAGAAAATACCCTGAGTTAAAAATTATTTCAGTAAGATATATTCAACCTATCTAATTAGCTGCTAAACTATTGCACAGAAATAATCCACTGAGTGCTTTTTTTTAACTATGCAGAAACTGTTCTTATGAAAGGCACACTTGTTGGACTGACTCATAGAGAAGAAAACTTTAATATCTTAGCTAAAAGTCTAAATTAACTTTCGAGCGCTTAAACTACAGGTTTTCCTTCCGCGAGAATCAACAGAGTTTCGAGTATTCGAAAATTTTAAATGTATTGTTAATGATTTCACTTTCTCAGTAATTAGGTAATATTTTTCGTAAGGTTTAGCCCTGCCAGCGCGAGGAAAATTCAGCGCATAGTAATTCAAGCTAAGTAAATATATTGTGTGAGTTTTTCAGAATAGTGTGGTTCGGTGTTTTAGCTTTCGAATAAACTTTTTAAATGTGCATAAAGTTGTTAAAACTACTGTAAAGTGTACCGAAAAGTAACCTAATTTTTATTTTTTCATAAAATTCAAGCAGTTAAATTTTCAAGCTTAAGGAGAATTTATCTCCAAGATGAACAGCTCCTAAAAAAGATCTTAGCTATTTCATCTCTCTTGAAATCCTAAGCTATGAAGTTACAATTTCATGACTACATATTTATTATTTAACGGAGATAAGAGGCTTCACCCTAGGTGTTCTGAGACCGTAATTAGTGGTTCAAATTGGGTATGTATATTATAGGCAACATGTATAGATTTTGCTGTGTTAATAGTTTTTTGACCGGACAACAAATGAGTGTTCTTTTTTACATAAACGCCGATGGACTGAAATTCTTCAAAATGCCCTTGTATCTCAAATTCTATTGAGCTCAAATTAGGTACGTATATTATAGATCACGGTCTCATGGCCTGCGTGGTAGATTTTGGTGTGTACAGAGATAATTGTTTGTTCACAGGCTTGCAAAAGGTAATTCTTACATATTACGACCTGTAGAAGCAAATTCTTAAAAGTGAGCTTGTGCCTAAATGGTGCATTCGATTGACATCAAATTAGGTACGTATATTAAAGGTCAATGTCTTACATATTGTATAAATTTTAGGGAGTGTACGCCCTACAGTTTTCTATAGGGCTACAAAAATGTATTCTTATGTATTGCGGCCTGTACAGTCACTCATTTTCAGTACACTAGTGCCTAAACTCTAGATCGATTGAGTTGAATTAATTTATGTACACGCTTTGTAAATGTCAAGTGTTCGGAAAGCCACGTTGGGTCACTCTAAACTTTTGATTAATGAAATTTTGCGTTAAAAATTTAAAAAAACTTCTTAATTGTTACTATTTACACTGATTTTATCACAACGGGTACAAATTCAGAGATAAGCTAAAATTTCCCATATTATTCAATAAATTCACAGAAAGGAAAGTGCACTATTCAACGCAACTTGCGCTCTAGAGGGGTAATGTCTAGGTTACCTAAGTGACTCTGTTTGGCTTTCTATAACCTGGTAACCAGGAACTAAGTGGCAGAAATTTCGTTTGGATTTACCACGTGGGTCTTCGAATAGACGTAAAGTCCACGCTAAGTTTCAATATAAATAAAAGAGTAAAACATTCGCTGTGCCCCTATGAAACTTCTAAACGTTTTGCATAATTGAAATGTGCTAAAATTTCAAATTTTACTGTTTTTTTTTAATTCTCGGAACTAAGATAGAGAAATACAATAACACTTATGTATTTAAAAAAGTTAAATAAAATGATAAAATTTCTCTGCCCTTTAGATTGATGCTAGAAATTAATTTGTCAATCTAAGTGTTTAAAATACCATTTTTGTGTATGCTGTTCTCCTTACACCATCTTAAGACACCTAATGGACAAAAATTCATGCTTAACAACTTCACACTGTTTCTTTTTTCTGCTACATTGTGTACAAAAGTAAGAATATTTTTCATAAGCAATTTTGCTGCGGAAATTATTTTGATTGTTGATTATATAAATTCAAATCATCAATCAAAACTGTTACAAGTATTGCATTAAGTAATTTATGAGGCTTTTTAGTTACTGTGAAAATATTGCATTTTTACTTAACATAGCTTTTTCTCCAAACAACAAACTGAACTAACGGTAAGAGCGTTTTACGCGAATGGATTTAGAAAAAGGAAAAAACATGTATTTGTTAAGTACTTGCATATTATTTCAGAATTATTCTTTTGTATGATAAATTTTGAAACGTGGAGTTAAACGTGGTCTTAGAGTGCAATCAGGGTGAAAACACCTTGTTTCTTTTCTTATTCTTTTACAGCTGTTGTTCTGTTTTGTGGAACAAACAAAGCACTGCCTCAGCTGTCTGAGATTCTTATCAGTGGGGGTTGGACGGGAGATCAGTTCTAAAAAGTGTTTTTCAGTATATCTCAACGGATTCGGTAAAATGTTAGGTCTGTTTTGAAATTAGTTTTTCAATACAATCTGTATAAACCTTCTGAAGAGATCTATTAGAATTGCAGCATAACGGTCAAATCATCATGCACTCGTCAAAAATTCAGCTGGGCGACCGGCACACGGACAAATCATACAAGTCCTCGTTTTAACCCTTTGAGGCGCAACGCTTTCCCAATGCTGAAAAAAGGGCAGCCGTTGCCATCGCTCGACTTAAATACCAGCAAGATGGCGGACGATCGAAACGTTCATCGCGTGCCACAGATCTAGAGACCCGTTCCCTCATTTTTAGGTGATTTTTCGCTCTTTTCAGCTCCATTTTATTTCCGGAGTCAGCTCCATTTTATTTCCGGTGTTATTGACGACAGCTGGCTAGCCAGCTGCGTCAAAAAAGGGGTCTCTAGATCTGTGGCACGCGATGAACGTTTCGATCGTCCACCATCTTGTTGGTATTTAAGTCGAGCGATGGCAACGGCTGCCCTTTTTTCAGCATTGGGCAATCTATCCAGCTGTTTTCGCATTCTTCCATTTTTCAGCAGATGTCAGTGTTGTTAAAAAGAATCGTGACCATTTTTTGACGGGAAATGACGTGCTAAAAAGCAAAGGATTCTCGTGGAGCTATGTCTCCCGCAACTATTTTTATAGAAATCAAATCTATTCTTCGTGACTGGCAACAGTCAAAACGTCAGAGTTGGATGTTCCCAGAGCGGGATCACTGAGCGTTAAAGGGTTAAACACCCTACCGGATGCCAGGCAAAACAGCTTAGTAGTTAATAATTATTCTATTCAACCCAAAACAGCACTATGTCACAGAGACGTATTTAAGGAAAGGGCGTGCGAGGAGAGGTTATAATACGAAGTATGAGGAGCTTTTAAAATATACGGCATATTTCACATTTTACGACGAACAAAATTTTAATATTGAAAGTGCCGTATGAAATTTTACTTACGATCGAACAGCTTTTTGAGAGGATGTAAAATAGAGATCAGTCCGGGCTCGTGTTTTAAAAACCCAGCCCGAGGACTTTTAATTGAGTCCGTCCAAGCGCGAGCGATATTATTCAAGGATGAGTCCGAAATTTCAGCTAATCTTATAAATAAAAATGAAATTCTGTTTCTTTGTTTGTTTGTTTGTGGATTTGATTCGTATACAAATCCACAAAAATGGACCTATCGGCCTGAAATTTAGTACAGATATGTAAAATAATATAGAATAAATCGTAGTCCACTTTAAAACTTTGAAAGTCCACCCGTTCCCGGAATTTAAGAGATTTTTTATGCTCTTCACGCAAAAATCTTTCCGTAATTGTAACCCCTGTAGTGAAAAAAGTGTGAAATAAGGATCGTGGTTGCCATGTGTGGCGATTTTGCCGAATAAAATGTCGTTCGTATACAAATCCACAAAAATGGACCTATCGGCCTGAAATTTAGCACAGATATGTAAAATAATATAGAATAAATCGTAGTCCACTTTAAAACTTTGAAAGTCCACCCGTTCCCGGAATTTAAGAGATTTTTTATGCTCTTCACGCAAAAATCTTTCCGTAATTGTAACCCCTGTAGTGAAAAAAGTGTGAAATAAGGATCGTGGTTGCCATGTGTGGCGATTTTGCCGAATAAAATGTTTTAAATTCTCAAAGTAAAAATAAAAGAATAATAATGATTTTTTTTTGTTAGTTTATATTCGTAAGGTTATTTTTTTAAAATTATAATATCGTGTGCATGGGAAATCAGAGCAGGAATGTAATGCTTTACACGC
Organism: Cheiracanthium punctorium; assembly: GCA_038373885.1. Classification (NCBI taxonomy): domain Eukaryota; kingdom Metazoa; phylum Arthropoda; class Arachnida; order Araneae; family Cheiracanthiidae; genus Cheiracanthium; species Cheiracanthium punctorium. Next base: position 282,591 of record JAWZYV010003435.1, on the reverse strand, counting down.
AAAACAATAAGAATTGAAGATTTCCGAGGCTAATAGGTAAATTATTTTAGTTTGGCGAAAAAATAAAATGGCTCAAATGCCGATTTTGTGAAAGTGAGTTCTAGCGGTTTGCACAGATTTCGGCTTGGCGCAATTTATTGAGAGCTTAAGGAAATAGATTTTTGAAAACAAGTGCAAAGGTTTTATTAGAATACAGCGTTAAATTTTAATGATCCGTGAAGAAATAATGCAGTTATTAAGGGATTTCAATTGATCTATCTCCAGAATTCTCGCCAAATGAGTACATTGATTTAAGTTGGGGGAATTCCGCCAAATTTCAGAAAATTGAAATCTTCTCATTTAGTACATCGGAGTAATGATGAATAAAACATGTTATAGTTGATAATTTTAAAAAATTCGGCTGTATTAAGGGATTCAACTTTTCAAATAAAGGCTTGCTTTACTTTTTCGCGGTCGAACCATTTCCCATATATTATTGCTGCTAAGTCAATGCTTCGAATGATTTCCTGAAAAAACGTTTGCAAAATGGCGTATGTTGGCACTTTGGCTAGGCTTAGATTTGAAACTGGATTTTATTTGAGACTGGGATATATAATGACACTGGTTATAGATAAAAATGAATGTTGGTATGAGTGTATGAGGTTGAAAAACTCCAGCACCGTTGAGCACCGTTGCACCATGAAATTTGGTTCACCTAAGTCTTTTATCATGGAGAAGCTTTTTATGCTATCCGTTTTCCTCTAACTTGCCACCAGGTGGCGCAGCAGAACGTCGAATTCTATTCCGTTTAGCCGTTTGCTATGCGAATATCGTCCAACCGATTTCGATGAAATTTGGTACACGCGAATATTAGAACACGGAGAATATTTTTCACTATCCATTTTGCTGTAACTTGCCGCTAAATGGCGCTGAAAAGCATCAACTTCTATACCGTTCGACTGATCGGCATAAAATTTTTTATACTTACACATTTGAGCACGAAGAATATATTCTAAATGCGTTCCTTTTGATGTTACTCACCACTAGATGACACTGCAATGCATTATTATTTTAACTCGCTGCTATATGACGCTGCAGCAGGCCAAATTCTTGACCATTCAAACGGTCGCTATGAAAATCAGTATACATAGCTATTTGAACAATGAGAATATTTTGGCGTTATCCATTATGCTATAACTCGCCACTTGACGGTGCTGTAGCAAATCATTACTTTATTGAACCACTGGATGGCCCTGCAGTGTATCACTTCTTGACTGTGCAAATGAGCGCTATGAAAATAGGTATACATAGATATTTGAACACGGGGAAGAGTTTGGCGCTATCCATTTTCCTATAACTTGCCACTAGATGCCGCGTCAACACATGAACTTCAGGACTGTCCAGCCGATAGTCATGAAAATTCGTATACATCGATATCTGAATGCGAAAAATATTTTCGCCGTATCCGTTTTGCTAAAACTCGCCACTAGATTGCGCTACGCCGCATGGCCTTCTGCACCGTACAAACGATTGCCTTGCAATTCGGTATGCATGATTATTGGACACAATATAACGCGATATCCACTTTGCTATATCTGTTTATTACAATGAATAGTAATCACCACAAATCGTAATATCAAAAAGTCCATTCATTCCCGTGCGAAGAACGGGTACTTCAGCTAGTATATAAATAAAAGTCAATTACTTGATTGATAGAATATCATAAACCTTTTAGTTTGTACAAATTAAAGACAAATATACCAGACAAATTCTTGATGTACTTTCAAATTCTTTATATTCAGGTCAATCTCTTTTTAAAATCTGTTTACTAGGAATATGTTCAATATAGGAAAAAATACTCACGATCCCGAGTCCGAAAGTAATAATGAATTACACAGCCCGAGCATGGTTCGGGCCCGGGCTAGGGCTTACGCTGAGCCCGTCTCATCTGGCACACACGGCTGACGCGCTAACACGGCTAACGCACACACGGCTGACTAACCCAATTTGGGTCATGGAGTTTTAATATAGTTCCGATAACTACCTTTCGCATAAATGGTATTCGGAACCCCGTAAGAAAATCAACAGGAAGTTCAATCTGTTTCTCATTGACCTATCTTGAACACGTCCTTGAATTTCCTTGCGGCGTTCAATAGACATTACAGAATTATCCGAATTTTGAACTTCAAGAGAGAGTCAGTACAATTCGAAGTCAACTTTTTGTACATAATGGTTACTTAAAAAAAATGAAATTTAAACAGAAATTAATAGCACAGTAAAGAATTTTGTAAGATTCTGCCTAGGTAATAAAATATTAAGAACTTTACTTCTTTAATTATATTATACGAGCTCCCACATCCTTAGCTTTATCATCAGCTTTTAAAATCTATAAGTTAGAGTATCAACAATTCTAAGACACATTAAAAAACTATTATTTCTTCATTATACATAAAGCATTCTGCTAAGTTTCTGATTAAAAAAATCCTGTGCAAATATTTCACAGTTTTAGCATGTAAGCCTAGATATGTGCTAGGAAATAAATCTGCTTGTATTGATATTTCTTATTGAAGAAAAGTTCTATACGAAAAAGGAAGAAGAGTGATATCTTAAATAAATTGTTAGTTTTTTCTCTCAGGGGATAACGGTCATAAATATCCGATCTGTAAAAAAAGTGATTTCATAGAAGCTCTTGTGAAAAAGGAAAATATATCTCGAACAACTTTGACTAATACCTGATTTCTGAGAAAATCTTCGTGGATTAGTATAGCATTCACATCCTTTAGCTTATTTTAATCCTTGATTTTGTCACCAGACTACGTATGTATTGATAGATAGCGTAAAACTATATAGGAAAACATCTGTAACCATTTTTTATGCTTTGTTAGATTTATTATGTTTATCTTTGGGGATTCTTGCTTCGACCTTCAACCTAGTTACGTTGATTGATGTGTATCTACAGTGCATTTTTTACAAAAAAAAATTATGATGGGATATGTTACACGTTGTGAATAATTCAAAAGTGCTTACAAAACTCACAATGAATACAACGAAAAATTTGCGAAAACTAAGAATAACTTTTTAATTTATGAATTTATTGATGTCTCGTAGTAAAATTTATCTTTGGTTATTTTGCTCATTCTTTCTAAATATCATTTAGAAATATTCAAAGCCAAAAACTAAGTTTTACAAAGTATCCATAATTAAAGAATGCACTCCTAGGAACATATATTTGATTTTCATGACAATGAGCGCCAGAAAATAAACATTCACAATTCTTGTAGGAGATATATTCAATTTCAATCAATCCCAAGTTCCTCTAGTAAATCGTTGTTCAGCGGTATATCATAATCAGAACAGTCTCACTGGATATCAACACTGACAACTTTTCGGACGCTGTACACCCTCCTCAGTCCTCCCCACCCAGTCCTCCAGAAATAGTTATGACATACAAAACCCATGATTTTCAAAATACATCTGTAGGTTATGTAATTCCAGTTACTACCTGATATGTGATTTTGTGTTCAGTCAAATAAATTTTGAGATAATCAAGAACCTCATCACACGTGATTGTTTTGGCCAGTTCTCCAGAAACAGTCACGGCATACTAAAGCCAATATTTTCAAAATACATCTACATGTTATCTAATTCTAGTTACTACCTGACAGGTGATTTTGTCCTCGGTGACAGTCAATATATATTATAGTTTTGTAGAAAAACGATTTTGAAGTTAGGGATGCATCACCTATTTCCCATAAATGAACTAAGCTAGGGGTTTGATTACTGGCCCAAAATTATTGCCAGCTAACAAATAATAATAAAGGCACGAATATCAATGCAGATGACAGTGCAGATTTCTTATGGAAATCTGGTGAAACCTTTTATGTCTACAATCCGTATGTTGACAATCTCCAACTAAAGAAACTTTATCAACATTCCGAGATGGCTTGCACTTCGTCTTCATTTAGAAACCGTTTTAGAGTATTTGAGCTCATTTAAACTTAAAGGTACAACGAAAAATGCTAACTTATGGCAAATACTGAAAATTTTTTAAAAATAAAAAAGTGTAAGTATAACATGTACGAACCTGAGAAATAGACAGCACTCACAGTGATCTTGTTAATGGCAGAATTTGACTGCTAATTTTACTTTTGAGAGCTTTAAATATTAGGAATCAATTTCTGAAACCGTCTAGGCGAATTTTTGAGAGGATGATAGAAGTAGGCTTATCGATAATGCGTGCCGTTTCCGCCCCTCTACAATGCAGAGACAAATTTAACCCTTTAACGCTCAGTGATACCGCTCTGGGAACACCCAACTCTGACGTTTTGACTGCTGCCAGTCACGAAGAATAGATTGGATTTCTATAAAAATAGTTGCGGACGACATAGCTCCACGAGAATCCTTTGTTTTTTAGCACATCATTTCCCGTCAAAAAATGGTCACGATTCTTTTTAACAGCACTGACATATGCTGAAAAATGGAAGAATGCGAAAACAGCTGGATAGATTGCCCAATGCTGAAAAAAGGGCAGCCGTTGCCATCGCTTGACGCAGATGGCTGTGCCCGTACAGCCAGCTGCGTCAAAAAAGGGTCTCTAGATCTGTGGCACGCGATGAACGTTTCGATCGTCCGCCATCTTGCTGGTAGTTAAGTCGAGCGATGGCAACGGCTGCCCTTTTTTCAGCATTGGGAAAGGGTTGCGCCTCAAAGGGTTAAAAGACTGAAGAGCGTCAGTCTGACTCACATCTTCCTTTTTTCTACATAGAAACCGTATTAGACTACCTGGGCTCTGGATTCGTTTGAAATTTTTTGATGGGCGTGGCGGGTAATCGCTCCTCACCTTGACCCTAGTAAGTTACGCCAATGCGTATAAATATACTCTTTTTAATATATTTTGTAGTTACAGCTTACTAATGAATTAACTAATCAATGTAAGGAGCATAATATTTTATTAATATAATAGTAGTAATTACGTTATAAAATATTCGTTTAGAACAGTTTTATTGAATGCTTGTACTTTTAGCAATGAGGGTGATTGATAACTCCATAGACGTTACATGGCATGACTTCAATTTATTATTATTATTAAACAGTATCTCTCTATTCTAAAAACAGTAACGGCCGCTGTCGCCACTGTCAAGAGTTTGTTTGGCTATCTTCTTCTAAACCGTGGGGATTTGAATTTCGAGAAACATGTACACGGATTCGAAATATTCCGAGGAACCTGATAAGCTGACTTAAATTTTGAAAATCGAATTACTTTAGAAGATATTAATAAAAAACTGAAAAACTGAAACATAATAGTTGCCAGATAGGGCATAAAAATCATCCATTCCTTTGCAACAAAGCAACTTTATGTAGAATCGCGTTAAATTGACAAACATGAAGTAGAATTACATCCATTTTACGCCAAATTAAAAATTATATGAAATAAATAACTCAAAGTGTGTTACACAAAGTTGACAATTTCCAAATAGTAAGTTCGCTTAGACAGCAGGAGTTTAGAATTAGCGATTATTCTTTTTTCCAAAACGGAATAACTCATTGTAACATTTTAAAGGCGCCATCTTGGCATTAGGTAAGATTTGGCAAAATGGTATCTTTACAAGCAGGGAGAATCTAAACCGCGAGTTCAAAAATGTTAAAACCGAATATCTTGAAAATGAAAAATAATTAAAATGCAGATTATTTTAAAGCCGGTTCGGTCCAGCTGGATTATTTGCTACCAGTAGAAATATTTGGCGGCGTTAACTATGCCATTATAGCACACTGGATATTTTTCAGCGCGGCGAGATGATATAATTCGTTGTGCTAAATACGCCAATCTGCGAAGGATTATGTACATGAAAATATGGATAACGGTTTTACGGGAACATTACATAAGCAATAATTATAGGTTGTGAGCATGTGCAAATCGCCAAATAATGAAAAGTTGCCATTAGTGGCAAGCTATCCCAGCTGTTCAGTAGTTTTTATGAAAGAAAACATATGAAGTACTGTTTTCTTAGAGCTAATTATTAGCAATGCATTTAGGCAAGTCGCCAAAATATGAAAATTCTCCATCAGGGGCGTAGCCAGGGGGGGGATTAGGGGGGTCATACCCCCCTCATGAGGAATTTTTTGCCATACAAAAGGTATATTCTTCACTCCTTTATCACACACATATATGCATATATATGAGTTACAGTAGTCGTAACCCCCCCCATGAAAAATTTCTGGCTACGCCCCTGTTCTCCATAATTGGCTAATACGCAAGGTGTTCCATGGTTTCGCTTTTTCAGTCCTCACTTTTCTGTAATTACTGTGTGTGGACTTCAGCTAATGAAGGAGGAAACTTTTTCTCCCGAAATATGCATCCTGAAGTTTCAGTACCTTTTATGAGTTGTTATTCTACATTTAATTATTTCAACTGTAGAGATTGTTCACTTTATCTGTATGGTAACCATTCATGAAAATATGTTTCCAGAAGTAAAGGTGGATTAAGATTCATCGCTCCAAAAATTCCTGTTGTAGGCGGTTATTATAATGTAACCGCCTACTTAAAAACTGATTGTTCTGAGCTTTTGCATGTGGGCGTAAACTTAATATTAACGTCAACGCGTATTTTCACAGATTAGAAAATAGATACACATATACGATGCTGCGTGGAATTTTCATTATTTTATATAAATTTACTTCATCCTTCACTCTGCGTAATTAGTACGCAGCGTAAAAGTACGTAATTAGTACGTATTATTCTTCGATACTTACTCATTATAGGTGATTTTTTCTTTTAAACGAAGCTAAAATTTTTCTAACTAGGGCTTATCACAGCCTGTTTGCCACCTACAGTTTTAACAACGGTGTTTACTCATAACTGGTAATTTATTTCAATCTTACAGTACACAGAACATATCCTCATGTTTCGATATAAAATTTTTATGTTTTTTAAGTGGCACAAGTTTATCCTTTATTACAGTGTCTGGTAGAGCTTGCGAAACACATACTAAAGATTTTCAAGTGTCTGATGTAATTAGTTGTATTTATGCGCCAAAATCACATTTCTTTTCTCGAATAACTGTCTTAGTAAGACGTAACAAGAGAAAACATAATTCTTGATTTGGTAGTATCGATTTCATATTTTAACCATGCACCATTGAGTTTGTAAATCGATTCATCCATCTCCGCGAACGTCATATGCATAGTTGCCAACTCTTCCGTTTTATCCGGAAGTTTTTTTATTATTTTCAGACGGTTTTACCTTGCAATAACATTTTGGACTTACATTAAGTTTAAGCTCGCAAGTAAAAGTTAGTGGTGAAAAATCTTCCAGAAAATCCGGAAGAGTTTGCAGCTATGCATATGCTAAAATTATAACGCTTCGGTAAACCTGCTAACCTCGCTCACTAGAAGTCGCCGTTTGCATTTCCAGACACAGCTTCCCACTCCAATCTTGTTTGACATGGTATGAAAGAAAAGAATCTTAAGTTCGATAAAGTAAATAAAAAACTTTGTAAAAAACACACATAAGAAGTTACAGGTAATATGATACGTACGTTTCGGCCAAAAATTGTTTTGGCCTTCCTCAGTCAAAGCCCTTCGACATACATTCCTTTAACACCAGTATTTTGAGTGTTTTTTACATCTTAAGTTCGGTTGCAACTTCCCGAGTTAACCTCCATAAAAATGATCGTATGTTTCGAATAATAAAAAAGTTCACTTATCCGCATCTTATCTTTGTGTCGTGAAAGCTCTTTAAATTTAAACAGCACTTATCTATGTTTTGCTTTCGGAATGAAATTAACTGATCATTACTAAAATAAGAAATTCCAATAGCATCAACAGTCGTCGAAAATTAACTGTATATCAGCGCAGTCATATGAATCTCCATTCGCTACGTTTGCGTACGGTTACGAAAGACTATTGCCGGTCATGTCTAAAAGATTCCGCAGAATTTATGTTCGGTATTTATGTTATCAACCGGCATAAAATAAATTATTATCAACGCCTGTTTCTCCTCTTTCCGCTATTCTTCTGCCGACTAAAAAGGGAGTGGTGTGCTTCTGACAAAGAGGGGAGGAAAATATGGATCTTATATTTATTATCATGAACACAGTGGAATTTGTGGAGGATATGGGTGGTTCTTTCAGACTTCTCCTAGCGAAATGTTTTTATAGGCGTTACTGAGGTACCCGGTGCATATTGCTCAAAGGCAATATGCACCGAGTTCTATGAAATACGACCTTAATTTTACATGTTCAAGAGTCCCTTTTTATAAATATTAAAATCTCTGGCATTTATCTTCGTGCACGACTGTCAGAAAGCGTAACCATTTCTCCTTCAGAAAAAAACCTTTATTACCCAAAGACAACTCGAGGAATAAAATTAGCTAATAGCTAATTTATGCCTCGATCATACATATTTTATCATAAAATTAGCTACATAAAGCTTATTTTGAAATACTGATGACTGACTGAGGATCGGGGATTGACAGAGCACCGGCGGGCACAAATGACGGGCGATTTAGAGGGGAAATCGTTCTATTTTAGTGGGCGATTTGCCTATTTAAGGATGGGGGTGCCTTGACCGGAGGATTTTTACGGGGTTGTAACGAGTATCCACGTTACATCTGGAGAAAACAAAAACTCCAGGCCGTTAGATCGACAGCCGCGATGGGTCCGAACGCGGGACCTTCACACTTCAGCCGAGGATCTTTTGAGGATCATTTTGAGGATCTTATCCATTCGGCCATGGTGGGGCCTGAGTTTCCTGTCAGAAGAGAGCCATACCAAAAGAGTACATAAAACTATTCTAAAAGAATATCGTTAACCTCGAAGTTATATAAAGACAAACCTTATTACTTCCCCATCAAAGACGCAAGTTTTCAAAAATGGGATTACAAACAATACTTCTGAAACAATACGTTGTCTGACAGTGGAATCTTTTTCCGTCAGTTTGTTTACAAAAGAAATACTCAAAAATATACTTCTTTAAATGGTGTAATTAGCACGTTTATTTTATTTTTTTTCAATCGAATGAGTAAATTCTGAAATTATCGGAGTTATTCACGTTCAAGTCTGCACGCTCATTGTCTTCTAACCGGCTTTTGTCTTATCACTGCCCTTCTTCTGCACAGAGAGATTCTTAATAAAGAACATGTAATTAAGAATTTCTTATATTAGCCGTGTTTTCCAAATGGAAATTTAATACCTTTGTTCTTTAATCGAAACTGCTGATTATCGGAACACATGAACAGTCGCCTTTTGTTTGCGTAAGATGTTTTGTGCTTTCTGCTTTCGAAAATCATAAAGCTTGAGGAATGTATATTTGTATACTTTTTTCATATCAGTAAAAGAGGTCTCACATTTATCTCTTTAACATATGTAGTAGAAAGATTATGAAATTTATTTATTTTGAGTATGAGAGCACACTGTTCATTTCTTGCTTTAAATCCCCAATTAAAGATTTAAGCAAAAATTTTATTTCCCCAACAATTAGCAATGCGAATCAATTCGAATTACTTTTGTACCCATAAAAATTATTTGTGATAGATAATCAATTCGAATAAATTTTAATTTTATTTTAGTTGTAGTATACAAAATTATTAAATATCTATATCAGCACCGAAGAGAAATAAATAGAAAAACCTAAGGATACAAATACGTCACTTCTTTAAATTATATATGCAAGTTGGTATAAGAGAAAAAGTGAATTATTATCTGTAATATATATTCATAATTTTAGAAACGTTTAACAAGACGGTTGAAAATAATATGAATTTAAAAGAAAATTGCCGCCCGGGTTGTGTAGTTGTCCATTCTATCACACCAACGGGTACGGGCTTAGGTGTTATTTCGTCTGTCCCTTCATAGGAGACAACGCTGGTCAACCTATTAAGTGCCTGTGTTAGAAAGACATAATTCGGGCTTGGCAGTGGCCAATGCCTATAAACGGCAAGTGCCCGCCTTAGGGAAGAAAAAATTAACAATACCTTCGGATTTTAACGTATTTTAGACTTCCGTAATTGCGACTTTGTACATTAGTAGGATCATGTTTTGTAGAGGTATTCAAACCGATGTTTGTAAAAATAAGCTTGTTTGACCGCACCATAGAACTCAACGGCAACATCTATGTAAATAAGCCACTATTTGTTGAATTTTTACAGCTACTTCGTTCATTGCGAGCGATATAATGCTTTCGACATAAAAGCCTATTGCTGAAATAGAAATGGCAGTACTCGCTGGCGGTAACCAAACACGCGCAACTGTCTTAAAAATAACGGCCCAACTAGTGGCCGAGCGCATAGCGCTCTGAACTCGAGAACGGAAGTTGCCTGGTTCAAAACGTGGTCGCGTCTGCCGACATAGCCGTTCGGAGTTTTCCGTGGTTTCCTCCGAAACTTAGGGTAGATACGGGCTAGCACCCCTTAGAAAGCCCCGAACGGAGGGCACAACCCTTCCTTGTTTTCTCCCCTTGACGAGGATCTTTAAGTGGATTCTTCGGCACCAAACGCACAAATCCATGTTACACAAACAAACAAATTAAAAATAAGTTTTTAAAATTTTATTCAGTTCGAAATGTGCATTTTTCTGTGCATCTTTTTCCCCATTTTATTTCTATTGTGTTACACTAAGAAAACTGATGTTAGAAATACCAATTTTAATTTTGTTTAATCGCACTCATGTATAATGATACACTTGCCAACTTAAATGGAACAAGGAAAAAAAATAGGGGTGACGCATCGAATATGATACGCTTTTAATATAAAGCACTTTACTGCGTATTTTCAATAAGAAAGTGTTTCAAATCTTCTTACTTGTTTTTTATCCGTTCCGTTTTTTGATAACGGCCAATATATCAAGAAACTCTTCAGAATTAAAATGATTTCTACATGTTTGTAGGTTTTTATATTTAAACCATCATATTTTTGTAACCAAGGGCGGCCCGACACACGGTATGCACAGTAAGTATCGCATCGGGACACCGACTTCGAAGGGGTGTCATTTCGAACTCAAAAACTAAGTAGAGCATAAAAGGGTTTACGTTAGCAAGGGGCGCCACTTATCCTAGGGCCGCCCCTGTTTGTAACCATCTTAATTTTATATTCCGTTCAGAGAGAGTCTGAGATATTTCAGTGCCATGGAAGCCGGTGAGAAACAGAATTCTCTCGAAAAGGTTTATTAAGATGGCCAACCAACTGATCGTCGGAGGCGGCTAGTAGTACATAAAATGTTCCTGCTTCATTTTTAATAACATAGATTTTTTATCCGTTTCTTATAATAATTCTCAGAAAATTGAAAAGAATTTGTATTTGTATAATATATGCTACGGTAATATCCTACTCAAGATTTCTTTCTTATATAGGAGTGGTATTATTTTATTAATACTATTTATCTGCAATACTGTCTAGTTTATTAATTTAATAAGTTTTTTTACGTAATGTAATGTGAGTAATTATCAACCTTTAACATAATATTTCTGTTCATTTTTAAAAGGCTTACAACACAAACACTTAGATAACATGCAATTATTAACTAATTAATGAACACGTTTTTCGACATCCCTTAAGTCTGGGTGCCAATTACTTGAGCACGAAGTGTGAATAACTGCTGCGAAAATTTACTGGTGTCGCCACCATGACAACATATAAACTAAGAAATTTCAATATTCTGTAATAAATTATACTGTACAATAATTTTGAAAGGTCACTAAGTTCTCAAAACAAAATGTTTGTTTCAGGGCAGTTTTGGTAATCAGCAATTACTAGTTAATTTTTATATTGCTCTGAAAGTGTCAATTGCTGATGCAGCTAACGGATCTTCTTTATTTATAGATTTAGTTTTCTAAATTGTACATTTTTTTCAGGTAAAATACGAGTTTCTTTTTCACCAACGGCGTAAAAAAATTATAGAAAAGAGTAATAGAAATACACAATCACACTCAAAAAAATAAAATAAAATCCAAATTTGAAATTTACTGTCCCTAATCATATTTTGAGTTTGAAATAATAGATTTATGATTGATTTAACCAGCATTTTTGTATGAAAAAATAAAATAAAAAAAGGATATAAAATGAATTACGATAAATATTATTTGCTGCAGAATAATAAATGTTTCAAAAATCATCAGACCATCAGAAATTAAATTGACATCTCAACTATATTAAATTTTGAAACAAACGCTTTATTTAGATGAACGAAAAACACCACCAAAATATTATAGAAAATTTAATGTTTTTCTTTGCGACATGCCGGAGTTGCGTTGCCAGGCGTCCGGCTAAAGCCGGACATAGTTAGGCTCTTTGATTGCATGTCCGGCCAAACTTAACGGTGTCCGGCTTTTTACTGGTGACTTTGGCTGATTAGTAATAAAGTACTTGAACTGATTTGGCATCGATGCTATTTATATTTCATTAGAATTTAACAAGATTCATGGTATTAATCAAAAAAGCTTCATTTTACATACAATTTTTTTGTCGTTCCTATTAATCCTGAGACAAAATCCTCAATATTGTAGGCTGTCCGGCCTTTTTACCCAAATGTCCGGCCAAACTGGCTGGTCTGTCCGGCTATTTGGTTTGCCGACCTGGCAACCCTATGCCGGAGTAATTGAGCATAATTGACCCAATAAGTCAGCCGCTCCATTTCAAATGGCGCTGACTGTCGTGAAGGAATTGAAGATACCTTTACAAGTTAGGTGAATTCTCATTCCCCAGCCGACGGTTGAAGGAAGTAAGTGTAGGGATAGCAGGTGGCACAGGGGCACTCAAAAACTTAGAAACTTCTGTGCTGAAAACGGTGTTTCCTAAGATGCATTTGTACAGCAATTGCGGATTTCTTTTTAAGAAGCAGTTTTCATAAACTCTCTATTTATTTTTTGTCTATCGTAAATTTTCAGCACTAGGGTTCTATTTCGTTCTCCCCCAGATTTTTGTCTACGTGACTTCGTTAAAATGAACTGTGAGGTAGAAGATCTTATCTAATGTGCTTGCCAGATAATGCGGAAGGGGGGGGGGAATTAAAATCCCGTAAGTAGCTCAAGGTTTGCCATTTTTGATAATTGATCTCCAAGTTTGCTGCCAAAAAATAACTTTAAAACCGAACCAAGCTTGACGATATCTTCTGAATTTGGCTAGAAACTAGAAAAGTATAGTTCGAATATGCCTGGCGAAACTTGTAAAATAATGTTAGTAGGGGATTTTAATATAGAGTTCAATTCCAAATATGTGTTTTATGAAACAAGAAAAGCAAAAACGGCACACTCATGGATTATGATGCCCATTGCAAACTGTATGTAAAATGGTGAAGCATAGTTGGAATATGCTTTGCGAAGATTGTAAAACAGTTTCAGTAGGAGATTTTAAAATAGATTTCGATTCCAAAGATGTGTTCTATGGAACAAGAAAGTGTTGATTCTTATTTTAATGCCCCCCACTATCGCCAACCTAAAAAATCGCCGCACTTTGTCGAGCTTTGCAGTCGTGGGTCTCTAGAAGTTATGCACAAGTTTCAACGCTCCCAAAGGAACAAGGTGAAAACGAAAGCGATCATATTAGCGATAAACGCACCAGTTAATTAATTTGAAGATTCTTAATTATTAAAACTACATTAATTGGCAACCCAAAAAAATAAATGAACAAATAAATAATGCTGTACTTACATGTTGTTACATTCCACCATTTTTATATTACGGTTGTCACATAAATGCAGAAAGTCGTCATTGTAACTGAATATGTATAGATATCACCAACTTGGCGAAGTATGGGGTGAGGTTAAAGTAGGAATCAACTTACTAAAGTGAACAAATTATGGATAAACGCACCAGTTAAAGAATTTGTAGATATTTAATTATCAAAACTACAGTAAGTGGCAGCACAAAATAAATACAAAAATAATGGAATGCTGTACGTACATATTGTTTCAAATCGCCATTGTAATTCTAAACTACGGTTACCTCATAATCACAAAAAATTGTCGTGGTAACTGCATATGTTTTTATCATCGCCCTTTGGCAAGAGTCGGGACATTTAAAGTAGAAATCAACCCAGGAAAGACAAACACAGCACACCAGCGTCCGTGTGCGACCGCAGATGTTTTTTTTGTTTGTTTTGTTTTGTTTTGTTTTTTTGGAGGGGCGCTGAAATGAGAAAAGTGTTTTAAAAATAAGTGGTAAAATTTAAATATTTATGTATCTTATGTATGTTTGAATGCAAATTAGTAAGTGGAATTAGCAGAATATTAGTAAGTAGAATATTAGTAAGTAGAATTAACAGAATATTAGTAAGTAGAATTAAAACAGCCAAATACTATGCATTGATTTTCTACTGCGCACACCATTTAACTAGGAAAGAACAGCTTTCTGTTGTTTTGAGGTATGTTTATGAAACAAAATTGCAAAAAGTGGAAATTTGCGAAATTTTCCTAGATTTCATTGAAACAACAGATACTTCAGGGTGTGTGTTTGTGTTTTAAGGCAAACCTGCACGCGGTTATCTGCCTAGGATGAGGGGTGCCTTGGTAGGAGGACTTTCTAAGGGGTTCTAACGCGTATTCACGTTACATCTGGAGAAAAACTCCAGACTCCAGATACTTCAGGAAAAGGAATGTCGGAAACCGTCTTAAAAAATTACAGGAGGATATTTCTAATTCTACATCGCTAGGGTATGATAATGGGGCAAATATGAAAGGCAAACACATCCCGACTGAAAAAAAAAATATAGAAAGAAGCAGTTAGAAGAAGAAGCAGTTTGATTACGAGGCCGATGACGAAGCACCGATTGATCCCCAAGAGCGTTTCAGAGTTGATTTTTTTTTTACTACTTGTTGAAACAGCTCAAATGGCTGTTGAAGAGAGAGTCGATGCAAAAGCACAGGTGGCTGTACTCGCGCACAGCCACCTGTCGTCAAAAAAGTGTCTCTAGATCTGTGGCACGTGATGAACGTTTCGATCGTCCGCCATTTTGCTGGTAGTTAAGTCGAGCGATGGCAACGACTGCCCTTTTTTCAGCAGATGTCAGTGCTGATAAAAATAACCGTGACCATTTTTTTACGGGAAATGACGTGCTAAAAAGTAAAGGATTCTCGTGGAGCTATGTCACCCGCAACTATTTTTATAGAAATCCAATCTATTCTTCGTGACTGGCAGCAGTCAAAACGTCAAGAGCTTGGTGTCCTCACGGTGAGGACACCGCGCGTTAAAGGGTTAAGCAGCGGCTAAATTATTTTAAGTGTGTGTTTTAAAAAAAATCAACGTTCAGAATATTATTTGCTCACCACGTTTACTTTCTTCCTACGAAAGCTTAAAAGTTTAGATCGAGACCAAATTTACAATTTTATATGCTACCAAATTTACCATTAAAATCATCTTTTTGAGTGATTATATCGACAGACACGTAACAGGTTTTTCTTTGACAGGGGTTTTTCAGTTTTTTCTTCAAATACAGTAAAACCTCGATACAACGATACTTAAGGGACCCAATAAAATTATAATTCTAGAGGGATGTGTCTTTATATCGAGGGCAGATTATATTATATAGAAATACCGCTGGACCATAGCTTTTCGTCGTTAGAGAGATAATTATTGCTTTATCGAGTACCGTTATATCGAGGTTTTACTCTATCACTCTGAAACGTCTCGTAGCATTTCAGATTTTCTCTGAGTGTTATGTGTCAAAGCCGTCCGGATAGTTTTAGGTTTCTCGTTAGGATTTTAAGTATCTTTTTTGATGTCAACAAAAATAGCTTAGTATGGAATAGTTAAGTGCACCTTAACGTTTACATTTCTATCTAAACACAAAATTTGAAAAAAATTTCCATTCAGAATTAAACGAAAGGTTTCAAAATCATCTAGAAAAGAGGTTTGATTCATCCCATCCTATTACCCTATTACTGGAAACTGTCGCTGTAATGGTCTGGAGTTTGGGGTGTTTTACTCCATAAGTAACTCGAATGAGCCTTAAATCTACTTAAAAAGTCCTCACCCAAGTGAGATACCGCTGTAGAATACAAACTTTTCTTAGACAAAGTTAATGTTTTGAAAAAGTTGAATCGGTTTTTGAAAAAGTTGAAAAGGTTTTTAAAAAAGTTGAAACGAATTTGTAAAAAGTTGAAAAGTTTTGAAATGGTTTGCAACTTCCCATACAAAAATACAAAAGTTCAAAATTCTACGGGTTAATGTTTTAGAACCTTACGGTAATCGACTGATTTTTTTCTTTTTTTAGAAATTACAAGTAAACCTACTTAGAACATTTTGCAAGACTGTTTTAAGTTATGGACTTTGCGTACTTTTGGATGATATGAACTTTTTCTGAAGTAGCCGTTAATTTGCATCTACAAAAATTTAATTTTTTAGCCTTAACGATCGAGATTAGTATACTTTACATATTTTAGCAAAAAAAAGACACATTTTCAGCAAAAAACACATTTTTTTTTCAATTCTTATCGCTCCCCAAAAATTATAACAAAAAAAATTGACCTTTCTAGTCTTAACGATTAGTATTTTTATATATCTTTTGGACCAAAAATTTTCAGCAAAAATACATTTTTTCAACGTATAGCTCAAAGGTATCCCATGTGTAGCTTACCCTTTATAGTGTGTTTCGACGATGCTGTTTTTACTAAGGTTTTTTGTTTGCTGTTTTTACTAAGGTTTTTTAAGGTTTGCTGTTTTTACTAAGGCTAGAATTTGGCTCAACTGGAAATCTCATCAAGGGCATCGTATCTCCTAAAAACGCTTTCGAATACTGTTACAGCTAATATACGAGGTGTTACATTCGTTTGGTCGTTTCAGTGTCGAAAAATATTTTCGGGATTGAAACTACCAAAAACGACATGTAAACAAACACCTCGTAATTTAGCCGTGTCACAGTATGCAAATAGGCAGAAAGGCGTTATTAGAGAGAGATACCGCCTGTGAGATGAGTTGCCCAGCTGGCTCAAATTCTACGCCACCTTAGTAAAAAAAGCACCGCCGTAGGCAACACTATAAGGAGTATGGTATACGTGGGATACCTATGGGCTATACGTTAAAAAAATGTGATTTTGCTGAAACTTTTTTGTCCAAAAGATATATAAAAAAACTAATCGTTAAGACTAAAGGTCAATTTTTTTGTTATAGCTTTGGGGGACGATAAGAATTGAAAAAGAATGTGTTTTTTGCTGAAAATGTCTTTTTTTGCTAAAATATGTAAAATATACTAATGTCGATCGTTAAGGCTAAAAAATGTAAATTTTTGTAGATGCAAATTAACTGTTACTTCAGAAAAAGTTCATATCATCCAAAAGTACGCCAAGTTAAAACAGTCCATAACTTAATGCAGTTAAGTTATGGACTGCGTAACGTACGCCATAACTTAAAACAGTCTTGTAAAATGTTCTAAGTATGTTTACTTGTAATTTCTAAAAAAAAGAAAAAAATCTGTCGATTACCGTAAGGTTTCCTGGTGTGATTAAGAAATGGTAAATAAATAATTTTTTGTAAGAAAATTACTCCAAGTTCGTTATACGTTATAGAACTTGCTAAGATCGGAACACGTAAAGAAGAAAATATAAGTACCATCTCTCCTAAGAACTACTAAGTTCTTTCCAATCAATTTATTTTAAAAAAAAAGAATGTGATGTAAGAAAGGGTTTTCAACCCATGAAATATGCCAAGTTTTACATGTTATTAGGCCCGTGTTATTTGGTATGTTGCGTATAATTTTCAAAGTTGAAGAAAATTGTGTATTAAACAGAGTACTTCCGTATTTGGAGAATCCTGAAATAAATTTTGTTACTTCTGAAATCACTTCTAACTCCTGTCACCACTTCGTAAAAAAAGCGTCAGGTTCATTTACTTGATATTATTGAAAACAAAATTGCTTTTCCCCCAGTTTTTGATAAATCTTCGAAAATTTCAAAGTCCGGCTAACAAATATTTTATAAAAGGAAAGCTCATACATCTCAATTAAAATATTCTGTTTCTCATTGGACAAATAATCAAGTTCTTACCTTCAAGAACGTTCAAAGTAGGTTCCGATCTCTCAGCTTACATTTTTTTGGAAAATTCAAAGACCAGGAATCGACGAATTATTGCTATTTTTGAGACACTAAACATAGTGTATTATACTATTGATGGTTAAGTATTCTGATGTTACTGAATATTGTGAAAAAACAACAGATTAATGAGTTTAATCAAATGAAAGTTTAATCTTTAATTACCTATAAGCCTTGTTGGTTTTGTATTTTTCCACTTCATTCACAGTATTAATATTTAGGAGATAAGCACACACAAACGATATATCTGTACTTCATATTCTTTCAACACAGTAAAATTTCAAAGGTACTTAACATATATTTATCAAGATCCTAGAACTTTTTTTTACAAATTTTTAGTTCTTGTTAGAAACCTTGTATCGCAAGATGAAAATTGCTTTTTTAGTAAGAAATTGTGAATGTTATGATATGTACGTTTTGCATTTGATGTTCTGTTCATGTGAAGAAAGTTTCTCGTATAACATTGTTATTTTAAATTCCTGGTATGAAACGGCTATTAGAGAAAATGTAATGCAGAAAAGAATGTAAAAAAGTTAAGTTAGATAGTTTGTAAATTACGTATTCAAATATTATAATGCTCATTCAAGAAATGGTAATGTTCTGTTATTTTAATACCTTTTTTCAGTAGAAAATCATAAATAACAAGTTATATCAGTACTTAGCTGTATGAAATTCTTGTCATGGTTCTAAAATTGTATTGACAATTGCATTGATTTCGGTTTGCTGTTCATCCGATTCGTAACTAATAACTCATATGGATTACCATAAAAAATAGGATTATCGAAAAACTTGGCGACTTTTTCTCAATTTTCTACTTTGTACTTCTAACATATGATTGTAACTGTAACTGCATTAGAGTCTCTTTACTTAAAATATTGCACCAAACAACAATAAAAAGAAGTTTACTTACAATAATACACTGCTGGCCACCCAAATTGCAACACCAAGAAAAACAAGAGATATCACAACAAAATTTATTGTGTAGATAACATGTTGACCAAGTAACAAATGATTAAATTTACAGCATTCTATGAAGCGTGGTTCCTGCCAAAATCAGTACCCAGAGTAGCCGCCGTTGTTGGAGATCACAGCTGCCACACGCCTCGGAATTGATTCAAAGAGACTTTGAATGTGTTCTTGGGGTACAGCAGACCAAGCAGCTTCCACACGTTGCCAAAGTTGATCTGGTGTGACAGCTGGGGATGAACTCTGGGTCAGTCGTTGAGCAACCATGGACCACATGTTTTCTATCGGCGAAAGATCCGGAGAGCGCGCCGGCCAGGGAAGCAATTCAATCTGGTGATTGACGAAGAACCCTTGGACAATGCGTGCCACGTGTGGCCGTGCATTATCCTGCTGAAATATGGCTGTTGGCAAGCCCTGAAGGTAAGAAAGGACAACTGGCTCCAACACCTCGGAGATGTAGCGCTGGCTGGTTAAAGTACCGGCAATGCGTACTAGAGGAGTGCGAGAGAGATATCCGATACCGCCCCATACCATAATACCCGGTGCAGGACCAGTGTGACGGTGCATAATGCAGCTGTTCAGCATCCTCTCTCCACGGTGTCTCCAGACTCGAATCCGACCGTCGTGGTGTTGCATACAGAAGCGTGACTCGTCAGTAAAGAGAATTTCATTCCATTCTGTCGTCCACATCCTTCTTTCATCGCACCATTGGCGGCGGAGACGTCTGTGGTTCCGCGTCAGAGGTAGACAAAGCAACGGACGTCTTGCGGACAGACCATTCTGCTGTAAACGACGTCGAATGGTACGCGCAGACACTGGATGATGCGTTACAGACTGAATCTGCTGTGATATGGTTCGTGATGTGACTGAGCGGTCCGTCACTGCCATGCGTACAATCTGCCTGTCATCACGTGACGTGGTGCACTGAGGTCGATGCGGTCGATCACGTCTGTCCGTCGTACCCTCCTGCACCCAACGATCACATATCCGCATCACAGTTGTTTGGTTTCGTCCAATACGACGACCGATTTCCCTGAAAGATAACCCACAATCTCGGTATGCCACTATCCTTCCTCTGTCAAACTCGGATACTTGATCAAAAGATGATCGTTGTTTCCTACGAGGCATAATTTATCGTTTTTTTGAAAAAAAAGCAAGAAAAACACAATTGCTGTACTTGAAACCGTCGAAATCTCCAAGCCTTAAATAGCGCTTTGAGGTGGCGCCACAGGCGCGCTTGATGTGCGTCTGCGCTGAAATTCTAATCATTTGCATATCTCACCTCAGCTAATGCATGTTGTAAATTTCATATTATTTGCATGCTTCCTTCAGGGTGTTGCATTTACGATGGCCAGCAGTGTAAAATGTATCTTCACTGACGATTTTCATTTTTTAAATTATTTTCTTAATACCTCTAACAAATATTGAGGGGGAAAATGTTTCCAATTTTCTCAGTTTATGTACTATCATATCTGCATAATAAGTAAATATATATGCATCTGTCTCTACACTTATGTTAGTATTTCTGAACTCTTGTGTATGTGTTGGTAAAAATGTGGTGCAAATTCTATGGTGAATGGGATGAATGTAGATATTTTTTTACCTGACTGTTAAACAGGTATGTCCGCTTTTTTTTAAACATATAATAACGTTATTTCTAAGTTATAAATGCACAATAGGCGTGCAAGTGTTTTACTTAAGAATAGGAAAATCGGCCACATATTTAGTCAATTATTATACTTCTTTTAAGAAAATTTGGATATCTAGACATCTAACTTCGGTGAATTGTTAAAATAAAGGAGGAGCGTAAAATATTTATGCAAACTGTATATAAGTACAGAAAAAAATCTACACAATTCCTAAATATATACAGGGTGGCCATAATTAAACTGCACGTGTTCAAGGGGTGCTGGAGAGAAAACTACTGGGAATATTCCAGTGAAATTTGGTATCTACACGTTTCAGAACATGCGCAAGTCAAATATGAAAAACAAATCGTCATTTTTGCCCGATAGGTGGCGCTGTATCGTATTTCAACGCTTATCGGTGGCATATATGCAAATTTTAAGCTCATGGAACAGTATAAAAACAAGATGATATTGAGTAATGGTCAATAATGACTCTAAATAAGAAGGAACGTGCAATGTTAGTGAAGATATTCTATCAGAATGGTAGCAATTATTCAGCTACTCTGAAAGAATACCGGCGTATGAAACGTTTAAAAAGCGGTCCCACGAGTGTCAATGAGAATAAATAATGGTTTAATTGTTTTCCAAAGCGGCTTTATGAATTGTTTAATTTGTGATCTTAATTTACGTTAATTTTTGATTACATGTTACTGTAAAAATTTAATTACTGAAGCGAATTGTATGGAATTTTTATAAACTGTAAATGATGTTTTATATTGTTTATATACCTCTTAGAATGTCACTATGCTCTGTCTACTGGTTTTGGAAGTTGTATATGTCACCGGGGAGCATTGAAATACGATACAGCGCCATCTATCGGTCGAAAATGGCGATTTTTTTTTCATATTTGACTTGCGCATGTTCTGAAACGTGTAGATACCAAATTTCACTGGAATATTCCCAGTAGTTTTCTCTCCAGCACCCCTTGAACACGTGCAGTTTAATTATGGCCACCCTGTACATAAATATTTTAAAAATCTAAATAAGAAGTGAATAAATATTATCTCTAGGGAAAAAAAAAGACATGTAACTAAACACTGACTTTAACAAGAATTAATTTATGAAAAAAAGTAAAAAGTAAAAAATAAGTAAATAAATATTATTTTAAAATATATTCAGTAAGAAAATAAATAGTAGAAAATAGTATTCGTGCAGAGATTGTCACTAAAGCTTTGCAACTAATGATAAGAAAAAAAGGTTTAAGGAAATTTTCAACTTTTCGAAAACCGTTTCAGAATTTATCAAATCTTTTCAACTTTTTCAAATCAGTTTCAAAATTTTTCAACTTTTCATATTTATTTGTATGTTATTAAGTGTGTACGTATGTGTGTTTAGGAAAATGTACGTATTTAAGTGCGTTCGATATGTATTTGGAGTTTTTGACATGTATGTATGCGATAAATGTATTATGTGAAAATACCTTAGGTGTGTTAATAATCTGGAAAGTGTGCCTGGATATACTTTATGTGAATTTTTAGACCTATGCCACTGGTACGTATTTCTGTACAAAGTGCGTATGTGCGTGTGTTTTGGGTAAGTATTTGTATGTGTTTTAGCAGACATGTGTGTGAATAAGTGCATTTGGGGCGAGAATGTATCAGCAAGAGTGTATGTTCCTGCTAGTCGTGATATACATTATTTCCCTTTTATCGCATACCTTATTTGCATGTGTATGTCTGTGATGGGTATGCATGTGTGCGTTTTTTGGTATACAAGCATGTGTTCAGAAATGTAATGCATTAGATGTGTTTGTATATGCAAAGTGTCTCCGGATATACATTATTTCCATGTCTGTATCTTAGGGTACATTTTTGTATTTTAATGTATTTCAGTATGTATTGTGCTTTTTTGTATGTGTGTATTTGATTTAGGTGAAAAATCAGTACTTTAAATGCACGTTTCTGTGTAAGTGCGTGCGGAGTTACATTATTGGCAAGTGTTTGTGATTGTGCTTTTGCGTTTTTGTATGCGTGCATGTGTTCAGAAATGTATTTAGATGAAAATACCATAGATGCTAGATGTGTTTGTGTATGCAAAGTGTTTCCGGGTTTACATTATTTACATGTCTGTATCTTTGGGTAAATGTTTGTATTGGTTAGTAAAAATCGGTGTGCACGTGTTCTTTGAATATATTCATTAAAATACATATATGGCCACTTATAATAAGAAGAAAAATACTCTTAAAATTAGAAAAATAATATCTAACTTGTTATAATTGTTATTAAAAATCACTGCAAACTATAAAGGAAAAAAATCTTTAAGGAAAAAAGTGCAAATATTTAATAAATAAAAAAATAGTCTTTTTAAAACTGTGCAGTGAAGTTGCAAACCATTTCAAAACTTTTTCAACTTTTTCCAAATTCGTTTCTACTTTTTCAAAACATTTTCAACTTTATCAAAAAACCGATTCAACTCTTTCAAGAACCGTTTCAACTTCTTCAAAAAACTTTTTGAACTTTTCCTATCTCTTTGTATATTATTATGTGTGTGCAAGTATGTGTGTTTGGGAAAAATGTATGTATTTAACTGTATTTAGAGGAAAATGACTTAGGAATGTTACAATCTGCAAAGTATGTTCGAGTATACTTTATACGAATTTTTAGACCTGTGATACCGGTATGTATTTGTGCATTTTCGTATGCGCGTGTTTGATTTAGGCGAAAAATCAGTACTGTAAGTGCATGTTTGTGTTCAAGTGCGTCCGATTATTCTCGTGTGTTTGTACGTGTGTCTACGTATTTTTGTACGAATGTATGTGTGCATGTGTACTTAGATGTATTCTTGTGCGTTTTGGTATGCATGTACGTGATTAAAATATATTGAGGTGAAAACGGCTTACATGTGATTCTATCGGCAAAAATGTGTTCAAATATATATTTTATAGTATATATTATTCTATGCATTTGATTTTATACAAGGGGTTTGAATGTAATTGTGTGTGTTTTTTATGGATGCATTGATTTATATAAGAAAGTATAAGTGTATTTAGATGTGGGGGAGAAAACAGTGTAGGTGTCTGTTTGCATTCTGTGAGCGATTCCGGACTTACCCTATTTTCATAAGTATATGTCCCTATATTTTTTTACATGCAAGTATGTGCGTGCAAAATACCTTTTGTGCGTTCTGTATAAACATGTATTTGATTTAAAGTATAACGGTATATCTGTATCTGCAAGGTAAACTCCTATTTACTTTACTTTCATTTGTATGCCTGGGTTTTTTAAGATTGTATTGGTCCGTAAAATTGCTATGCATGTGATTTGGGTATATTCATTTAATACAGGTACGATTATTTAAAATTAGAAAAAAATCATCTTAAAAAATTAGAAAAATAACATTTGACTTTTTAAATTAAAATTCCTTAAGGGAAAAATATTTAATAAATAAAATAAAAAATGGAATCCTCCTATTTCATGTCTGGTTTCGGGATTGTATAGTAAATAACGTTTTATAGAAATAAAATGTATGATTTATTAGTAAAATAAAAAAAAGGACTCAGATTATTCTATTTTCCCCAGAATTAAGTGAATCGTTGATTAAAAAATTTAATAATTAAATAAAATTAACTAAGATAATTAAAATAATTTATACATTATTTACAGAAAATTACAAGTCCGATTTTCAAAAAAAAACGTTGCCAGCTACAAAAAAGAAACTTGATACCACACGAAAAAAAAAATCTCTTATTTTTCCGAAACTAATTTAAAATTAATAATTAAAATTCATTCATGAAGATAATTAAAATAATGAATACATTATTTCTACAAGTCCCGGCAAGGGCAAAAAAATATAGAAAATACCGCTTTTTAAAAATAGAGTCATCTTCCTTCCATCCAATTTAAAAAAAGAATAAAGTAAAATGAATAATGAATTAGAATTAATTTATTAAGATAATTAAAATAATTAATAAATTATTTTCTAAATATTGATTAAGATTATCAAAATAATGAATACATTATTTCCACAAATCCAGGAACATTTCAAGAAAAAAAAATGGCAAAGTCCCATTCCACAAATTCCGAAGTACACTTTGTCCCTTAGCTCTACCCCGCGAAGCCCGAAGGCATACAGTGGTTAGTGCGTCGTCCTCCGGATACAAGGGTAATGGGATCGAATCCCACGGCGATAATTTTTAAAAATAAACCCAAGTCCACTCGTTCAATCTAATATTTAATAACTGATAGCAGTATTCAAATCATATAATTATTTAATTAATCAATGATTAAATTAAATTAACTAAAATTCATTAAAAGATAGCCTAACGGCCCCAAAAATTTCAGTCCCAAACCAAAACTAAAATCCGTTGCCACTCAATAAAAAAGAAAACTCAGTGTTGCCAACTTAAAAATACCCTCGTAACCTTTCACGGTTGAAACACGGCTGTCTCCACTCCACTCGTAATGTCACTTCCGGTCACGCCCCCATGACGTCACTTTCATCCCTCCAAGTACTATGCTTACTACTACTTACTTTATGTAGGAGGTGTTGCCAGGGCCCGATTAACCTCTGAAGTGAGGGGAAACTCAGTCTCATTTCGCGACCCCCATCACCTTTTTGTTTGGGAAAAGTAAAGTTTTAATGATTTTCTTTCATAAAAATATTTTATTCATAAAAAAGAAATTTCATTGATTTAATTAGTTCTAATGATTTCCTTTGAAAAAAGTATTTTATTCATTTATTTGAAAATTTCCTTTGATAAAAATATTTTTTTTCATTAATCTTCAAAATAGTTTAGTTCATTGTAACGAGATTTTACAGTATTTTTGAAGTTACTTTAAACATTAACAAATAACTAAAAACATTTCATTACCTTACTGGAACATTAAACTTTATTAATTTAGTCCTATTTTTCATTAGGCATGGCTTTTTTCAGGAATTCTTTGTTTGTTTTGATGACATCATAAAAATCACAACACAGAAGTTGAGAATAAATTTTGACATTTAGAAGATGTTTAACATTACATATTAAAAGTTTACCCCTTTCTGCCGCCCAAATATTCCCCATAACAGAAAAAAACTCTCAACCGCAGTAGATGTCCCAGGCAAAGACATCGCAAACAACCAATTTAGAAATGTTACGACATGAAGTATCAAGACTTCTGAAAAGCACCACTTCTCTTCATTAAAAATGTTTATAATAACTTAAAAACAAAATTAAAAACAAAAAATTATTCATTCAAAACAAATTCATTTAAAAACAAAATTTTGAATTTTTATCGCAGTTTTTCAGTCATTTTCAGGCCCCCCTTCAAATTCTGAGGGGAAGCTCAAGCTTCACGAGCCTTTTCAGTAATCAGGCCCTGAGTGTTGCTTAGAGCCGGACGCTTCTAAAAGAAAAAAATACCCGTCAAGTCATTGTCCGCTATTGCTTCCAGTTCTTCAACAGACAATTTAGTGGCAAGTGGCGGTTCAGTAATCTCTAAGTGAAATTTGTGATCCGTCAATCAAGTTGAAGTGATCTTTGGCAATACCTCCTAGATAAAGAAAGCCTAACAACTCCTACGTCACCACGCTTTGACGTCATCGTTTGGCCTACACTTAAAAGTTTTATTTTCACAAAATAAAAATATACAAAGTTTCTGGTGAATTTACTCATGAATAACAATATTTTAATAATTTGAGATATAGAATACAATTTTATGAAAAATGGCAGTTTTTAACCATGACGAATTAGGTAATATGATAAGGAAATAGATCGAAATGAATAATTTTGTATGAGACAGATATTTTAATTTTAATACTTTATTTAAGATATTTTCTAATATTTGTAGCATCCACCAGAAATTTTAAATAGTTTTACTTTGTGAAAGTAAAACTGTGATGACGTCATCACTTGAAGGCCCAATGATGACGTCGAAGTTTCAGTTGTTAGGCTTTCTATATGTAGGAGGTATTGTCTTTGGCTTCGAAGTTTATCTGTGGATTATATTTCAACAGATACCCTGTTACGAGCTCAGTTCTTGAAATTTTTACTTTCAAAGCAGCAAGTTCAAGCATATAATGACGATCGCCTCCGAGCATAGAAAGCAGTAAGTTTTCGGGATGCGCAAAATAGGTGTTTATGCAATGACGGCATCGACAACTTTCTTCAGGTTTTCTGGTAAGTACCGCGAGTATTAAATGATACACCACAGGTGTTTTGACCTTCCACGTAGCTTTGATTCATCTTTATTCTGAATCAGTTTGTGAATAAATTCTCGTTATAAATGTTATGAGATGTACCAATTCAGAAGAAGGATTTTTGGCCTAAACGCTGATCCGTAGTTCTCGATTGGCGGTTGTCAACCATCAAAATTGAGATAGGCATCCGGGATGGCGACACGCTAAGTGCTTGGAACATTCGCCTTTTCGATCTGCCTCAAATGCCTCTCAAATATTCTTGATCTGTGCTCAAAGCATAAATATCACTGATAAACAAAAAAAAAAAGTTTCGGCGGATATCTTGGTATCCAACAGTTGTTTCAAGACAATTGAGACATGCTGATTAAAAATATGCAAACCGTTTGTCTCTATCACCCACCATTTTTGAGATATCTGACATTAACCATTTATATATGTTTAACATTGTATCAAGGCAAACAACTCGCAGACAAGCTACCAAGAGCACATATTGCTGAATAGAGTACTAATTAACATAAACTATATAGCATCATCTAGTTTAAGGTGTAATACACATATAAAATACATAGGTATAATATAAAGTTCCTTAATTTAAAGTTAGTTCGGTTTGAATTTTTTGTTTGTAGACTTGCGTTTGTGCTGAGCATTTGGCAGGTTACTTACGCTGAAGCACCCAGCAGTAGTCAGCCAACATTGCTGCACTCCATCGACCCTGATAGCGTGACTCCATCATCGAGATGTCCTGATGAAAACGTTCGTCATGTTCATCACTGACAGAATCTAGGTTCTCGGGAAAGGAGTCGAGATGTGAATCGAGGAGATGAATCTTCAGGGACATGTTGCAACCCATCAAGCTGTACTCACTAATGCACTTCTGCACAATATTTACATATACAGGAGATATACATAGTCAGGAGATTTATTATTTCTAAGGAAATTGGCTACAACAGACTTGAATGCCAACCACGCATCTTTTTCAGTACTTCTGAGTAAGTCTTCGAAGTGACTGTCTGCAATGATCTTCCTTATTTGTGGACCTATGAACTTACCTTCTTTCACTTTCGCATAACTTTGGAAATTTGTTGAATAGGTGCCGAAAAGCATCTGAGTGTTGTGTAGTGCCTTCACGAAGTTCTTCATGAGCCCCAGCTTTATATGAAGTGGAGACAATAACTTTTTCACGCTCAACCAACGGCACACGAAGGACGATTTTACTAGTGGTCTGCATTTTATCTCTGATGGGCCAATTCTTCTTTATATAGTGGTGCTTCCTATCTCTGCTGTCCCACTCACAGATAAAAAAGCAGTACTTGGTGTACCCTGTCTGCATTCCCATGAGAATAGTGATTACTTTTAAGTCACCACAGATATTCCAATTGTAATCGCAATAGTGATTTTTTTTCAAGAAGTAGCGACATGGTTTTGTACGTCTCTTTTAGATGGGCAGAATATCCAACCGGTACTGATGCATACATGTTCCCATTGTGTAATAATACAGCCTTTAAACTTGCCTTGGAGGAATCAATAAACAGTTGCCATGCTTCAGTGCTATGTTCTACCCCGAGGCTTGACTTAAGACCTTGGATGTTCGTGCAGTAGCACATATTGTCACTCATTGCATAGCTGCCAACCGTTCCGTTTTTATCGGAACATTTTCCACCACTATTTTTGAATAGTTTTATTTTAAATTAAAAATATGGACTTATTTAACTTTAAATTGCTAAGAAAAAATTAGTAGTGAGAAATGTTCCGATAAAATAGGAACGGTTGGCAGCTATGCTCATTGCAAAAAACTGCACAAGTTCTTTGTGTCTGTATCAAAATTGTGAAGTTCTTGTACCTGGTGATAGCCAATTAAATTCTTTCAGACGTGAACCTAGCAGTTCAGCTTGGCCTTTTGTTAGTGCTAGGCCCCGTACGATGTCGCAAAGATCATCATTATTAATCAAGTGAGTATCTACACCAGGATGGCAGTCAGAGTCTGAGTTGTTGCTAGAAGATGGAGAACTTTCTTCTTGTTTCCCTTCGTTGACTCTGTATTCTGTAGGTGGTAGATAAGCATAGCTGCCAACCTTCCCGATTTCTTCGGGAGATTTCCCACCACTAATTTTTACCTAGCAATTCATACTTAAAATAACGCCAAAAATTTAATCCAAAATAAAACTGTTTAAAAATTGTGGTGGGAAACCTCCCGAAGAAATCGGGAAGGTTGGCAGCTATGGGACGGGATCATGTGGAATTAATTGGCTTTGAAACTGAGGGAATATCTGGATAGAGTGTATTTTACATTGTAGCTTATATATTTTCATTGGGGTATTAAAACTCCGGGGGGCTCTGAACTGTAGTCACCATGAATGGGAAAATTCGACGCTGCATTAAAAAAAAAAAAAAAAAAAAAAAAAAAAAAAAAAATTTCCAACGAAAGGGGATTAAAAAATATACGTTTTTGTTGATATCTTGAAAACCTGACGTAATAGAGCTAAACGGTTTTCAGATTTGTAATCAGCATGAAAAACTGCATTAGAAAAAGTAAGCATCATGCCAGATATCTATGGCTTGTTATTGTGTGTATTTATTTGAAGAGGTTTGCATTTTATCCCTTCGAAGTCGGCGATCTGTAAGTTCTCGCAGGCGATGATGAGACCTTTTCCAATTGATCCTTGTCGACTCTTGGCACCTGTTTTCCTTCCGTCAATGTAATTAAAGGTGTCTGAGTGGTAGTTCATTAAGGCGCAGTAGCGGATCCAGGGGAGGGGCTAGGGGGCTTCAGACCCCCCCCCCCGAAAGATATTGCTAAAAGGGAACATTCTGCTTCATTATACACTTTAAATAGCTAAAATGATACTATTTTATAGCTTAGCCCCCCCCCCTCAAAAAAAAAAGCATGTACTTTGGTTTAGACTAAAATTTTGATTTATAGTACATTTTAATTGGGCGAAATAAGCTTTTATTTTAAATTTAGCCCCTCTCAAAAAAAATTCTGGATCCACCACTGTTTAGACGGAGAAGTCAAATGAGCCTTTGACCAGCACGATCGAATCGCTGCTCCAATAACCATGTGGTTCATCCTTTTGACCCGTGTTTACTACAGTTTCGTCACACCCTATAGCACCCATGTCATTTTCTAAACCAGCTTTACTTCTAATGAACTCTATTAAAGCAATGGAAATTTCAAGCGCACGGCCACTTTGCAGGCGCACTGACTTTTTCGATGGTACATGTGAGAACGTGTAACGCGATAACCAAGCGGCGCGAAAATGTCATAAAAATCCAACTAATCTATTTTTAAATTGTACACACAATAAAAATTAATAGACTAAGGCAAGCTAATGAGGAAAATGACAAATAAAGCAAGATATTTGATTTTGAAAGCAACAAATGATCATTTGTCGATTTTGACAGAATTTACAAAAAGAAAGCACTTTTCTTTAAATTGCGGATATAATTTATGTCCTACATTGTTTATATCCTACATTAAGCCAACGCAAATAACTTTTGTGGTTTTGTAACAAATACAGTACGTAAAAAAGAACAGTTTAATGTAAAAATTCACAGAAAATTAAGTGTTTTTTGTGAAGATATTCATTTTTTTTTTTCAAAAACAAATAAGATTTCGAAATTTTAAGCCGTTTGTGGTGGCAAGAAAAAAATAACTCCCAGACTACAGATTTTTACCTGTTAATAAACTTGTGATCGAGCACATTTTGAGCTCTAGGTGATTTTGAAAATAAAAAATTCGATTTTTTCGATCCACCCTAGTAAATTTATATGTTTAAAATTACTATATTATAAACAAGCTTCTACATGTGAATTAAGATTCGTAGTTGGACTTCCGACTCTGCTTTGCACTGTTGATACCGAGTATAAAGTTGTATTTATAAATACGTAAGTAAAGATTAGAGGGCATCTTGGAACTACTAATAGATGAAGAATTTATGAACGACTTTGGTTCCAATCTCTACAAAAAACAAAGAGGTTGGTGTTGGATAGAAATTGACATAGAAGCAACAAATTGTGAACACAGGGAACAGAATGACTGTGACTTTCAGCAGGGTTGACAGAATTAGTTTCATCGAAAAAATCAGCAAAAAGAATAAGATCTTGCTCAGCAAAGTGTTTACATAGTCAGTTACGCTGCAAAGTCTCATACCAACAAGCTAGAGAAGAAACAAAGCACAACACAGGAATGACTTCCTAATGAATTCTGTCATCCGGAAAAACCTCCAAGTGCAGACACTCAGAGCTCACATAGTGAAGCTTGCGAAAATTTTTACGAGAAAATCAGCGATTTTCTCAATCAAGTCATTGCGGAACTACCTATGACCCTGTAGAGCCAGCAAACAGAAAGATACCAACAGCCATAAAATAAATAAATGTGTAAAAAACACCCATAAAATGATATTTATGGGAAGGTACGATCCTTTTGACCGAAAATGTTTTCAGTCTTCGCCAGCCGTGTCATTCCGTCTCAAGAAACAGTGGGAACTCACTGTTTTCGCGAGATGTAGTGACACGGCTGACAAAAACAAAAAACCACGATAATATTCCTATTAGAAAAAAAATCCCATGATAATAATTCCTATTAGAAAAAAAGTGTCTCAAATATTTCCGTGGAGTGAAAAGTTTTAAGAACCAGAGCCGCCAAGTCTCCGGCTTTTTCCAGGAGATTTCCCACGACAATTTTTAGACAATTTTATTTTGGATTAAATATTTGGACTTGTTTTAAGTATAAATTTGTAAGTAAAAATTAGTGGTGGAAAATCTCCCGAAAAAAGCCGGAGATTCGGCAGTTCTGTAGAACAAATTATCGCAGCGAAAAGTACAAATGAAGATTAACGTAAATTGTAACCAAAATCTATTTATTGAAAAATAATAAAAGATATTAAGTAAAAACGTATTTAGCTGCATATTGTAAAACCACCGGAATTCAGTAGCAGTAAACTTTTAGATAAAAAAAATAATTGCTGATGCAGAATGTTCTGTTGAGTCCTTATTATGTAAATCATGTTACGCTACTCTTCACGCAGTAGCAAGTTTCTAGATGCATCTTAAGACTGGCTGACTGACAGTAGTCACTCTATAACGATATTGGTGTTCGTTAACTCGCGCCGGGAACAGGAAGAGTGAGGGAAGCACCTCAAACAGTTTTGAAGAGGTTCAAAGCTGCACTTCAAATGAGGCATCCGTACAAAACCTTGGAATGAGTGAGTAGCGAGGGAAATAAAGCGGCTCAAATTAGTGTTGGGTAACTCGCGCCAGAAAAATGAATAGTGAGAGAGGCACCACCACAATGAGTTTCGAAGAGGTTCAAAGAGGGATTTCAAATGAAGAGGTTCAAATGAGGCAACCGAACAAAAACTTCGAATGAGTGAGTAGCGAGGGAAATGAAGAGGTTCAAATAATGTGTGGTGACAAGGGAAAGAGGCGATCAAAGGAAGAGGTTCAAATGAGGCACCCGTACAAAACCTCGAATGTGTGATATACACTGTCTACCAATAAGTATTCGGACACCTGTGATAGAAAAGGAAAACTATATTCAAAATCAATAGTTGGTAGAGCCTCCACGAAGGCAATTACAGCATGAACCCTACTACGCATACTTTCCACAAGTCTTTGTATTACAGACTAGTGGTATTGTCAGTACTAGTGGTATTGTCTTCTACTCGAGTTGGAGTAGACATGGAAGTTCCTTCACCGATTTTGGACGGGTTGTGTGCCCCTTAATTCGGCGATCCAACTCGTCCCAGAGGTACTCGATAGGGATCAGGTCTGGGCTCTGGACAGGCCAGTCCATTCGATGAACTCCATTGGCACCATACCAAGCCTTGGTTAACCTCGAAACATGACAACTGGCATTGTCGTCCTGAAAGTAACAGGGGTCCAACCCGTAAAACTGACACAACGTAGGAAGCACATTGACATCCTAAACAGTGCAGTAAGCATCGGCGTTGAGCTTACCATGAATGGGGATTGATTCGTCGCTCCAAAGAACCCGTTTCCACTGATCTACGGTCCAATTTCGATGTGCTTTGCACCACATTAACCGAGCAGCGCAGTTGGACTTTGTGATCAAAGGCTTATGGGCAGCAGCACGACCATGAAAACCAAGCAGATGTGCTTCCTTACGGATGGTATTCATTGAAACAATACTCCCGGATGCCTGTTGAAACTCCTCGCGGATGAGGGCCATTGGTTGGGTGCGGTTCTTCCGAATTTCTCTGGACAGCACTCGTCGGTCTCTATTTCCCAGTTTCGTTTGTCTGCCGACTCGGGGCACATTCCGACAATCAACGCTCACTTCCCACTTCTTAATCACATAGGCCACTGTCGATTTTGGGTACTTCAGATCGCTAGATATGTCCCTTAAGGATCGGCTACATTTATGATACCCGATAATTATACCTTTCTCGAAGTCAGAGAGCTCCGAACGGCGCGGCATCTTGCATGCGACTAATGCCGATGCTGTTTCCTACACGATATATACCGACGGAGGCCGTGTCGTACCTCAGGACCGCAGATATCGTCATTTGCATAGGTGTCCAAATACTTATTGGTAGACAGTGTAGCAAGGCATATAAAGTGGTTCAAATTGTGTATGGTTGCGAAGGAAAGAGGCGATCGTACAAAAACTTCGAATGTGTGAGGTATGAAGGAATGATGATTTGTCGTATCTGAATCGTTTCCTGGAAGAGCGGCGAATGGCAGAGGGAGAGTTTGTTTATTCTGGAATTAGGGAATTGTTGAATGTTGTTGGTGTTACATTCTTCAACAGATTAATAGATACATTCTTCAACAGATTAATAGCCATGCCATCAGGATGGCTTTTCGGGATGGGGATTGATGAGTGAAAATAAATATATTCAGAATGTGCTGCATCACGCTTATTAAATATTAGAAAAATTTAATGAACGTTGTGTAAAAAAGTATATCTCTAAATAGTAGTTGGAAGCGGAAATGTAAATAGTTGTAAAGGAGAGGGGGGGGGGATGACGCGTATGTACGCGTGTGTTTATATATATAAATATATCATTAAGAAAAATAGAGAGGGGGGGATCATCACGGGAAAATATATTTACGGGCATTTAATACGGGAAAAATCACGTATTAAATGCTAGAAAAAATTTAATGAACGTTGTGTAAAAAAAATATCTGTAATAGTTGAACGCAAAAATGTAGTCACTTGTAAGAGGAAAAATTATGGTTATGCAGGCCCATAGCTAAATTGTTTTTACAAAAAAAATAGTCTAAAAATTTAAATATACCTATACACATGTACACAAAGGAAACAAAATGCAAAATTCTAAGAATATTATTAACAAGAAAGATCAATTATGCCAAATGTATCGATCATGAAACACTTTCCAACACAACATTTTTGTACTTAAATCTGACGAGATTTTAGTTAGTGGCTAAGGCAAAGCTGCATGAGGGCTATCGGCCAGGGATATGCCTTAGGCGGTGGACTTTTTTAAGAGTTTCTAAAGCGTATTCACGTTACATCTGGAGAAAATCGCCTCAAAATCCACACCATTAGATCGACATCCGTGCGGTAGGCCAGACAGTGATGGCGCCAGTCCGACGGGGGGGTCACCACCATTGACGCACTCAGTGGCGTAGCCAAGGGGAGGGATAGGGGTCACAACCCCATGAGGAATTTTTTGCCATACAAAATGTATATTCTTCACTCCCTTATCACACACACGTATGACATATATGTGAGTTGCAGTAGTCGTAACCCCCCCCATGAAAAATTTCTGCCTTCGCCACTGGACGCACTAAAGGGGCTGAAGGTGCGACCGCCCCCAAGAAAAGAGAAAAAAAGAAAGAAATCAGGTGCTTTTAAACTCTTACCCTTGAATATATATTTTTTAATTTTGTACCTTTACACTCACTCAGTGGCGTAGCCAGAAAATTTTCATGGGGGATTTACGACTACTTCAATTCACATATATGTGTACGTATGTGTGATAAGGGAGTGAAGAATATACATTTTGTATGGCAAAAAATTTCTCATGGGCGGGTTGTGTTCCCCCTTGGCTACACCGCTGAACTCACTATTTTCATGTTACATTGGCAGTGGTCTAATTAAAGGTGACTTACACGGTAATAATATAATAGTATATAAATAATAATGATCGGCAATATGTTCTGATCGTCTATTCATTTTGTCCAACACAGTTCCAAGTCAGTGCTGGAAATCGTAGCTTTAGAAGTAAACTTCGTCTGAAGATCAAATTCAGAATTGGAAGATACCCCTGAAAATGATGACGATTTCGTTAGTCAGGAAGCCAAATGTCGGAAAATGATTGACGATGAGATTCCCTAAACGTCCAATGCAGACCAAGTGAGAATATCATTGCCAAAACAATGTGCTGTTCTTGATAGAACGGGAGTATCAGATAGGTCATCTGCTGACATTGCACCGTCTGTGCACGGTGCATCCTTTGGCACAGCCGTCTATGCAAAAGACACTTCAAATATATTCTCTTGAGGTATGGAACCTGAAGAGGGCAATAATTTGAGTTGAAATTTGAAGAAATTGCTCTGACCAGTTTTGCTCCATTCTGATGACTCAGGCAATGTGAACTTTGAAAAAAGTTTTATTCGCTCTACCCTATTCTGAAATTCAGTTTCGCTATTTTCTAAGAAAAAAATTACTTTTTACATGCTGGCAATTAAGGATTTGGTTTAGTTGACTGGACCTGGGCCGGAAAAATCTACTGCCCTACATGTTCGGGGCATGTGAAATTTTAAGCCGGGCTTGTGTTTCTTTTTTCCACTTGCCCAACTGGGCATGTAAAAATATGAGAAATTCATAAATTACTTGTTAAAAAATTATGTATTGTTGCATAGAACTCTGCTTGTTTCCTGGGTTTGTCGTTATAAAGTCCAGTAGGTGTAGAAAGCTCTAGTAAAGAGTCCACGCTAACTTTATTGCTTCTAGAACTTCGTCGAAAAGTCAGACTGTACAAAAATCGCAAGCACAATCAGTCAGCAACGTGCTTTTAACAGTCCGCTTTGTACAGAAGCTTTCACAAATGCTGTATTTCTCACACTAAATAAAATACTTCCACAGGCAAAAATTCAGAGGAAATATAAGAGTGGTATCGCAAACAGTCCCTCTAGACTCAGCAATGAAGAATTTACACACAGCATTTGAAAACAAGGCTTCTAAAAGCAAGCAAACTATATCACCATTCACAGAGCAAAGTAGCGTACTTATCGGAAGCTCGATAACACACTGAACTGGGAGTCCTGCATACCTGCCTGCATGTATAGGTGACGCAGAAGCTGCAAGGAGCTTCTAGAAGAATGTATCTCTCGAAGGTTCACCATAAAGCGGGACTTTTGATTACGTCATAGGAATTCAGATGAATCATTAGGCTATTATGTGATTTTAATGCAGAAAAAACAACTTTACAGGTCCATAAGGGAAATCGCGCCAAATGTCCGAAATGTCGTCACAAAAGTGAGGTAGCGAAGGCTTGCGACCGATATTTCTGGCGAATTTTAGAAAATGTTGTAGAAGCCAATGGAGAAATATAAAACTCCATATCTCGCGTTCTAGTTAACAGATTTTGGGCTCGGGCATGTATAATTTAGATTACATAGATTACATACACCATCACTAGAATTCACAACTTTAGTTTCACAAACTACATCTATTTTAAATTTGTGGTAAGTTTTTGCACTTATAAAACTTTTTAATGATTTAAGACAGAAAAATTAATTTTACAACAAATGACAAATTTGACCATCAATAATTGTATACAGAAGTAGATCACAATGAATTATTTGCATCAAAGAAGTATTTTAATTTTAATTTCTAATTTAAGCTATTGTCTAATATTTGCAGCATTTACCAGAAATTTGAAACAGTTACAGTCTTAAAAAATGTCATTAGCCGACTTTTGGGTTCGCCCGTACATAAGTTCAATTCAAAAGATACCGGTCCATGCAAAATTGCCA
This sequence comes from Cheiracanthium punctorium, assembly GCA_038373885.1. Classification (NCBI taxonomy): domain Eukaryota; kingdom Metazoa; phylum Arthropoda; class Arachnida; order Araneae; family Cheiracanthiidae; genus Cheiracanthium; species Cheiracanthium punctorium. The sequence goes on along the minus strand of JAWZYV010003435.1, from coordinate 245,858 downwards.
AGTGCAGACACAGAGCACACGTCAGGGTTGCCAGATCAAAGTTTATGAAAATAGCCAAACCAGCGATTGCAGCGCCATCTTTTGGATTTTTAATTAGACTTTTAAAAGCAGAATTTGAAATTGGAATAGAGTATGAACACGTTTTCTTACATGAGGTAGGGGGGGGGAGGACGACATTCTCACAAAATTTTTTAAAACATTTTTTTTTTAATTAAGAGAAACTTCTATTTTCTGCTCTTGAATTCCGTACATGTTCAGCCCCCAAAGAAAAACAAAATCGGTCATAAGGCAAATGAACAAAATAAGTACCTAATAATTTAATGAACAATCATTCATACTGTATACAATAAATATGAATGGACTGAAGAATTCTGTTTATCTTAGTAACATAGAGAGGATTTTATTTTGAAGGTGGGGATCTGCAGCCCATCCCAGTGGCGTAGCGATGGGGGGGGGACTCCCACCCAGTCACTGATTATTGCAGGGGCAAGAGGGCGTATGCCCAGGGCTTCGATTAAAAGGGGCCTCTAAATTATTGCAGTAGATGAATGTAGTTTAAGGGTGTTTTTCCAATGTAGTAAATGCCTATTTTTTTTTTCAGTTATGAATTTGCACACAAATTCCAAAAATCGTTTTTTCCACTTAATTCCCCCCCCCCCTCTCCATAGAAATAATATCACAGCAGATTAACGATTTCTGCAAAAAGAAGTGGTAACTAGAATGGCTGCTAGATTTTAAGTGATTTCGCGGTAACTTGCAGGACTCACTGAAGTTTTTTAAGTGACTACTCAGCGAGAATGGGGCACCAATAAATAGAAATTTGCCGATTATGATTATTAATATTATGAAAAGTCAGACTTTTAGTTCTATTTTTTAAGTCTTCATTTTTAATAAAGCTTATTTCATAATGCTGTTGTTTCATATGTTTATAACGTTTATAAGCATTCTCATTTATCCAATATTAGTATACTTGATGTTGGATACATTTAATTATGACAAAGATTCATATGCGAACACAGAAGAAATACGAGTACATAAAGTAGTTGCCAGATACAGTAACAACATGTAGGGAACCCCCATTCAGACTTCTGCCCCAGGGCCCTGTTTTGTGATAAACGGGCCCTGCTCCAACACCTCCTAGATATACAATGCCTGAGAACAGGAACTTTTACGTCATCACTAGGTCCACTAAAATGACATCATTAGACATTTATTTTCACAAAATAAAACTATTCAAAGTTTGTGGTGAATTTACTCCCGCATAAAACATTTTAATGATTTAAGATAGAAATTTTATTTTACGACATACAGCAAATTTTAACCATCACTAATTATGTAATATGCTATAGAAATAGATCATAATGAATTACTCTTTATTAGAAATTTATTTAAATTTTTATTTTCAACTTAACATATTTTCTGAAATTTCTATAATTTACCAGAAATTTAAAATAGTTTTACTTTGTGAAAGTAACACTGTGATGACGTCATCTTAGAAGACTTAGTGATGACGTAAAAGCTTCTGTTCTCAGGCCTTCTATATCTAGGAGTTGTTGCCTACTCTCTCCCGAAACTAGAGAGAACAGGGGTCGATGCAGACGAAAATTGGATCCATTTTGCAACCCCTTCACAAAAATATAATCGATTGAAAAGGCCCTTTCACGAAAATGTAATGGATTAAAACGGCCCTTCATTGGCATTTTACCCTACATTTTAATGTGTTTTATCAATTATTTTAACAAAAAAAAAAGTTACTTTCATTAAAATTGGTATGAAAATTCACAAAAATATGTGTTGAAATTTACAAAATTAAGTATTGAAATTCACAAAAATAAGCTATTTTCACAAAAATGGGACCCTAGGAATCATACCTGGATCGACTTCTGGAGACAAACACGGGTAAGGGAAATTTTTCACTTATTTTAGTGTAATTGATACATAGATGAGAAAATTTTGGACCCCCTTCCCCGAAAAGAAATTCTGGCTACGCCACTCTGGCCCCTTTCTTTTTATGGTGAACTAAATTAACTTATTGTTCTTGAATAAGTAAGTAAGCTCTTAGCTTAGCTTAAAATTTATTACTCATCCCAGTTCGAAATAAAATCCTGGCTACGCTACTGGCTAAGTAATGCAGTGCCGCTCAAATGAATGTATAAATATAAACGCTTTGCCGTAGGCTACTCACCCTTCTTTTAAAACACAGAATTCGAACGCGTATGGTTCCCAGTCTACTTGCGTTCATCGCTTCCTTGCATCCCGTTACAATACTATCACCATCCTTTCAAAAGCTCTGACCCCACGTCCCTCTCTCAGTCTCAGTAGTGCTAAAGTTGGTTGAGGTAACTGAATTTTCCTTCCTGCTAAGGCTAAAAAAGTTAGACAGTTTCTTCAAAAAATTTACCGAGTGAAATATGCTTAAAAAAATTAGTTAATACTGGAGCCAGTTTCTAGAAACCTCAATAAAAATAGCCAAGAATTAGCCACATTCAGGTTGGCTATTTTCTTTATAAATTTTCTAGCCAAACGTGATCAAAAATAGCCAAATTGGCTAATATTAGCCAAATCTGGCAACCCTGGCACACGTACTGAATCTAGCGGACATTTCTCAATCAAGTCATTATGGAACTAACTGATTATGGCCCTGTAGAGCCAGCAAACAGAAATATACCAACAGTCATAAAATAAATAAATGTGTAAAATCACACATAAAATGATGCTTATGGAAAGGTACGATCATTTTGACCGAAAATGCTTTCAGTCTTCGTCAGCCGTGTCACTCCGTCTCAAGAAACATTGGGAACTCACTGTTTCACAAGATGTAGTAACACGGCTGACGGAAAAAAGCACGATAATAATTCTTATTAGAAAAAAAAAATATCTTAAGTGTTTCCGTGGAGTCTTTGAGAACAAATTATCCTCAAAAAAAGAACACAAATGAAGATTAACATAAATTGCAACCAGAATTTATTTATTAAAAATAATGAAATATTTTAAGTAAAAGCGTGTTCATCTACAAGTTATAAGCTCACCGGAATTCACTAGCAACAATTTTCTTAAATAAAAATAAGTTCAATTCCGGTACAGAATACCAAATACATTAGCCTAAATCACATTATGCTACTGTCATGCGGTAGCAAGCTGAAGATAGCGTGCGTAAGACTCTGTGATGGACAGTCGCGTAGGGATGCGACATCGATCTCGAAACTTTGATGATGTTTCGATATATCGATGTTCTATGATTGAAGCATCGATGGGTTTTTTATACTTACAAACATACTATACTTACTTGAGAACCACGGGAAGACATCGGTCAAAGTATCTGGATGTATTCGAACATCGACGTTTAGAAAAATGTACGAAAGAAACACTATTTTTTATTTTAAAAAATTATTTGACTAAATCTCTTTGTGGGTGCTTTTTCTAACAGGATTATGTTGGGAAACACATTTTACTGAAAAATTTTCGCTGCATAATCAAAAGTAGTTTTTAATGAAAAATATTTACCTTAATCTGTTGACTTTCATCTTGTTCGTTCCATATTTTTTCAGTAGAATATTTAACCCATTTATGCCTAGCGTTCCTTTTTTGGGACGGCATTTTCGCTATTAGTCGAAAACGTTATTTATTTTTCCGAGCCTTTATTCATGAGTATTGAGCCTCAACTCTACATAATATTTTAACATGACCAAGTAGGATGTTGATATTTCGAGTTTTATGCATAATGATTTTAAAAGAAATCATCCCTTGTTCAAGAAGTTGACATCAGAAATTTATCTATTATTTCTGTTATCAGTAAAAATCGAAGAAAGTCGCAAAAATATCCAGGCACAAATGGGTTAAAGCAGAACGACCAAAATTTGAGTTGCCCTTTGTAGAACAATAAACTATTGCTCAATACCACATTTGCGGATCAAGACATCGTAATGTGACTACATACTATTTAAATTAGAATTTAATTATTTCTTTCTGGGTGTAAATAGTTAATGGGGAAAGATTATAAGTTATATCACACTCGTGCAAATAATAATAATAATTATAAATAAAAAAAAGGTAAAATCTGAAACACTTTCAGATTTTAAATACGCACGAAAGTGCTATATATTAAAAGTGTATCGTAATTTATGCGTCCTCCCTATTTTCTTCCTTATTCCATTAAGTTGGAAAGTGTATCGTTAGTTATGAGTATGCCGCATTTTTCTTCCTTGTTCCATAAAACCCATCTTTGGAATAGAAATATATCTTAAAATCGCCTACTAATACTATTTTACAATCTTCTCCAAGTATATTCCATCTATATTTCACCGTTTTAAATAATGTTTCGAATGTGCATCATAATCCATGAGTATACCGTGTTTGTCTGAGAACTAAGAGTAAAACTCACGTTTCAAATTCACGAAAATCTAGAAGTGTTCTTAATATTTGTTTTAAATTTAATTTGTTAATGTGTTTATTTTTAATTTTTTATTTTGGGGGTTCATGTGCTCATGTGCGCAAATGGAGGAGCCGCCACTGCTCCAACTATACTTCACCATTTTAAGTATTGTTTCGAATGTGCATCATAATCCATGAGTGTGGCGCATTCGTCTTTCTTGGGGTGATTCCTACTTTAATGCCCCGACTCTTGCCAAGGTGGCGTAATTAAACATATGCAGTTATCAAGGTGGCTATAATTAAACACATGCAGACGATATTTTGTATTTTTGTGATGACTATAATTTAAACTTAAAATGGCAATTTGGAACAACATCTAAGAACAGCATTCCATTACTTATTCATTTATTTTGGGTTACGAATTAATGTAGTTTAATAATTAAGTGTCTTCAAAATCCTTAACTGGTGCGTTTATCGCTAATTTGTTCAATTTAGTCTTCATCTAGTTCTTTGGGAAGTGTTGAAACTTGTGCATAACTCGTAGAAACCCATGACTTCAAAGCTGGCCAAAGTGCAGCGATTTTTTAGGTTGGCGAGAATGGGGGCCTTAAAATAGGTATCAACTCTTTCTTGTTCCATAAAACACATCTTTGGAATCGAAATCTATATTAAAATTGCTCACTAAAACTGTTTTACAATCTTCACCAAGCGTATTAACTATATTCACTATTTTAAATACTACATGGAATAAGCATCATAATCGATGAGTGCGCCGTGTTCGCCTTTCTTGTGAAATAAAACTTATATTTGGAATCGAAATCTATCTTAAAATCACCTACTAAAAGTGTTTTACAAACTTCGCCAAGCATATTCCAACTATCCTTTACCATTTTAAATACTGTTTGGAATAGGTATCATAATCCATGGGTGTGCGGTGTTTTAATTACTTGTTCCACAAAGCAATTCTTTGGAATGGAAATCTATACTAAATCGCCTACCAAAACTGTTCAACAATTTTTGCCAGGCATAGTTGAACTATATTGCACCTTTATAAATACTATTTGAAAAGTGTATCATAATCTATGAGTATACCGTAATTGTCTTCTCTGTCCCATAAAACACTTCTTCGGAATCGAAATCTGTTTTAAAATCGCCTACTAAAACTATTTTATAATCTTCACCAGGCATTTTCTAATTATACTCCCCCTTTATTATAAACTGTCGCGTTTTGGAACCTCATTTAATCATCAGTTATGAAAAATTTCAAACCTTGTGCAACTTTCAACATTTCATTAATGTAACTGCTGTCGATGTGAAAATGAAAAACATGGAACTGAAATCTTCCGAATTAAAGCTTGTTTTATTTTGACATAAGAAAAACTATTAAAAATGTCTGGTGTGTACTACTAAATTAGAAACTATCTTAAATTAAATATTAAAATTAAAATACCTTTCTCATACAAAATTATTCATTATGATCTATTTTCTTATCATATTACATAATTAGTCATGCTTAAAAACTGCCATTTGTGGTAAAGTTATACTTTTTATCTTAAAGTATTAAAATATTGCTGCTCATAGGTAAATTCATCAGGAATTTTTAACTGTTTTTTTTTTTCTTTTTTTCGTGAAAATACAACTTTTAAACGTAGGCCTAATGATGACGTTAAAGCTTGGTGACGTCAGAGTCGAAAGGCTTTCTATATCTAAGAGGCTTTGGTAAGTACTACTTCGTACGTACACGATGGTCTTCAGTGGTACATCGGAATCGAACTCACATACTTTCAATTACCAGTCATGCCTTAAATCCCGTTTAACTACCGGGCTACTACAGCCTCACATTTCAATGCTGTATTTTAAAGAACTATTTAACTTTTGAGAACCGCTCTAAAGATTCAGTCAACCGAGAGAATGCACAGCAATTCCTGATGTCGTTGAACACATGGGACCCGTGCCCAAAGAACGTGCAAAAATAGGCCGAAAATTCGATTTAGGGGTAAAAAAACTGAGCCAGTAATATGTAGAGGCAAAAAGCTTCGGTACGGAATATCTTACCGAACACCGTAGTGCGTTACACTGCTATTTATAACTTACGTGTATAAAAGTAAAGAAAGATGTGTTGTGAAAAATTTAAGCATGTAGTATTTTGAATATTGCTGTGAACTAATTTTTCTACGTGCATTTAGAATGTAACGAAATTTTTCTGGAAGTTTTGTAAAAATACTGGTTAACCGGTAAGAAGTGTATGCAACCACTTTCTTAAAATATAAATATTTAATTAACACATAATAAGATATCTATTATTACCGTACTAGTACAACACGCCCTAGACAGAGAAGGCCTGAGAACAGAATCTTTTTCGTCATCACTAGGTCTTCTAAGATGACGTCATCACAGCTTTACTTTGACAATGTAAAACTATTTAAAATTTCTCGTGAATGATACGAATTTTAGAAATATCTTAACCCATTTGTGCCTGGATATTTTTGCGACTTTCTTCGATTTTTACTGATATCAGAAATAATAGATAAATTTCTGATGTCAACTTCTTGAACAAGGGATGATTTCTTTTAAAATCATTATGCATAAAAATCGAAATATCAACATCCTACTTGGTCATGTTAAAATATTTTGTAGAGTTGAGGCTCAATACTCATGAATAAAGGCTAGGAAAAATAAATAACGTTTTCGACTAATAGCGAAAATGCCGTCCCAAAAAAGGAACACTAGGCATAAATGGGTTAAGTTGAAGATAAAAATTAAAATACCTTTCTGATAAAAAATTAATTTATTATGATTTTTTTCTATATCGTATTATATAATTAGTGATAGTTGAAATTGCCTATTTGTCGTTAAATTAAATTTTCTATCTTAAATCATTAAAATGTTTTATGGGGGAGTAAATTCAACACAAAATTTGAATAGTTTGACTAAATGAAATTAAATGTGTGATGACCTCACATTAGTTGACCTAGAGATGACGTAAATATTTCTGTTCTCAGGCATTGTATATCTAGGAGGTATTGACTAGTATTGCTCTGTACGAAGACGATACTGCTAACATAGCCAGGCGTCCAAATAGTAGATTCATAAGTGCCTTGCAAGCTCATCTTGACGCAACAAAACTCTGGATGTGAAACTGGAAGTTAAAACCAAGTGTCCAGAAATGCACAGCCGTTTCAATAGGTAAGAAAACCCCTCCATCTAGACTTATATGGATAAGCAGGCCATTTTTGACTTTCTTCTGCACAGTTCATATATCTTTTCTGTACAATATTTTAAGCAAAAAAAAAATCAAAATTTGGGTTGCTCTTAGTAACACAATGTACTATCGTTCTATGCGAGTCAAGCCATTTCAGTTGCGACTATATACTATTTAAATTAACATTTTTTTTTTCTGGAGGTAAATACTTAATGGGAAAACTAGGTTATATCATACTTGTGCAAAATAAAAAAATAAATATATAAATAAATAAATCGAGAGTTAAGTTCTTTCGTTCTAACGTCTTAGGATGGAATTCGTGCTCGTTCACCGCTCCGAATGAAGTCAGCGCTCGAAAATTGATGAACTTGACTAGTGAAGGAAAAAAAAAACTTAGATATAGAACCTCTGTGTCAAACGAGACGACCCGGCACACTGTTGGCAAAATTACTGACTTACGTGGAAAAAATATTTCCCATGAAAAATACAATTTTTGAAAAAAAAAAAAAAACATATTGTTAACGAATAAAAAAAAAATATTTTGCAGTTCACAAAGTGACTTCATGCTTATTATTTTGCTATCACAAATCGAAATTTCGGTTGTGGGAAAGGGTTATCGGACTCCCTGTGGATACTCCCTTGGTTACTTTCTTGCTGTTGGTCATTGTTTTTTTTTTTTTTTTTTTTTTTTGTCTGTCAATAGGCTTAATCCATATGACATTATAGGGTTTTTTGGTAGGTTAAAATAAATCAACAGACTTGCTCCATGGACTATAACTGAGATGTTTATTAATAAACACCGACCTCGCCTATTAAAATGTTCAATTTACTGTTTGAGAAAATGTTACAGCCGGTTTTATTCAAGATAAAATAGACTAAGTGAAAAAAATTGATGTTAAATAAACTTTCGCATCTCAATACCCACAACTTTAGGTCATGGGACAAGCCTATTAGAACATTAAATTTTCTGTTTTAAAAAAAGTTAAAAGTCTGTATTTTTTTCAACATAAAAATGTTTTCAACACGCATGAAACATTATTAACCACTTTCTGAACAAATTATTTCTGTTTAATATCGTATAGTTGGAACAACATCATAATCGAACCTGCAAATACTCGGTTGTCATGATTGACTCCCGTCTGACATGGAAAGCACAGGTGCTTTATGCCCGAAACAAAATGGTTGAAGCGGCAAAAAAAAAAAAAAAAAAAAAAAAACTAGAGAAGTTGTTTTTTCAAAATAAGTTCAGCCGTCAAAATAAAGTAACATTACATAAATTGCAGAGTGCTTCTTGCAGCGACTTACGGCAGCCAAATATGACGATATACCGCCAAAACCAATCTAGATATATGATCACGAAAACACAACGCAATTGTCTGCCGATTACGGCATGGACACAGGTATCTGACTAATATACTGCTATTCGGCGAGATCTCGGCATCCCTTCCTTCAGAAAAATTATCCACCAGATTGGTGAAAATTTCTTCACCAAGATGGCACTTACATGCAAATAAGATATGTTTCTTTCGTAAACGTTACAGCATGGACTCATTGATATTAAATTGTCTGAGGAGAATGAACAATCACCGTTAAAAGACAACATATAAATGAACAATCACCGGTGAGGAAGGGGGGTGGTTAAAATAATTAAAAATAATTAATTTTAATTTGTCTTAAACTAGATTTTACCCGCTGTTCCCGAACTTTTATTTTCTTATTACTGCTTTCCTTTCTACAGCGTGTTCATCAGGTGAGGAGAGAAGACAGAGATATAAAGAGAAAGAGTTCTGTTCGGATAATCTAACTCTTCGGTTAATGGGAGTTTGCATAATAGTCACTCTACTGCACTTGACTTTAGTCTTAAAAACTGAACGACATGAATTTTAAATTAAAAAATTACAGGGTTTCTGACATATACTCATATAGTTTCAACATTTTTGGAAATGTTTCTTTCTCATAATCTACGTACACTTTCATCTCGAAAAGAAAATGTCCAGAAATGTCATCTTATGCTAGTTAAAAACGACACTTAACAGTAAAAAATTGAAAAAGGAGTAAAGAAGAATGAATAAATAAAAAGTCATATTTACTCGATACTTTGTAATACATAATTTTTTTAATAAACAAAATAAGAAGATCTGCTAGATGCGGCATTTAAATAATTAATCTTTATTAAGTAATTTCCATAATTAATGTATCGTTAAATAAACAATGTGGAACAAAAAATATTTTTAATCAAGAAAATTCTTTTGAAATTGTTTTTTGATTTTATTAATTTATATAATGGAAGTAAAAAGTAAATAAATATATGAATGCACTTTATAAAACTTTTTACAGAAAATTTATTTTTTGTTTTGTAATAAAAAATCTACTTAATAACACTTAGTTTAAAATTTTGAAAATTAGATATAAAAATACCTAGATTTGCTAAGTTAACATGCATTTAGAGGTCTGCGCCGCCGCGCCACGCCGCCGCCGCCGAGGTCTAGGCCGGCGCGCCGACAAAGAAATCCGATTGTATGCCGCAGAGTATAATCGGATTCAAAACTTAAAAAAAAATGTACCTAAACTTTCAACTACTTATTTTTTTTTCTGGATTCTTCTTAACCTTTTACTGGCCAATGATTCCAGTTGAGAGCATCAAATTAAAAAAAAAATTAGAAAAATTAAATTTATCAATATTGACTTGAAAAAAAATAGCAGATAAAGTTAAAAGATGACTTGATTGTTTGGAACGCAAGTTGCATTTCTATCATTAGTGGGATACTGTGAAAAAATCATAAAAATATCCGTTTTCATAAATTTTTACAGAGCTATCTTGATCCCCGCACCTTGAAACTTAATTTATATCTTTATTTAAATTAAAAAATGAATCTTTCATTAATTATTAATATTTCACCTATTATTTAAGCCATTGGTCTACAACCCCCGGGCCACGGACAGGTCCCGGTCCTCGGTCAAATAGTACCGGGCCCGGGCCGCCAAGGAACATTAAATTCTTTGGATTTTATTTACTTTGGTGTATTTCTCTCGGGTTTTTGCGACTTTGTCGTGTTTGTGTTGATTTATACCTTTGTAACAGAACAAATATTGTAATTCTTTTAACATTTCTCTGTTCGTATTGTTGTTTATTAAAGATTTCAAGATCATGAATTAAATTTACAGTAATAAAATAGAGAATAAATGTTCTTTCCTTAAAACTATTCCAGACAACAACTCTGCCGGTTGAAATGCTACATAACTTTATACCCTACTAGCAATTTTGCTCGGGCTACCACCGGCCACGCAGCCAGCCGATGACGGCCCGAGCAAAATTGCTAGTAGGGTATTCATTTTTTTGTGTAACTTTATTTTATTTTGGAGGCATGTTTAAATATAATTAAATTAAAGTTATTAAATCAAACCAATATAAATTGGAAACATTGAACGCCCTCGCTCTCCCACCCTCACAGCGGGCCGCGGTAAAATTATCAAACGTTGACCGGTTCGTGGCAATAAAAAGGTTGGAGAGCACAGATTTAAGCTACCCATCACTATATCATAGCTGCCAACCGTTCCGATTTTATCGGAACATTTTCCACCCCTATTTTTAAAATTTTTATTTTAAATTAAAAATATGGACTTGTTTTACAGTCAAATTGCCAAAGAAAAATTAGTGGTGGGTAGGGGTCGAAATTTGCAGTTGCCCGCTTTACCGGGACGATCAGATATAAATGCGCGAGTAAAACTACTTTTTTATGGAAGTACAGCCTGTCACCTTTGGGAGAATACAACGGGATAGGTGAAGCCATTTACGTAACCTATCTATTCTAAGATGGGATCGATTTAAATTAATTTTTTTTATAACAAGAACTCTTAAGAAATACTGGTGTTGGAATGTAAAATTGACAAAAACTTTGTATAATAACACACACATATAATAACACATTTCAAATGAAAAACTAAATCTACTAAATTTAGAACTCATGATAAAGGTGCATGAAAAACTTAAAATGATGATTTCTTTTTAAATAAAATATATTGGAAATATTAATGTCTATATTTTTATGGTAAGAGTATAAAATAATCTGATGCATTCATAATCAGCTGTTAATTTAGATTGTGTTTTAGCTAAATTTAGTAGCTTTTTCTTATTTAAAATTTATAAAGACTTAAAAAAAGTTCTGCAACTAAATCTTTTACTCTTTTTAAGTGGAGAAATTATTTTATACATATTTCATTTTTTAGAAAAAGGTGGAGAGGGCTTGAATTGAAAACAAACTATTTTTAAAATACAGTCATTAATTGTTTTAGATTTTTTTAAAGCGATCGAGAGGAGGAAAACATGTGAAACATCCATAAATGGTATTTATCAACAATGTGTTTTCAGTTTTTATCAATTTTACATTCTAACACCAGTGTTTGTTAAGAGTTCTTGTTATAAAAAGTATTAATTTAAATTTGCTGCATTTCGATATATGTAGGCAACGTAAGTAGCGCCACCTATCGTTCACCTCTCTCATTGCATTGTTCTAAAGATGACAGGCAGTGTTTCTAGAAAGCGGTGGTAAAACAAAAAATTAAGCTCCCTCAGGCAACCAAGAAAAACAACTATTCTCAATTTTATTCCTTAGCTTGAAAATGCAGTTTCCTATTTCTATTTTAATATATGCAGAAGAAGAAGGCAAAATATGCAGAAAGCGAATTCCAAATATGGCTGGATCTGAATTCGGTCTGTAAAAGGTTAACACTAGTAATTTGTAAAAATACTATTTAAATTTTTTGAGTCAACGGCGTAAATTGATTGCTTTAAAAACTGCTTAAATATTGCTTTGTACGTCAAAAGAACATTATAGGTTTGGAATGGTTCATGAGAAGGTTGTGGAGAAAAACAAACCGCTTAAAAGCAAATGTATCTATTGTACAATGACAGCTAAATGTATCGTGAATGCGCTATAAGAGCAATATAAACCTATCCGATTTTGATAAAATCTATTGTTTCAGTTTTGCAGTAGAAATGTTTTAAAAGTGCACCGAAACGGCAGGCTCATACTGTGGAGCCCCACCACTGGCCGAGCGCATGGTGCTTTGAACTGCGAGACGGAAGGTACCTGGTTCAAATCCAGGTCGCATCCGTCAACCTAACCGTTCGGATTTTTCTGTCGTTTCCTCCGAAATACTTGTTAGGAAACATTAGAAAGACCCCTACGGAGAGTACTCCACACCTCGGCCTAGAGCCCACATGTAGCTAGCTAATTGGCCGTAATCCCACAACAGAAAATCATACTCAAGACTAAATTCATGGTCTTAAAATATCTTTTAACGTCAATTTATACATAGGTGCGTGTGTGTTTGTACGCATACGCCCATTTTCATTATGCTGTTTTTCAAAAAAAATTTCACGCCGCGGCTCGCCGCCGCCGCCGTGTTTCTGAGGTCGGTACGCCGCCGTCGCGAATTTGAGTGCGGCGCAGACCTCTACATGCATTACCTATTTTACTAAAAATGTTCGACATTAAAAAAATGATCACGTACTTTTCTGATTAGTAATACACCTGAGATTTTAATGCTGCCTATACAAAACATTTATAAATAAACAAATAAAAATAGTTATTAATAAATTCGAGTTCTGAAAATAAAAGCTAAAAGTATGAGAGCTGTACTATAAAGTAAGAAATAGTTTTGAAGGGCGAAAACACTATCAATGAACGCATAAAGCAAATGAAAAAAAAAAAGTATTTCTTTGTCCAAATATCTGTTAATGAAGAAAATTAATTCTATTAGCATTCTTTCATAATGTTTGATTCCCTCTAATTGAACTGATATTTACCGAAAATAAAGCACTGAAAATGTTTTGCTCTCTGAGTTTGATTAGTAAAAAAAGAAAACACCATTTTTTTTAAAACAGAAACATACACCCGCTGAAATCAATTCGAGTGAGAGCTTAATTTTCTACTTTATTTTTGTGAATACCAAATTAGTTTTTCGAAAATCAAACAAATCGAAAAAATAGAAGTTATCATTATAAGTAAATGGTTCATGTTCTGAAAAATGTTTAAAAAATAACGACACTTTATGTATGAGTGATGCATTTATAAAAAGTTATACATGAATAATATTTAAGAGGATGCATCCAAATGTTGATAAGTTACTGCTTTAATGTACTGGGTAGTAATAGCAAATAATGATTTTCAAAGCCAAATATATGGGCAGCGGAATGGTCAAAAGCACTTACTCTGCAGTGGTTCAAAGCAGGGCTTTGTACGGTAATTTTTTCGTTCCCGTTCAACTAAAAATAAATATATCGGTTCCGTTCAGGTTTTCGTTCCACCAAAAATAACGGCTTTCGGTTTGGTTCCGAATGAATAATTTTATTTTATGTACATTCTTATTTGTGCAAAAAATACAATTACATCATAAACAAAAAATGTAATTATCTATCAAAATTTAAAATATTTTATTCTTTTTTCAATTGGTGAGTTGGTTAAAGTATATTAGTTACAGTATGCAGTATTGATAAGTCAGTTACAGCAACGAAATGACTGAAAATATATCAACCCAAAGAAACCGATATTTTTTTTTGATTCAGTTACTGTTTTCGTTCAGACCAAAATAACGGTTTTTCCAGTTTTCTGTTTCCTTTTCAGTTCGGGGCCATCGTGATTCTACCGGGCCTGTTTTTGCACTCCGATGAGTCATCCAAAGAGGTCTACTGATGCCCACTTATTGGTTTCAGCACTTAAATACGTCATCTAATGACCGAATCTAACAAATGAGGAAACGTCCGTAGGCTTCTTTCGGAGTGTACAAGCAGGCCCGGTAGAATCACGATGGCCCCGTTCAGTTCGGGCTCGAAGCCCTGGTTCAAACTGCTCAAATCGTTTTGTTTGTGTTCGCTTGCGTTATATGTATTTCAGATTTGTGTGCTTCACCCGATTTCCGCTTATAAATCCACTTCAGAAGGACAACACAAGGGGGGGGGTGTATTTCTAAGGGGTCCTAACCCGTATTTACGTCAGTTTCGGAAAAAACCACGGAAACCTCGGAGCGGTTAGGTCGACAGGCGCGCGATGGGACCCGAACCTGGGACATTCACACTTCGCCCGTCTACCATTTTCACTGACATAACCACTTGTGCCATGGTGAGGCTCCTCGATCGTTTATGAGACGGTTCCTGTCTTATTTGTCACGCCGGGGCCATCGTGATTCTACCGGAACTGCTTGTGCACTCCGAAAGAGGCCTACGGACGTTTTCTCAGTGGTTAGGTTCTGCCGTTTGATGACGTATCTAAGTGCTGGAACCAATAAATGAGCATCCGTAGGGCTCTTTGTATGACTCATCGTAGTGCACAAGCAGGCCCGGTAGAATCACGATGTCACGCTTCGCAGGTGGTGTAGTGCAGGGGGTGCGCTGGCTCTTTTTTACATTTCGCCGATTCATTCGCCAAATTAGATTTTTTCGGACATCATTAAGAAAAGCAATTGCCAATATTTTCGCCAAAACGTATTTTCTTTCGCCAAACTAATTTTATTGTCGCAATTTGCGACGTTGGCGATCGGCAGCGCGACCCCTGGTCTACTGGCTAGCGAAACATTCTATTGCACCTTGGGACAGGTTTCCATTTCTGGCAGGGGCTTTGGAGTTAGCTTTTCCGTCCCTTCATAGCAGATATTTTTGGTTGTCGACTTGGTGTCCCCGTAATATGCCCAATCGAGACCAACGTGAATGTATTCAACTGGGCCTGCTTGTGTACTTCGACGAGTCTTCCAAGAGGCCTACAGATGCTCACTTATTGGTTCTAACACTTGGGTATATTGTGCATTGGGACAAGATATGGAATTATAACGGACAAGATTTAGACAAATTAAATACATGTTTCCAGATGTTTACATAGACGTGTTCTGGAGAAGTTTGTGCTGTATGGGCAGTTGCTCTCGATTTCCAAAGATTTAACACATTGTGTCGAGACCACAATGCCGTAACATTCTGCACTATTTCTATATGATATGCTAACAGAAAAAATTTGTTTCATATAGTTTTCCGAAAAAAACACCTACGGTTTTCCTGAAGAAAAAAACAGGGGGGGGGGCATTATCCCTCTACTGTTCAGTAGTTTGCTTTGAGGTGTTTAGGTAGATCGTACATAGCCTTGCTCTAATTTTTCACTGTCAATTGCAAAAAGGCATATAGCACTGGTGAATTTTCATAGTACTGAGGAGTGCTTAGTTTCTTGAAGGAAATTTTTTAAAGATATTGAAATATATTAACGACGTACTTGTCGAACAAACAAAAACATTTTATTGACAGCAATTCAATACCAAGTACTTGAATTATAACAAAGTTCTATTGTGATGTATAAGTTGGGTAGAGGGACTGAATAATTGATGGTGCATGTACGCCCTCCAAAAAAAGTATTCGAGCAATAGATAAATTTCCTATTTTAGATTTGCGAATAACAATTGTGTCTTTGAAAAACGCAAAACTTGACAAAAATATGGAAAGTAAATAAAAAAACTTTGTAAAAAACACACATAAGATGTTATAGGTAAGAGGATACGCACGTTATAGGTAAGAGGATACAACGTGCGTATCCTCTTACCTATTACATCTTATGTGTGTTTTTTACAAAGTTTTTTTATTTACTTTATTGTTTAACACCAGTATTTTGAGTGTTTTTTCCGAAAATATGGAAAGTCAAATTTATACATTGCCTAATTCATATTCCATGATAAATAATTTTGAATATACGAAACCAACGTAGGAAATGTATCTCTTGCTCGAATACTTTTTTTGGAGGATGTATATTAGCGGCTGAGCGCCCCTTATCACTTGTGTGGTTTAAATAATAAGATATCTAAATAGATTTCAATGTTTAGCAATTTGATTTGGGAATTATATATATATATATATATATATATATATATATATATATTATTCGAAAAAAGATAGAGTTTTTTAAATAAATTGGTTTTTGTAAATCATTATTATTATTATTATTTGTATTTTTTAAATAGGGAAATAAATATTTGTTCAGTGTATATTTCTCTTTTTCGAGTACTTTTAAAATTCAATAAAACTTTTGAATCGTTCATTTAGTTTTTCTTTCTTTCTTTATTTTTTTATTATAAATAAAATATTCAAATACTTTTATTAATATATCATGTATAAGCAGTGGCGTAGCCAGAAATTTTTCATGGGGGCGGGAGATTATAACTACTGGAACTCACATATATGTATAGGTGTATGTGATAACGGAGTGAAGAATATACATTTTGTATGGCAAAAAGAATCCTGATGGGGGGGGGGGGTTATGACACCCCTATACCCCCTTGGCTACGGCACTGTGTACAAGTTATTTTATGTATGAGCTAAACAAAATTGAAATTTTCTGATGTAAATATTTTCATATTATTTTAATTAAAAAAAATTATTCAAAAACAATAAAGAGTAAGAGGTTTAACATTTTTGTTCTTTAAAAACTTTTTAAATGCTGCATACATTCGTGCCCATAAAGGGGGGGGGAATCAAGATAAGGCACTTGCTTCCCTCCCCCCCCCCCCTACAGATTTAGTGTATTCCGTTATGATGTTTAAAAAGTGCATCACAAGGCAAAATCGGAACTCAAATTGTTACAAGTACGAAATTTGCCCAATGTAGAAAAAATTTTTGAAGCTTGCCACCCGTACAAAAATTTCTATGAATGCTCACGATTGCCTAATTAGAAAAACTTATTTTGTTTCCCTAAATTATTAGGTTGTAACGAAAGTTTCCCGCCACCGCAAACATCGTCAGCACACAGTTCTTGTTGGCGTATTTGCTCATATTTTGTCAAACGATTTCTGGCATTTGAAAGAAAGAGGTTTACTTTATAACACTGTGTTGTGAAATCTGTAAAAAATATAGTCATTAAGTATAAGGTGTCTCAAATGGAACTATCACTCTTGATGATTAGAACCATCATTTACTTCCAGTTGTGTTGCAAAAAGTCAGCTATATAATATCAACGAATTATGAGTACAGCTTTAAGTACTATTGTTGTATCATGTGACACTGTGCAGGTTTGGTACCGAAAGTTCAAAAACAGTTATCTAAAGAGTTAGAAGTTAGTTTTTCAGGCAGATATGGCGGAAAACTTTCGTTACAACCTGATATTTGCTTTACTATTATAAAAAAGTGCTACAGTTTTTTTTTTCGAAAATTTTTACCTGAAGTATTTTTTTTACCCTGTTCCGAGGCCAACTATCCTCAAACGGATAGGGCAGTGCACTCGCTATTGCAGTTTGTGGGTTCGAATCACAAAGGCGTTAATATTTGCAACCGTTCAGAGATGGCAAATAGTTGCGGTTTGATTAGTCCTTGTGTATTTCTCCAAATCAACTTTCGATCTTCGGACTGCCCATCTCGGAGTGGATAAGACATTAACCCTTTGAGGCGCAACCCCTTCCCAATGCTGAAAAAAAGGGCAGCTGTTGCCATCGCTCGACTTAACTACCAGCAAGAGGGCGGACGATCGAAACGTTCATCGCGTGCCACAGATCAAGAGACCCTTTTTTGACGACAGCTGGCTGTGCCACACAGCATTGGGCAATCTATCCAGCTTTTCTCGCATTCTCCCATTTTTCAGCAGATGCCAGTGCTGTTAAAAATAATCATGACAATTTTTTTACGGGAAATGACGTGCTAAAAATGTAAAGGATTCTCGTGGAGCTATGTCACCCTCAACTATTTGTATAGAAATCAAATCTATTCTTCGTGCCTGGCAACAGTCAAAACGTCAGAGTTTGGTGTTTCCAGAGCGGGAACACTGCGCTTTAAAGGGTTAAGCATGATGGCTGAAATGTGGAGGTACTGAGTTCTAGCCTACAGCGCGGCTGTAGATCTAACGGTCTGGTATTTTGTACAGTTTTCTCCAAATGTTGCGTGAATATGCCTTAGAACGTCTTGAACATTCCTCACGCTCACGGCCCTCCCTCCCTTCTAGGCAGATAGGGGCTATTATGTAAGGGTTTGGAAGGGGAGGGGGAGTTCTCAAAATCTCTACAAGCCCTTATCTCGGGGGAGGGGGGGGGTTAAAAGTCATTCTTACGCAATATTTTATAAGTCGAAATGTGCGATGGATATTTCACAGCTAAGCGTTGGAGAAAACAACTCTGAGATCTTTTTCTCTTTTAATGCACAATTTTATCTTACGAAATTAAAGAATGACCCCATAGCCCTGATGTAGCTTTACTCTTTAACACAACACAACACAATAGAACCGTTTTTAGATTCCAACAATCCTACACAGTTGGTTCTGTTTTCGGGCCTTCCTTAGGGCTGTCGATCTAGTGGTTTAGACATTTGGACGATTTTGCCATTTTTGGACGATTTTTGACGAGCTGACCGCTCGACGCATCCCCAAGTTTAGATATACATAGTCCTTGAGTTCATGGTAGGTATCAAACTGATTAATGAATTTTTAAAAAATCATTCATTGGACTTCAGATTTAATCATTTGCATGTTCTGTCTGTATTTGCATGCGAAATTTCATTACAATTGGGCGACTCCTTCTTGGAGCGTAGATTTTTTTATTATAGAGTATATATATATTATTTTTGTACTGTATGCTTAAAAAATAACTAGAAATTAATGTAAAATCGAAAATTGTTAATTAATTTGAAGTATTTATTGTGGCAAAAATATTCATGAATTCATATACATGAATTAGGAATTTAAATAATGAATGTTAATTGAGTTAAAAAAAACTAGCTGAAATGGCGCTTTTTTTGAGGGGGAAGGGGATGAGATATATTTCAAAAAATACGCTGTATACAACTGTTCCTAAAAATTAAAAAGATATTTAAAATTTTGACTGGATTTGATGTATTTTAAAAGTTTACTATTAAATAGTTAATAGTCGATAAATATTTATTTAACTAATAATTCAGTCTCTAATAAAAACATAAGAATAAATAAATATAAATGTAAATATATAATTCAGTAACAGAATGTTATTAATTTAGAATACTTTTCCGATTGTTTTGCTGAAAGTTTATTTTATATAGTATGTATATTTAGCAATAAATATATCATAGAACTAAGGCTCAATATATTAAACATTATTAGAGAAATTCTCATGGCTTTAGAATGTTGTTGTTGTTGTTGTGGTTATGGCAACGCTACACTAGGGCGATCTGCCAGGGGGGGTTGCCTTGGTAGGAGGACTTTCTAAGGGGTTCTAACGCGTATTCACGTTACATCTGGAGAAAACCTACCAAAACTCCAGACCGTTAGATCGACAGCCGCGCAATGGGACCGAACCCGGGACCTTCACACTTCGGCCATCTACCATTTTCAGTAGCATAACCACTGTGCCATGGTGAGGCCCTCATGGCTTTAGAATTAAGAAAAAATAAAATAATATTTTAGTTATGAGATTGAACATTCTTTTAGTAAGATTTTTTCTAGCAAGTTTTGTTGAACCGATATACTTAGATTTTGGCGTTGAACTTAAATTCATACAGGCTATACGTCCTTTTGATTTGCTCTGATATTTTCCTGAATTAACCCTTTGAAGCGCAAGCCTTTCCCAATGCTGAAAAAAGGGCAGCCGTTGCCATCGCTCGACTTAACTACCAGCAAGATGGTCGAAGGATCGAAACGTTCATCGACGATCGAAACGTGCCACAGATCTAGAGACCCTTTTTTGACGGCAGCTGGCTGTGCCTGGCAAAGCCAGCTGCCGTCAAAAAAAGGTCTCTAGATCTGTGGCACGAGATGAACGTTTCGATCTTCCGCCATCTTGCTGGTAGTTAAGTCGAGCGATGGCAACGGCTGCCGTTTTTTTCAGCATTGGGCGATCTAAACAGCTGTTCTCGCATTCTTCCATTTTTCAGCAGATGTCAGTGCTGTTAAAAATAATCGTGACAACTTTTAACGGGAAAGGACGTGCTAAAAAGTAAAGGATTCTCGTGGAGCTATGTGAACTATTTTTATAGAAATCAAATCTATTCTTCGTGACTGGCAACAGTCAAAACGTCAGAGTTTGGTGTGCCCAGAGCGGGATCACTGCGCATGAAAGTGTTAATCCATGAGTAACCCTTTTTACTCCGGCCGACACAATTGTGTAGGTCTGTACACCCTCCAAAAAAGTATTCGAGCAAGAGAGATTATTTCCTAATTTAGATTTGCGAATAATAATTAAGTTTTTGAAAAACGCACAACCTGACAGAAATGTCGAAATTCATATTTATAATACATAGCCTAATTCATATTCCATGATAAATAATTTTTAATATACGAAACCAACGTAGGACATTTATCTCTTGCTCGAATACTTTTTTTGGAGGGTATATATCCTCTCAAAAACTACACGAGTATAACTCGTATTTCTTAAGTCGATTTCATATGTAAAATACTATTCTTCATAATAACTGAACCATGGATAAAATAATAATTTCTCCTATTTCTTTTTATTTATGTTATTCCCCAAAAAAGATTAACTAGTTATTCCCAAAACTATAATACGAAATTAATCTTACACTCAAATAGTTTTTGTGCGAGTGTAGCAAAAAAAGTCCAGGTGTTATAGGGGTAAAGAATAAGGCCGTTGAAAGTTGAAAACTCCAATGTTCGTTGTTGTTTCTGTCGTTTTATTTGGAACATTTATTTCCGATCTTTTTTGCTCGGTTTCAGGCGTTCTTATAAGTCTTCGTCGAATGAAGTGGACAATACAATGACGGTTTTTATTTGCACTGAAGGGAAATTTAAACTACCAGGGGATAATTGGGAATCAAACCCGCGGTCACAGAAGACAAGTCCTCAACCACTTAGTCATCAGCTCCCATTCCAATTATTTTATTATGTCTCTGTGAGACCAATGACATGGAAGTTAAAGACCTGTCCTACTTCACCTTAATCGCCTAAACAGGCCTCTCTCTCAATTGGTCCTCTTTTTTTTTAAATTCCTACCTTCATCAAAATTTTATTTATATAGCCTAGTATTTTAATGGTTTGATAGACGAAACCTTAACATCTAAAAGAACAATTAACAACTGTTGAAGAAGCAGAACATTTTGCTCTATTATTTATAGAGGTAGGAATTTTAAAAAAAAGAGGACCAATTGAGAGGCCTGCCTAAACGTATGGTCGTGGATTCAATTCCCACTTAATACCCTGGATGTTTAAATTACCCTTTTTCTGTGCTAGTAGAACATGTCTCTGTGTCCCGCGGCCATCGTGATTCTACCGGGCCTGCTTGTGCACTCCGATGAGTCATCCAAAGACTCCGGTCGCTCACTTATTGGTTCCAGCACTTAGATACGTCATCTAACGGCCGAATCTAACCAATGAGGAAACGTTCGTAGGCCTCTTTCTCTGTGCACAAGCAGGCCCGGTAGAATCACGATGGCCCCGCTGTGTCCCCAGCTTTATTCAATGAGGATTTATAAGCGTACCCTTTTAAGCAAGCACAGAACCCCTAAAATAAAACATCTAAATGTAACAACTTTAAACGCATTTCTGTTAGGTGTCTTATGTTTAGGATTTTCAAACATAAAACTTTTCACTTCCGGTTGTGAAAAACCACAAGCGTTATTCAGTTTTTCCATCTTTATTTCACATATTAGTAAACCACCAGAAAAGGTGTATAAAGTTATTTTTACAGACTATTGGAAGTAATAGGATTTTCAGAACTCCAAATTTTGTAAAACTTCAACTTATACGATGACTGACACAAGTTTGTCATTTGTTTAATTATGTTCACGGACTAAGATTATGTGGGGATCAGAGGCTTGAAGGTTAAGGGCCTGCCCTACTCAACGCTAATGCCCTAGCGTCGAGTAGGTCTTGGGTTCGATTTCCACCCATACCTTGGTTGTAAAAAAATTCCTTTCTCTGTGCTTGTAAAAGCACTTTCATTGTGTTGTCCGCCTTCATCGCTGCGGATTTATAAGTGGCTTCTTGGAGCCAAGCACAAAAGTCCGAACATGAATGTTCACAGTACAACAGCAACTAGGGTTATATTAACCCATTTGTGCCTGGATATTTTTGCAACTTTCTTCGATTTTCACTGATAACAGAAAAATAGATAAATTTCTGATGTCAACTTCTTGAACAAGGGATGATTTCTTTTAAAATCATTATGCATAAAAATCGAAATATCAACATCCTACTTGGTCGTGTTAAAATATTTTGTAGAGTTGAGGCTCAATACTCATGAATAAAGGCTAAGAAAAATACATAACGTTTTCGACTAATACTGAAAATGCCGTCCCAAAAAAGGGACACTAGGCATAAATGGGTTAATTATTTTTGTGAATAACGTCACGTCACTGAATACAAGGTACAAATTATCTAGGAATTACTCGAATCTGAAGGGTTCGTTTCAGCTAACGTTGGATTTGTGATGATACAGAAAGCGTAGCCGGCAATTAAAGGTTGTATGTGTAATGTAAGCATAAAGGAGTTTTAGCGCTACGTTTCTTTCACGTTAGCGCTAACGCTATCCGCTATTCAGAGTACTTTGACCAATCAGATTTCGGAATTTATTCGTGCGCATGCGCTGTATTGTCCAATGGCATTTAACGTTAGAGTTGCTGTGGGAATAAACGTAGCGCAAAAATTCCCTATTAGGTAGGGAGAATTGGCACGATATGCTTTACCGTACCTTGCAGTTTACCAGGCTTCTTTAGTAGGTTGAGGATGATGTTAATATGATGTCACAAATCCGAAACGTTCGTTTAAACGAACGTGGTAGATTACAGCACTAAACATTGTTCGAATCCTTGAGAGCGTACAGTAAGGCTATAAACAGCTTTGAAATAAGCAGCATTATCTTTTCTCTTTCGTCCGGTTACGGTTCGCTTGCTCGAGAAATGTAGGAGCAGTGGAAAAGGAATTGGTATGGTCATAGCTTATTACCGTGAGCAGTCGGTTCGAGTGGGCCTTGGGAAATAAAAATGTGATTTAGGGTTTGTATTGTTTTATGGTTTTCTAATTATTAACATTGGTGCAGAACTTAAATTAGCAACTTAATTTCTAAATGAGTAAGGAGCTCTTTTCGAGAGTATGGTGAAAAATTTTGTTTTATTTGTTAGGGTGGTGTGCGTTGTTCATATTTAATCAAAAAGTACGTAAGTGTTAATTT
This sequence comes from Cheiracanthium punctorium, assembly GCA_038373885.1. Taxonomy (NCBI): domain Eukaryota; kingdom Metazoa; phylum Arthropoda; class Arachnida; order Araneae; family Cheiracanthiidae; genus Cheiracanthium; species Cheiracanthium punctorium. Next base: position 222,178 of record JAWZYV010003435.1, on the reverse strand, counting down.
TTTCGAAATGCGTACAGTCCCTCCCCTTTTTAAGTAACTTTTGTACACTATTTAGTTTGAGATTAAAAAGCACACAATTCCAAATGCAGCTGCAAAGTTTAACGTAGGGTTTCGTCGAGTTTGAGCTGCTGCTTGATGTAAACTATTCTTCGTTTAGTGCCTATATTATGCTTATTTCGTTCACTATTCAAAAATACTTAGGTGCCTACAGTTTTACTCAGTATATACGGTATTCCTAAATACTAGTATGAACTTTCTACAGTCTTAAATTAAGTTTCAAATATTATTCTACATCAATTTAACTTAATTTTTTTATTTTGGAAGGGGACACGCGAGGAGCGTGAAGTAAAGTATGGCTTAAAAGAATTCCGTCCATACATAAAGCGCGATATACCGTCGACCTCAAAACTCTGTGTAACTTAAAAAAATTTAAAGATGTCTTTGTCTAAACTGTCATTTCTAAAAGTCACTCAAATTTAATGCTAGTGAATACATTGACTTAGAGATGCTAGTAAAATGATAGGTGACTGAACTAGTTTAAGTTATAAACATACTGCGAATTTCGCAAAACCCCCAAAAATTAAATTTGTATAATAATGACAAATTCTTCTTAGCTAAAATTTTTTACATATTTATTAAAAATTTTAAGTCATTCTGGCCAATTCTATTACAGTCAAGCAACCCGATTAATGAAGTTCCCAGAATAGCTGGGTATTTGTTTAAGGTATTTCAAATAACACATATTCTCGGCACTACGTTTGGAACTTAAATTTCTTGCTAAGTTTTTCCGGATTCTTTTACCGAAGTAAGAGAATTTATGCTCGTTCAGTTCCAAATCTATTTCCTCTGTGGGTTTCTGGGCTTTCTCTGATCCTATTTTCTTGCTAATCCACTAACTTTTCTATCTGGTTCAGAATGTTGCATAAATTTCTCCTTTAAAAAATCTAAGCTAAAAATTAAATCAATTAACTTAAATCTTAGCTCTGAATTTAAGTCTCATAATTAGGTTGCTTGGCAACTTAATATTCCAACATTCCACATTGGCATGGTAAAATCTTCCTTCTGTTTATTCAAAAATCAAATAACTTTAAAAACTGTACAACTTGAAAACTGTCAGCTTTTAACTATTGGTTAAAAGCTCTTTGACAACAGAAACATTGAGTCTCTATTCCTATGGAGACAGATATATTTTTCTTATGATGAATAACATCAAAATTTTAACCCTTGAAGGTTAATTTTACATTCAGTTAGCTTTTCCATCGAAAGTGTTCAATAAGTAGTCTCCAGACACGAGTAGCGCTCTTTCGTTAAACTGCAAACGATGACATTTTCTAGTTCATTTTAGCTTGTTTTCCGGGTGTTTGACTACTGATTACATTTGAAGACACAACGAACAGGACTGTGATCGCAAAGTACACTCTATTTACTTGATATCAAACTCTGCTCAAACTACTGATATTCTAGATGTAACCTAAGCATGGTTTGACTGCTGGGCGTATTTAGCATAGCTGGTACTAGTTCCTCGTGTTTTGGATATTTAAGCTAGTCAAACGGAACAAAATTTACTTCTGCAATACAATATTCTGCTAAGTTAATTTTAGCAGAATAGAATCTTAGGATAGAATAGAATCGTAGGACAGAATGGAATCTTAGGATTTATAATTCGCAACGTTTGAGCAAAATTTTTGAGACCACCGCTTTTAAATGTATATTGCAGTATAAATTTTATTCGGCTGCAGCACATGAACTTTTATTAAAAAGCAGTATAATTGAGTGCATTATTTAACCCTACAGTGATAACGAACATTCTCAATTTTCAAAGTTCTAAACTTTGTTCTAAATGCCTGCAATTAGAATTAAAACTAACCGATGTTACTAGTCAGCGCAGCTTGTTTTACGTGTATGTGTAATTAATTGAATTAACTTGAGAAATGACAATTTTTTATATTGTTCAGCATTAACATTTAGATGTGTATACTCGTAACGCCTTTCTAAGCATCCAGTTTTATTTACTAGTTCGGGAAATTAAACTAGTTCGTAAGTCTAACAAATAATTTTAAATCGAAAACGGCTATTTTACGCAAAAATGTTGGACATTCATAAAAAATGTGTATATTAAAAGTAGTGAAAACAGCATGTCTAAAATATAAGAGTTTCGCAAATTAAAGCTATACAAAACTCTTAATCATCAGTAATGCATAAAACTTCGTAAGTTCAAATTGTTCCGTACTATACAAATTAAATCATTAAATCTAGACAAGCTACAGTTTTTAAACGTTTACTTTAAAAGGGATGAAATATTGAAGCATGGTGTCTGCTTTGGGCCCTAGAAAAATCGATTTATGCAGGTTCTGTACTTTAATATTTCATCCTGAATCAAAAAGCTATGGGAATATTTCAAATTCCTAAATTGCGTACTCTTTTATAGCTCATAAATTCTAAAACGAAGTGTTAATTTCATACATAATTCAATTACTTTTGTAACGTTCTCAGTTTGTTATAACTTCGTTCGGTGTTACTCGGATTTTGCAACTGTTTCGTTTGCTTTAAGATATTCTAACTTTTAAGACTGACTGGAGAATAAGAAATGAAATCAAATCGCATCTCTAATGCTGCAAAATGTAAATTAGGAATGAGAAATTTATCAGTGCTATGCTTTCAGGACAAAAATTTTAGACCTGTCATCTTCGTTCACTCGTAGGATTCTAAATATTTCTTGCGATATTCACTGGTAAGAGCGTGTGCGAGATGGTTTTATGCTGCGACTAGTTAGTTACTTAGAGCAGTTGCTTATTTTTCATTAAAAGCAGTTACGTTGACAGTGTAAGGATTAATTATTTGCTTGAATTGCAAATACCTTAGCGTCAAGCTGATAGTGATTTTTAGCAACTTTATTAGAAACTAATCTCAATGAGACGGTCTAAATTTTTTGTTAGGCTTATCTGTTTAAAAATGTAAGAATAAGTATCCTTATTTATATTGAAAATTAATCATAAAAAATTACCCATACGAGTGATGAGCGTTTCGGAAAAAATGTTGTCAAGTTACTAAAACAGTCTTAGACTAAATGAAATTCTGAAAAAAATGAGAGAACTTGTGCCTGTTTTATATTATCATAATAAAGAGACATTTATCAACATTATGGACTTGAACAATAAACACCTTGACATTTAATTCTCTGATCATTTGTTTGAGACTAGATATTTCTCGATACAGACACTGAAAAGCAAGCTGCTGAGGCCGCTTTTTTTCTGTGGAAAGACATTTCGTTACTTTCAAAAAAGCTTCATTACGAAAATTAAAATAATTTCAGTATGTAGTCAAATTTTAGAAATTGCAGCTCGAGATGAGGCTAAGACACTAGTTAAAATATTTGTTCAAACTATTAAACGTTATAATCAATTACGCTTAGGACAGCAATTCAATAAGACTGAACTGTTTTACTCTGCTGGCAGTATTTAGTTGAAATCTGCAATCCGTACAAACGTTAAATGTCCACTTATTTAACGACTGATTTGTTGTAGTCTTGCTACTGTAACCTGCACAATGTTTTGTCATTGCTAAATTTATGGATGCACATTTAGTTTTTAAACATTTTTAGCTACAAGAAAACGCTTACGCCATCATTAAACTGTTTGTACTTGTTTTATTAATCTTTCGTTCTTGTATGAGTATTTTAGCGACTTGCAGTCTGATGTTCAAGGACAACCAGGATTGAGCTGCCAGTGAACCAGCATGGACACCAGCCTGTTAAATTTGCGGATCAGAAATTGTCATTTGGAGTCTTGGTAATAGAAGCAGAGCGGCAAGGGAAGCTTTGAAGCCTTATGGGAATAGCAGGTTTTAGATAAAGGTTTGGATGTTTTGCGCTCCTGAAGAAAGTAAGAACTCATTTGGTACTACTTTAAACGTTTTCAACTTCTTAATCGTTCTTCAGTTGGTGAGTGTTGCTTTAGTTTTTGAAACTTTGTATCTGCTAAAATGTAGCATGTAGTTCTGCTGAAGCAATCGTCCGGATGTATTCTAATTTTGCGCTCACTCCCTGCAAAAAATCACAACTGTTTAATTAGTATAACGTTCTAATGCTGAGTGTATATTTAAAGAAACAGATCTGGAGTCTGGACTTGCATCGTACTCTGGGCCCACGTTGAATCTACTCAAAATTGCAAATGGCAAAAAAATTCATATTATATTAATTTTGAAGACGATGTTTAAATTTTAAATTATGTTATTTGTAAGTTTAGTTTTGTTATGCAACAAGTTTAAAAAAAAAAGAATTTAAAACTTGTTAGTGTTATTAAAACTTTATTGTATAATTGTCAGTCCAAATGTGTAATAAGAATGGACCTCTTATTATTTAATTTTAATTATTATTCAATTTAATTCTTATTATTTAATTTTATTAAGTTTGTAAATTTTGAGTTTAATGCTTAGCTCTTTTCCATCCAGACTCCTAATTTTAAAAAGTTCAGTAAGTAAAGTCTCCTGCTAGCTAAAAGTTACATTGATAGCTAAATGAGTAAACAATTTTTTTGGATAACCGCAAACCATGAAAGAAAAACTCCTAGTTTATTTCAGATTCAATTACTGATGACTTAAACTAACCTCTAAGCATGGCTTGACGCAGGGAGTACTTAGTAAAGTTGTGAATGGTTCCTTTCTCAATCAAGCTAATCAAACGGAACGAAATCTGCGTTCACTGTAGCTGTGTTTTGTTGGATTTGGTATTCATTGCATTTCAGAAAAATATTTAATAGAACCAATGCTTTTAAAAGTGTAATAGGCAGTGTCGTAAACAAATTTTTCATGCGGGGAGGGTTACGACTGCTGAAACTCACATATATGCATACACGTGTGTGTGGGAGTGAAGAATATACATTTTGTATGGCAAAAAAATCCTCATGGAGGGGGGGGGTTATGACCCCCTAACCCCCCCCCCCTCCCTGGCTATGCCCCTAATCTTGGAAAATTAATTTTCAGATCTGAATGAAACGATGGCAGACGGCAGTACGTGTTCACTTTTAATAAACTGTTTTTCAACTCCATGCGTAATTTAGCTCTAGCGTAACATACTCAATATTTTTAAAGCTTGGTCTTTGTAATTAGCGGCATTCTATCTACCGCATCAAAGATGTGTAAGGAACTGAAATGGTACGTCACTATAGTTATCTTGTCAAACATTTTGAAGTAATTTGTCTCTTGATAAAGCTCGGCTGAAATTCTAATAAATGAAACTTCGGAGGAAAAAAATTAATGTCTAAGGTGAAATCTCAAATTCATACTTCCATTCTCTAAAATAAAATTAAATGAGCTGTAATGGCTTGTCTAGCGTAACAATAAAGTAACCCTTAAAAGACGTTAACAGCGTAAAATTGGTGAACGCGGTGACTAATGTCTTAAGCCTTTATGACCCAACGGGATTTTAAAGTACCATTAGTAAAATTGCTTAATAGGACCAAAATCTGCATTAAACGCCAAGCGAGGTCAATTTCCTGTAGTTCAGTATTCGATTTCATAGGAGGTACTTGCAATGTATAAATACTTAATGTGAGATGTTTCTAATACTGCTACATTAAAAAAAATCTAACTTATTTTTCGTAAGATAAATTAATTTGGGCCATAAAGGATTAAAGTAATTGACTCGCATGAAATTCGCTAAATGACTAGCATAATAGTTTATGCACATGTCTGGCATGCCCGTTATTCAGAGTTAAAACTAATAAATCCAAGATGATGCAGCATGCGTATCGGCCCATATATCAATTCAGACCTTACAAAGTAACTTTTAATGCTTAGTTCAAAACTAACATATCTAGATGTGCGCATTTGTCTCAGCCTCAAATATCTTTAGCACTAATTGTGGGGAAATTGACTAGGTTGACAGTCTAACAAATTACTTTTAAAAATTAGAGTACTTTGAATTCTATTACAGAAGCTTTCGAAAGAAGTTGGGCATATTCGTAAATATTTGTATTAAAGATAGTAAATCAGCATATCAAAAATCGGCGAATTGAAAATTTAAAAGTTTAGAAGACTTGATGAGTTAACAGTAATGTTAAATTATCTCTGCGTGTTCAAATTGATTCTTACTATAAAAATTAAATTTGGAGCCCCCATTTGGTAAACTTTGGAAGGGATGAAATATTGAAGCATGGTGTCTGCTTTGGGCCCTATAAAAATCGATTTCTGCAGGCTCTGTACTTCAATATCTCACCCTGAATCAAAAAGCTATGTAGGAAAATTTAAAGATTCCAAAACTGCATGTTTTTCATACCTGATAATATATTCAGGAACGAATTTTTTAATTGCATACGTAATGAAGGATGCTTTTGTAAAACTTCAGCTTTGTAATGACTTTCATCGTAGGCGTTACTTTGATTTTTAAAACGCCTGTTTAGTTGCCTTTCGGATGTTGAATTTTAAAGCATGACTAGAGGACAGAAAGCAAAATCACGCCTATAATGCTAGAAAAATAAATTTGGGATGAAAAATTTTATCCGTGTAAGGCATTCAAGACATTTACAGCCTCAGACGTTAAATTTTTGTTCACGTTTATGAAAAATCTAGGCAATATTTACTGGTAAGCACGTTAATAAAATGAGATTCTGCAAGGTCTGCACATTTCCCGGTTAGATATAACGATATTTAACTTGTATTTCGCGACTTTGGAGCCGACTTCAGTTACGTACCAAGCATTATGACGATAATGCAAGGATTATCGAGGGCTGGATGGAAATGCCTTAACGTCAAGCTGATACCCAGTATATTTTACAAACTACCCTTTTAGACGGTCTCTTTTATCAAATGTGCATTACGAACTTTTATCAAATGTAAGAAAGAATACTCTTAAAATATTTTTAAAATGCTTACAAAACATTTATTTCTAGAAATAATGAGGGTTTTGGTAAAACTATTGAAAGTTACTGCAATGGCGCTTCAGCCAATTCATTATTTTTAGTCTAATGAAGGTCTCATTCATTATGTTTAGTCTAATGAAGGCACTAACCTCTTAAAAGAGTAAGCAAGAGTTGCTTACTGATGAGTTTCGAAATGATCAACATTATGTGTTCAATAAACACTTGGGCATAGCATGACTTCTATTTAAATTGCTGATAATATTTTTGCTAGACACTGGCATGGCCGCTTTTTCTGGTGACAAGCTATTTCCCGTAGTTAAAAGTTTGTAAAGTTTTTACAACTGAAAGACAATAACATCGTATTAAATCTAATTTAAAATACGCGATCTTATACGTGACAATCTGAATATCTGACGTGAAAATCTGAAATACGTGAGATCAAATAATTAAGATATTAAACATTTTAATCAGCGTTTAAAACAGCAGTTCAATAAAATTATTTTTTACTCTAAAAGCAACTGTTTAAGTGGAAATATGCAATCCACGCACACTTCAGTGTACTTATTCAACGGTAGTTTGGTTGCGGTCTTGCAATTTTTATTGCTATATGGATCTATATTTAGCTTGGAATATTTTGATTAGAACATTATCCAAGCAATCGTTAAACTGTTTTTAGTACTTTTTTCAACCTTTCTCTCTTGTAAGAGTATATTGTAGGTCCTGGTATGCTGATGTGAAGAGCTGATTAGATGCAGCTGGAAGTGAACGGCGATGGGCACCAGCCGGTTTAGCAAAGTTGCCGATTCGAAATATGGCATTGGGAGTTGCCGTAATTGAAACAACGGAGAAAAGCTTATGGCTCTTCACGGGAGATGGAGTTTGGATGAAGGCTTATGTGCTTTGCGTTCCTGAACCAAATGGGAAGTCAATGGATACAAATTCACTGCAGAGGTAAACATTTATATTCAGTATTTGCTGAAAAGAGTCACTCCTGATATAAGAAATTCATTCTTGTTCTCAAATTTTACTCTTGTAACTAATTTTCACTGGATTTCTAGATTAACCCTTTAACGCGCAGTGATCCCGCTCTGGGAACACCAAACTCTGACGTTTTGACTGCTGCCAGCCACGAAGAATAGATTTGATTTCTATCAAAATAGTTGCGGGTGACACAGCTCCACGAGAATCATTTACTTTTTAGCACGTCATTTCCCGTAAAAAAAAAACGGTCACGATTCCTTTTAACAGTACTGACATCTGCTGAAAAATGGAAGAACGCGAGAACGGCTGGATCGATGGCCCAATGCTGAAAAAGGGGCAGCCGTTGCCATCGCTTGACTTAACTACCAGCAAGATGGAGGACGATCGAAACGTTCATCGCGTGCCACAGATCTAGAAACACTTTTTTTACGCAGGCACAGCTATCGTCAAAAAAAGGGTCTCTAAGTCTGTGGCACGCGATGAACGTTTCGATCGTCCGCCGTCTTGCTGGTAGTTAAGTCGAGCGATGTCAACGGCTGCCCTTTTTTCAGCATTGGGAAAGGGTTGCGCCTCAAAGGGTTAACACTTCAGTTTACCTCTCTTACTCAAGCAAAAAACCTGAAACTATATTTGACTTTTTTGACTGCGTGGTATACTAAATTGGAATTAAATCTGTTCGGTTTTAAAACTTACTTGAATTGGTTTAATTAGTCTTAAAGTAATACTGAAAGCGCATCAAACCAAGCATAATAACGATAGAATTAGATGAGTCGTATTATGTAAAACATTTCCCAATTTTTAAAGAAATTGACGTTAAGAAAATTTTAACGTGGTCACATGTGCTTAAACAAATGTAATCGAGATAATTTCCATCTCTATCATTTCTAACTCTGGTGGATACTTAATATTTAATCGGCCAAAGGATCTCTCAAAACCAACTGCGTAATGCCTGTATTCCAGGAAGTTGTTAGTTATTTAATTTTATTTGCCGATTTAAAACTTTTGTTCATGCTATGTAAAACTTCGAAATTAGTTTAGATTCTGACTAAAATACGAAATAAACTTAATTTCATGTCACTCCTATTTATTTGTAGCAATCTTAAAATTTCCTTTTAGTTTCTAGTTCATGGGTATTTTATAATGTTCGATAGAGGTAATTTGCCACAAGATTTTATAGATAACTAGCAGCGTGCCCGTTCTCCGCACGGTAGGAAAATAACATTTTCCTTACACACATAAATGGAATCAAACCTAGTGATGCGGAATCTCAAAAAATGAAAATTTATTTATATCGTGTCGTAACGTTTACGTCATGAATGCAAATCTGGGATGATTGCACCTTGACGACACAAAAACCACGTCAGTGTCACTGGCGATCAAAAAAGATCTTTACGGTATCCAGATGAAACTTATCTCTTTCGAAAATGGCCCGATTTCTACATCATATAATTTTGTTTTTTAGGCATAATTTATAGCATTAATATATACCACAAGAATAAATTGCATGATGTTGACAACTATTTTATTTTATCTTGCATTTCGTAAAGCGTGGACAATGCATTAGCGCAGTTATGTTGCAGATGGCTTTATTGAATTTCACCTAAATTAACAAAACCTACATGAAATAATAGATGCACCACGTACGTTAGAAATTACGAATCCCAAGATTTTGTGTTGGATTAGTTTATTTGTGTGGTATACTGATCTACGTATAATTTTCCCTTTCGGTAGGCTGAAGTTTAAATGGGGGGGAGGGGATCAACAAGGTTTGCTTGTTTCCAATTTGAACAGTTTTGAATTGACGTTGGGAAGAAAGGAAATGAGACATCATTTTTATATAATCTACGGGACAAGGAATAGTTATTCAATATGTAAACTTTTACGAGCAGGCTTTAAAATATGGTTGTTTTTCAGGTACTTCACATTGGCTCCCATCTAAAGTTATGTGGAATGACTGATGCTGGATGGAGTGCCTGATTAGCTTGCTGCTTAACAAAATCCGAAGTCTACCGTCTACTGTTGGAGATGCTCTTCTTGCTTGAACTGTCATCGCGGCGGCCTTCGTTGTTTAGGGGGACTATAAAAATATCTGAACTAAATTTTTTGACGTTATAAACCTCAACTGTTAATGTAGTGGAGGGTGATTTCCAGTGTTCTGTGGAACGTTAACAAAAATCATTCCCATAATATCTCGATTTGATCATCCCGAATGACGGGTTTATTGAATTTCTATATCATTTTTTGGACTTGCATATTTGAATGCAGCATTCTTGGGTACGTACGCTGCACGTTCCCTAATAGTCTGAACACAAAGCAGTGTAAAATTAAAGCTAGCAACCTTTTGCTCGGTCCCAGACCTTAATGTAATGCTACTTCTGTTTTGTAAACCCTACTCTATTATGGTTTTTTAAACTTGCTAAGTATTATTCATAAGGATGGGGAGTATAAAATCTAAATAGTGTGTAGCAAGCCGTAATTTCCGCGTAAAAGATACTTAAATATACTGTAATAACTACACGCATGCTACCCCTGACTTAAGCGAATCAGGAGCCAAGCGATTTGCAAACCTAGATAGTTTTTACTTCCGAAGCAGCTTAGGATTTTAGTAATGTAATTTGACATGCAGACGTATTATCTAAATTGTTTCCTTTAGCCTCCGGCAGCAGTTGAAAATGATTTGTTGGTAGATATTTATGTGTGAAATCATACCCATATGACTTAAGCCATAGGTGGACTGATCGACAGCTGCGTGAGTTCGGGGTATAACTGTATCTGTTAACTAGATTAATCCACGACCATATTATGAGTAACGTGAACTCAAAAACTTACCGTTCACCTGTGCAAGTGAAATATTTCAGTAATTTAGAGAAGTACTTTTCTAAAGTTGCACATATCGTAGATAATTATGCAGTAAATTTACAAAAAGTCGGTTTCTTAAAGACTGCCAAATTTTCAGTTACTTGCAGCAAATTTTAACTTTTGCTAGTAATCTGTTAGTCAAAGTCCTCGCAGAGTCTGACCATCATTTCAGTGTCCATGTTACATTCTGTACCTCTGCGTACTCGGGCAATCTAAACTTTCGGCATCTGCACGTAGTCCCCATGTAACGGCCTACTCGCTAGATAATTTTAGGTCCAGCAAGTAATTTACAAAAAAGTGAAAACGTTGGTCAAATAACTCTTTAAAACGCCACAAGACTCATAACTTCATAATTCTTACTAACTCTACTAAACCCTAACATTACTAAACAAAACCTTTTGGCGTTTTAAAGACGTTATTTGAATAACATTCGTGAACGGTCAGATTTGTCTATTGATTAAAAGGTCGGACTTTGCTGCGAAGGAATGAAGAATATAAATAGCGACAAAGTATACTTTAATCTTTCGATTTGCCATAAGCGATGTTTAAATGTACTATGTCTGCCCGAAAATGGGTTACAGTAAACAGTTTTTGTTTACTTCCTACAAACAAATTATTCTCATCCGTTTTTGTAACTATTATTGCACTATTGGAATTAAAATGATATAAATTTGAGTATCTAGTAAACTAGTTTGCTTTTTTGATCCCCGAGTCTTGGACAGTAAATGTTGTAATTTAGCTGACAGCCTCTACGAAATAAAACCACTTTTCGTAGCAATAAAATTTTTTAGTTTTCTAAGCATAGATGTAGAAATTTTGACATTCTATAACGAAAGTGTCTAAGAAATGGTTAAAAAATGACTGTGAAAAGTTTTGATTTAAGATTAATAATGCAAATACTTTAAAAAAAAATTTCCGTGGTTATGTTAAATGTTTATTACCGATAATTTCCTTACTGATATTTAATGCTATTTTATGAAAGAGAAAATGCAGTTTGCTTGAATAGAACCTTTTTAACTTGCCTAAGTTAGGTGCTTTAAGGTGCTTGCGTATTGTCGGAGTGAATTTGCCTTAGTATGTCAAAAATTGCCCACTTCCTGCATTATATTATAGATGTTGTAAAAGAGCGAATATCTTGTTGAAATGTCTATTTTGATTTATATTTTGGGCTAAAAATATGTAGATTCTTCCAAAATGATTATTTTGCAAAACTCGATGAAGGATTTTCATACTGTAAATATTTATTTTATCGTTTGAGACCAGGAGCTAACGATTTTGCGCGCAGAAAGTCCCACCATGGCAGAGAGTATAAAACGCTGAAAAGGGTAGACGGTGGATGTGTGAATATCCAGGGTTCGGGCTTGTACTGCGGCTGTCGATCTAACGGTCTTGAGTTTAGGTCGGTTTTCTATGGATGCAAAGTAAATAAGCTTAGACTACTGGGACAATAGCTGGCGACCATGGCAACCGCGTGATTTTGATTAGTTGCCCATAGTTGATTGATAGTTTTGCAACAAGTGATTTTTCTGCACGTAAAATTCCAGGACAGTATCTCGACCAGTTATTTCATTCTTTTGGTTATTTGAAAAGTTAGCATGTTCTTTGTAGAGGATAATTTTCTAATTATACTCTTACGCTATTTCAAAGTGTTTTTACATTACAATACTTTTTGAGTTTGGATGATTTCCACTGAAACCAAATTTTTAAAATCTCGGAGTAAAATTGGAAAGTAAACATAAATACTAAGCTTTACGTGCATGACTTATTAAAGGTCCTGTAACTGGAGTGCTAAGCAAAACGGCAGCAAAATTGAAATTTAAAGTTTAAGGCATTACCATTTGATAATTAAGCCGAAAACAATCAAGTGTATTTTTGTCCAATTAATGCTTTTAAAGGTAAGCAGGCTCGTTGAAAGATTGCTTTGCTAAATCAGCTTAGTATCTTACAATCGCTAAAGGTTCATATCGTGCTGCTATAAGTAGACATGTTTAAGTTTATTGATAGCAGCTTTTGGAATAGCATTGCAAAGTAAAAATTTTGGATATGATTAATAATTTTTTGTAAAACTATTCAGCCGAATGTAGGATTGAATGTTTTTACGTACTTTTGTCATGACTTTTGCTCTTGTAAATACTCCTTTTCTGCAAGTGTATTTAATATGTAATTCTGCCAGTCTTTGTGAAAATCTTGTGAATAAAAACTTGGTATTCATTAATTTGTGTTCTATTACTGTGTTTTACAGCTTCACTACATTTTCTCAATGAATTTCAGCTTTTTGTTAGAGGTTTAGCAATTTCTTGCTCAGAAATCTGCAGCTCAAGTGCAGACTTTTTTTGGTAAATAATGCTACGGTAATGCTTTGGTAAATAATGCTGATGTAATTAATGCATTGATCCATTTTGTTTCTGGTGAGCACACGTAGATTCAATAGTTTTTCGCGTTTTATAACCGTACATAATGTTGCTGGTTAAGGTAGTGTCACTCAAGCATTTTAAAGTACGCGATTCAATAATTCAGAAGAGCTTCAATTGCAGTAAAATTATACTCCCTGCTACGCCAGGGTTTCCATCGGGCGGGTTTACGTCATTCTTTGGAATATGCCACAGAATTTAAATCAAAGCTCTTGGCTCATAAAGTCCACAAATGTAGAGTAACGAGTTTCCATCGTTAAAAAAATCTTCAAAAATTTTTTGTAGTTCTAAACAGACTTGCACTACACATCTTTGCATGCTTCAGTTTTGGAAAAAAGAACTTAATTCGTGTGAATATGCAAATTCTGCACGTTGACTCACGCATTCTATTTTAGTTTACACAAAAGATATTTGATTTTATTGAAATTTTGCAAGTAAATTTGAATATATTTCGGGTTCTTCAACATTTGTTAGCTGAAAGGAACTTGCAGAATATTATTTACCTCTAAGTTTCTAGAGTTTTCGTTATGGCTGAAAACTTTACTCTTGAAAGAGAATGGGAATCTGTGGCTTTATTCTAAAAATTATTTGGAAATACGCTTGCAACTTGTTTTTAATTGCAGTAGTTTCTTATGGTAAGTGCCCAACTTCGGGGAACTTTTTAAATAGCAAATATTAACAAAACGCCAGTGTTTAACTAAAATAGAGTATAAAGCTAAGGATTAAAATTTTAAGTATTGTCAAATTTAAGTAAAATTTTGGTAAAGTGCATTTAAGCCGCAGCACGCACAACAAATAAATATATTTAAACTATTTTTTGAGTAGATAAATAACATGTTTATGAACTAAAAGATCTGCAGTAATTCTAGTACTTACGAAAATATTTAATTTTCATACGAAAATTTGTGGTTTAAAAAACTTTCAGTGTTAAAAAAAAAAAAAAAAAAAAAAAATAGTCATTCAAAAAAAGGATTGTGGGAACTTTGTCTAGTTCATAATACAACTAGTCATTATCAAAATATCCTGGCGAAATTTAAAGTCAATATCTTGAACGCATTTTGAGAATTATTTATCGCAAGGAAAATTAAATGAGTTTGCTGAGAAATTGTTTTTCGTTAAACACTTCAATGCTGATGAAAATGTTTTTCTGTCTTAAAACTCTGTGTATTTACAGTTAAAACCTTTTCTTAAGTTTGGTTGTAACCGATTTACAGTTTTTGAATAAAATTCAAATTGTTCTTAAGGTAAATTTGGAAGCAAGTAGTAATTGACGTCTTCATACCTGAATACGCTGTTGGTCGACTTGGGACATATTTAAAAAAAATAACATGCTGCAATAATTGACCATGGTCTTAAAGTGGGATGTAAAACTATGAAATTAAATACAGTTTGAATAAAATGTCCAAAATTTATAGTTTTAATTGATAAACATTTGCGTATGCGACATACTTCCTCATAATTGACAAATATTCGAACAACTTTCAATATCGTACGTCGGAGTAATGTATTAGCAGTTCTCAACAACTTTGTTCGTGTTTTAGAGATTTAATTGTCCACTTCCGGTTCACTATTTACGCTGTAACTTCACTTCTAATTGTTCTACAAACGGAAAATAAAAACATTTTTGAAAACTCAAATGTTCAGACTATAGCTAGTTATTCAAATTTTTCAACCGAAGCGAAGATTTTTTGGGTCGGCACTTACCTTAAAGACAAGATATTGTTAGTTTTTTTAATTCGAGATGAGATTTATGTTGGGTAAAAATTCGGGAAACCACTGGGTTTTCTTTTATTTCCAGGATTAACCCTTTGAGGCGCAACCCTTTCCCAACGCTGAAAAAGGGTCAACCGTTGCCATCGCTCGACTTAACTACCAGCAAGATGGCGGACAATCGAAACGTTCATCGCGTGCCACAGATCTAGAGACCCTTTTTTGACGACAGCTGTGCCTGCGTCAAAATGAAAGGTTTCTAGATCTGAGGTACGCGATGAACGTTTCGATCGTCTGCCATCTTGCTGGTAGTTAGGTCGAGCGATGGCAACGGCTGCCCTTTTTCAGCATTGGGCAATCTATCCGGCTGTTCTCTCATTCTTCCATTTTTCAGCAGATGTCAGTGCTGTTAAAAATAATCGTTACCATTTTTTTACGGAAAATAACGTGCTGAAAAGTAAAGGATTTTCGTGGAGCTACGTCACCCGCAACTATTTTTATAGAAATCAAATCTATTCGTGACTGGCAACAGTCAAAACGTCAGAGTTTGGTGTTCCCAGAGCGGGAACACTGCGCGTTAAAGGATTAAAATAGAGGAGCGTAGTAATACGTTACGCTTTCCATCCGATCATTTGATAGCTTTAGGCTTGGGTATTCACTAGTCCTACCCCTTCGCAGGAGGGACCTAGGGTACCCGACCACTGGGTACCCTTATAATAAAACAATCCCCAATATTTCAGGCCGTAAGTTGCGGCAAACGCGCAATCGATCAGTGCCCGTCCGTTATTAAAACTTACTAATATATTCATGCTTTTGATACCTGTAATCTCATGTATCCGAATAGCTACCAGCCAACTTGTACAATTTTTCCGGGAGTTTACCCACCACTATTTTCTAATTGATTTTTACCAATATTTCTTTTTTCAATTTTGTGTTAGTAAGCGGTGTCTGGGATTATCAGTACAAGTTGCTAGCTGTGTGTATACCGTAAAAACTCAAATGTAGTGCGACCCCGAAATTTTTTTTCAAAATAGTTAGAACAACCGTATATTCAGATCTCGAATTCAGCGCGAGTTAGGTTTTTTGCGAAAAATGATCAGCCAAAAATAATCACGCTCTATTCGGGCCGGTAGGTTTGTCTGGATTATGTTACGTAATCCATAGAACCTTCTGGCCCAATCAAAATCTTATAAGTGTTTACGATTTTGATTTATTTATATTTTTGTAAAGATGTATAATTTCGAAAGGAACCGTTCGGAGTTTTCCGTGGTTTTCTCCGAAACTTAGCGTAATTACGGGTTAAGACCCCTTAGAAAGACCCCCATGGAGGGCACCCGCTTGTGTTGCCCTTTTGAGGAGAACTTATAAGCGGCCATCGACCCAAGCACACAAATCCGATTTACATGTTAACAACAACCGACGATTTCGTAAGGAGATCGTTTATTTAATAAACTTCATTCACTGAGATACAAATGAAGGATGCAAGGTTTCGGCAGTTTTAAAAGCTTCTGGTTTTCAAAATTGTCGAAAGAATAATAAAAATCTATGGAAATATACAAACCTGCACCAGAAATAAATAAACAAATAAATAAATCTTGCTTTAAAATCACTTTCTCTTTGGACGTGCGTTGTGGCATTTCTATTCAATTCATCGGCATCCGCAGGGCAAAGTAGTCTTAATGGAAACATTTTGCATTAACTTATCCTCCTAAGGAAATAAATAAAACATTTCGACAATGCTTCACTTAGAAAATAAGGTACTTAAATTCGAACAGATTTGATGAAATGTTATAAACAGGCTTTCATTTTAGATTTTAAATAAAACTGGTTGCATTTCCTTTCATTTTACTTTTTATTGAAATAGAAATGTATTACATAATTGCGATTCTAAACTACTTTCAAAAACTATGTCCTTATTTAGAGATGTTTAAAGTAATGTTTTTCGATAGCATTTCATTAACTTTGGTTGCAGTACTATATTATTTTTATATCAGATATATTTTATTGAATATATTTTTGCTTTCAGAGGCAACAGCTTTAAATAAACGTTCGAAACTTTCATGCTTTTAGGCTTGTATCTTTCTCTGCACCCTTATATGTTCAAGGATCGTCAGATATTTTACAAATGATTTTATCAATATGGTACATGCTATATTGCATGGCAATTATATGTAATAGTTTCTTGGCAATCGACGAAGTTGTAGCAATACAAGCCAGCGATGGTGACCTCGTCTCGTGATTTTTTTCCTCAAAATTTTCCCTTTCAGCATATTTCCCCTAATTTTAAAAATCTACAGTGCTGCCCTCTATTGTTGAGTATTATTACCAAATGTAATTTATCCCCCCCCCCGCTTTTCAATACCATATCTACTTATATAATACGCTAACGTATGCGGTACTAATATCGACGATATTCCACGCTGCGAACGGCAACAGCTAGATGTACACGTTAGTGCAATGTACACGTACTAGATGTACACATTAGTGCAATAACAATAACGCATGCGCAAAAATTAAAATTTCAACATTCGGCTTTTATGACGACACCCAAAATGTGTAGCAACCCTGACCTAAATAAATTTAATGACAAATACTGTTAAAACAAAGAAACGCATTGATTGTCATTGAAATGAGTCCAGGTATGGGGCGGCTAGTTCCTAAAAACTAGATCATGGAGCAGAAAATACTTACAAGTGACAGATATATGATACTTTTAAATTGTACCACTAAAATTTAACAAGTAATGTTCAAGCTTCAAATACATAACAGATCGTAGATGAAGAAACAGAAAATGTTAAATACATAACAACAGATCGTAGATGAAGAAACAGAAAGTGTTAAATAAGCAACACCATATGCATAACGAGGTAACATTTGTTTCGGGTTGAAAGAAATAAGTGCAACACCACTTCAGGTGAAAAAAGTTTCGAATTTGAAGGGGTTTTTTTAATTTACAAAGTAGATAGATAAATGTATATTAAAGGGCAGCCTGTGACTGAGAAGTTAAGGACCTGTTCTTCTCTCCGCTAATCATTTAAGCGTGCGGTCATGGGTTTGATTCCTACTCATCCCCTGATTGTTTTCATTCTACACTTTTCTTTCTCTGTTCTAGTAAAAACTGTCATAGTGTTTGTTCTCTGCTTTATTTGACAAGAATTTAAAAGAAGCTTCAGGAAGCAAAGCAAATGACCCAAATACGTATAGTATTTTAGGCGAAGCTAATTGGAGCTGATAACCATGGAAATTAAATGAAGGATTAGGGTTTAAAAAAAACACGATACCAACGTTTCCCCCTCAAAACACTGAATTCTCCAAATAACTTTTCCCCTCAGAGCCGTCTTTCCAGTGATTTTTTTCCCTCAGAAAGGGAAATTTCCCTCTAGCTACTATCATTGGTAACAGCGCAGACGGACTGATTCACGCAACATCAAAAGACTAATAATTAATTCTTTAACGCGCAGTGTTCCCGCTCTGGGAGTACCAAACTCTGACGTTTTGACTGTTGCCAGTCACGAAGAATAGATCTGATTTCTATAAAAATAGTTGCGGATGACAGAGCTCCACGAGAATCCTTTACTTTTTAGCACGTCATTTCCCGTAAAAAAATGGTCACGATTATTTTTAACAGCACTGACATCTGCTGAAAAATAGAAGAATGCGAGAACAGCTGGATAGATTGCCCAGTGCTGAAAAAAGGGCAGCCGTTGCCGTCGCTCGACTTAACTACCAGCAAGATGGCGGACAATCGAATGGTTCATCGCGTGCCACAGATCTAGAGACCCCTTTTTGACGACAGCTGGCTGTGCCGCACAGCCAGCTGTCGTCAAAAAAGGGTCTCTAGATCTTTGGTACGCGATGAACGTGTCGATCGTCCGCCATCTTGCTGGCAGTTAAGTCGAGCGATTGCAACGGCTGCCCTTTTTTCAGCATTTGGAAAGGGTTGCGCCTCAAAGGGTTAATAATAACAAAATAAAATCTGGTTAAACTGAAGAACTTTGTAAACTGATGTACGTAAATTAAAAACAAAAAGATCGCTGTATTGCTGTATGATCATTCCGGGTGGTACGAAGTGCTCGCCTTTCCTCAAAATTAAAATTCCACCATTGAGACAGGCAGAAGGATAGAACACGAGCTATCATACAATTTCGAGGATTCTTCGCGAAAATTTCTTTTGCCTTCCTAGTTTTTTAAGTAACAACTTATAAGTTGGACAACTTAAGTTTAAAGATTAAGTTGTCCAGTTACTTCAAAACTAGGAAGGTAAAGGATAGCCTTAGTGGTATCGCAAGTAAGTAAGTAGTTTGGAATCGCAATTAATTTAAGGTCATCACTTTTTTTATCACTGTGTTTAACATCTACTGAAAATTGAACTGTGATATGAAATGGCTGAACCAATGAACATCCAACCTTAAAGGCAGTCCTAAACAGGTTCTTCCCGATATCTCAATTTCTTTTAAAGTACTTAATATGTTCATCCAATTAGCTTTGAATTTATGTTATTATTGGAAGAAATAGGTTATGTGTACTTTCGTATAATGCTGGAAAAAATTTTAGCAAAATTTAGCACTTTATTTCGGCCGCTTTTTCTGTTAACCCATTAACGCCCAGGGTTCTATTTTAAGACGGTCGCAAAAATATATTCACTCTCGCATCCTAAATCTATTATTCAGAATATTTTTTTAAAGTTTTGTCAAGTAATAAATTGCACATTAAGGCCTTCATTCAAAGATTAACAACTTAAAAATATAAATTAGGAGACATTCTACAAAATTTAAACATTTTGAATTTAATGCTCCCCGGTTTCCATAGCAACGACAGAAACGGAAAATTTTGCTGTAAAGAAAGTATGAATTAAAATTAAAGGACGAGAATCATGTAGGAGGCCAAAAATTTTGTGTTGAATTTGCTATGGGTAACAGCATAGTGCGCATGTGCAGCTTCGAATAAACTGAAGTTGCCAGACATACGAAGGAAAATCTGCAAAATAGCTGCAATAGCATTAAGAATTTAAGAATTTTAAAAATTCCTGTGAAATAATGTTTAATTTTTTTCATAATATGCATTTTTATTTTCCTAAACTAAGAACTCTAAACATTAGCTTACCTTACATTTCATTGTTGAATTTGGAAGCTTAAGTGGCAGTAATGGACAGAACCGTAATCAGAAAAAAAAATTTGGGAGGGGGTAGGATCCAAACATTAGAAAAGGCGGAATTTTTCACTAAAAGACTATTTTGTTTAAAAAATTGAAATTTCGGGAGGGGACCGGAATCCCCCCTTTCCCTTAATATGTCCCTGGTAACGGATTATGTTAGTGTGTTAACAATTATGATAAATATTAAATTAGTTTTTTATGTTAAATTCTAATCGTAAGTGAATTTGACATCATTTTGATGTCACGAATTTAAAATTACATCAAATCTTAATAAGGATAACGCGCTTAACGGAAAAATTACTTCACCAAGGTTTACTTTTACGAGAGCCAAAATATTCAAGAAACGGTGAATGTTTCATGTCGATATATCTATGTATGTGATAACAATATTTGAAGACTTTTTATAGGGTACAGTCTTACCAAGATGTTCTGTAGAATGACTGAGATTACACATGGCTCAAGCTTTAGGAATTAGGAGACAAAATAAAACAGCGGTTTACACCATGCGACGTTTTTTTTCAGAACTAAATCATAAAGACGAAACTATCCTGCAGGAACACTTTGAAAGCGAACAGATTTGTCTGCAAAACATTGCTTACGTTCTGTTTGATCTCAAATAACGCTGGCATATATTTTGTGTTAACATTTTGCAGTAACGCTAGCATTTCAAGTAAGTATCTGTTAGCAAAAGCTTATGTCACGAGTAAAATAATTCTTCATATTTTGAAATTTCGTAAAAATGGAAGTAATTTCACTAAAATGTGTACGAAAAACATTTAACTCAATCCGTATGAAGAACGGGTACGCAGCTAGTAGATAAATAAACGACAAACTCCTTTAAAAGAAGGAAAAATTCTGAAATGCTCTTAAGCAGTTCACTTTTAAAATCCTCTCAAATTATTAGAATTGTATTCATTCTTTTTAAATCATAAATGAGGATTGTTATTTTAATTTATCTTTTAAAATCATTTTACAAATTTATTAGGACCGTTTTGTTCATACGAATACAATCTACGAGTGAAACATTCTCTATTTAATGCAACATCTAAAGTAAATACTATTTTTAAAAAGACGAAAATGTAACAATAGCAAAATATACGTCACAGAATAGTTATTTCACTTCCAATAAACATTTTTCCAAAACTTCCTTTATTCTCAAGTTCCTGACTTTTTATTCGTTCAAGATGGAATTAAAAGCTTTCAAGCAAAATTATCTATTCAATAACTGAATACAGTTTTGCGTTTATTCCACAACAAAAGGTCAGGAAGAAAAATTGATTATAGTACATTTGAAGAGAATTTTATCTAACTTTCTAAAGGTTTATAAATTTGATTTTAATAGATGCAGCACTTGAATAGCAGTAAAGTAAGACTAAAGAGTTGACTTAAGGAAAAGGATTATAATGTGTGTATGAAAATTTATGGATTAGTGAAAACCCAGATTTAGTTAGAACGTGTTCTGATTAGTTAAAACTAGGTTATTCGGAATAATCTTTCTTGCAACTAGAATTTACTGCTGGTCAAAAATGAATGTGATGTAAGTTAAAGTAGTTTTTTACCTGGCAAAACGAGTTTTCACAAGGTTCCGTTCACGAGGTTCCGTTGAAACTGTTTTGATCCAGGTCAAGCTTTATTTAGCTTACACGCAAGGCAGTAGTAAGGAAAAAAATTTTGGGGGAGGGAGAATTCGTAGTATCAAAAATTTTTTCACCTGTAATTGATCTCCAGAATCAACGCTTAGTAGTAAATGGCGCTAAATACTAATTAGTAGTAAAACACCACTAATGCATTGACTAAAATCAACCCCCGATGCCCCCCTCCCCGTCTAATTGCTTCGTTCCTCTTTTACACGTTACGTATTAGAACGATCCTGATTGGTCAAGTGACGTTTTTGTTTTATTAAAAACCAAGCTAATTTCGTTAAAAGTTTAATAGTGATTAGTATGTTTTTATATATGATTGTTTCCATTTTCACTTCTTTAAAATACGGTCAACATGGCTCTGTAAAATTCTTTGAAAATGCTCTTTTAGAGTATGATTTTTTTTTGTATTACTTTAATTAATATTAATGGCATAAAATTGCGAGAAATATTAAACAATGCACTAAGAATCTCGCTATACACTTAAATACTTTTCGTTAAATTATTTCCGCCAAACAATTTTCTTTAGCTAAAACTAGTTCTATCCAGTATTCTAGAGATGGCCAATGATTCGATGAGTCGAATCAGTGATTCGAATCTTGGTACTGAGTGGCTCAGTCTTTACACTCACTCTCTACTGATTCGAATCTCAAGCCCTCAACTGTGGGGAAATACATTCCAAGTTCGAAGGAAAGGAAAACTTATTTTCCCTTTGCCGTTCCCAGAGATTTTCCCTTACTCTTTCAACTCTTTTCGACTCTTTACGACTCTTTTCGACTCTGAGTCGATAGATGATTTGAAACAGCAAATGAGTGGGTGTGGGTGCGTTGGTCACTGAGTTGGTGCAGCAACGAATCTTTACTGATTCAGTGTTTCGCTCTGTTTCGGTGATTGTATACGATCGTTGAGATTTGTTAGTTTTTCGAATCTTCTATCGACTCAGAGTCGAAAGGAGTCGAAAAGAGTTGAAAGGATGTTTCATTTAATTGGAGGGTTTTTTTCGAATCTTCTATCGACTCAGAGTCGAAAGGAGTCGAAAAGAGTTGAAAGGATGTTTCATTTAATTGAATTTTTTTTTCGAATCTTTGGTGTTTCATTTCTTGGTTGGTGGTCGGATTTAAAGTTTCATCTGTCTGAGGGTGTGGAGTGGGTCGAACATCGTTTGCTTTTGGCGGGGGGCATAGGCGTTACTTCCTAAGGGCAAGAGGGGTCAATCCCCCCCCGAAAAAAAATTAAGAAAATTCAAATATCAGAGCTATTTATAATAACGATATTTTCTACAATCGGAAACATTTTGTCACCCCATCCAAATATTACATGCCAATTTACGCCAATGCTCGTGGAAGAGCGGGGGGTGTCTCAAAGTTGTTTAAACCTTTTTCCCTCGGGGGTACTCCCTCCTTCCAATTTGTCTGGCTGGTTTAATATTTGTTTAAAATTTTTTTGAAACATCCCTTTTCTACTTTTAACTTCAATATATGTCCCCCTGCCCCCACCCTCAAGAAAAAAAAAAAAAAAAAAAAAAAAAAAAAACGGAACGTTAAGTTTACATGGTGGCGGGTTTTCATGTGAAGGGAAATAGAATGAAATAAAGTTAGGATTGTGCTTGTCACTTTTAATGAAGGATACAGGGGCGGTATTAAGCGCTCTCACAAAAGGACTTTGTAGTAAGCAAAATAACATTTCGCTTTATTGCTGCAGATTTCGTTTAAGATATTTTTTTTACCTTGTTTGTCGTTTAAGGGGAATTATTTTCTTTTCTTTCGTAATTCAGAGAAATACAAAATAGAGTCTAAAGCAGTGGCGTAGAAAGGATTTTATTTCGGGGTGGGCTGGGTATCAAATTTAAAGATAAAGTTCAATTGTAAGCTAAGTAAAGGGTCTCATTTTTTTTTCGGGGGGGGCAGCAGCCCCTCAGTAGGACTGGGCCAAAAATCGATAAATATCGACATATCGGTTTT
Source organism: Cheiracanthium punctorium (assembly GCA_038373885.1). Lineage (NCBI taxonomy): Eukaryota > Metazoa > Arthropoda > Arachnida > Araneae > Cheiracanthiidae > Cheiracanthium > Cheiracanthium punctorium. The sequence goes on along the minus strand of JAWZYV010003435.1, from coordinate 198,605 downwards.
ATTTCAACATCAAATATCCGATATTCCCATTTTCATTTCAGTGAAATCTCGAATTCGATAAAGGTCAAAAATACAGGCCGGCCAGGGGCGTAGCCAGAAATTTTTCATAGGGGGGGGGGGGTTATGACTACTGCAACTCATATATATGTATATGTGTGTATGATAATGTAGTGAAGAATATACATTTTGTATGGCAAAAAATTCCTCATGGGGGTTTATGACCCCCCTAACCCCCCCCCCTTTGGCTACGCCTCTGAGGCCGGCGATAAGAAAATCCTGAGATCAATACCAGCTTGTGATGCTTTTGCTACTGCTTTCTCTCCGTTGATGACGATGCCGGATCGCGGAAAAAACAGCTCCATGGTTTATTAGTCTAATTACCATAATTAATTAACGTATATCTCGGAACCTATCCATCGGAGCGCGTTTTTATTGATTCTCGACCTCCCCTAGACTCAATACCCCACCGATACTTAAAATTTCGAATGCTTTGACACCAAACTTAACCTTTTAATCTTACAGGCCCAGGGGGTCGTACGAAGCTCCCCTATATTTTCAATTTGGGCATTTTAAACACTAGCCTCCTCCGGCGGCATCTCCAAAGTCTGGTCCCAGAGCCAATTTCTACATGTTTGCAGTCCTTTTAAGCCTCAATCATGGTTAATTAGTCTAATTACCATAATTAATTAACGTATATCTCGGAAACTATCCATCGGAGCGCGTTTTTATTGATTCTCGACCCCCCCCTAGACGTACACCCCTATCGATACATAAAATTTCGAATACTTTGACACCAAACTTAACCTTTTAATCTTACAGGCCCAGGGGGTCATACGAAGCTCCCCTGTATTTCATTTCGGGCAGTTTAAACACTAGTTTTACTTGAGCAAGGAGAGAGAGATGCTAACTGCCCGAGAACTCAGCGGAGAAGAAACCCGATGAATGGGTGAAGGGTGTTTAAATAGTACGGCTTTAGGCGCAGAGAGAGGGAAAATTTCTTTAGTTGTATTATTGATTCAAGATTCGAATCACTGATTCGAATCATCGAAATAGTGAGTGAGTCGAGATTCGAATCAGTAAAATGAGTCGAACCGCCCATCTCTACAGTATTCAAAATAAGAACTATATTATGAAAATAAACACTCAAAAAAAAAACAGTTGTTATAAGTTAAAATAAATAAAAACTTTGTGAAAAAAAACACACATAAAAGGTTCTTTTTCAGTTCCCTCTGCTCTGTTTGACGGAGGGGTTTGTCTGAAGAAGACCGAACAAATTTTCGGTCGAAACGATCGTTACGCCTTGAAGTAACCTTTTATGTGTGTTTTTTTTACAAATTTTTATTTATTTTAAGAACTATATTAATCTGAACTTCCAACATGTATAGTTGTAAATACCAGTTATAACTAGGGAATTCTAGCTGTAACAAAATGTTCAATTTAAACTGGTTTTAACCAGAGAAAATGCGTTCTAACTAAAATACGATTTGGACTGCAATAGGCATACGGATAAAAAATTTTCACTTTCAGGTATCATCTGCAATAATCGAAAAACGGCGAAGTAACACTATTTTATTAGCACTTGAGTTCTATTTCGCTCGATCACGGTTTTTGGTGTGGACACGATTTGTCTACGCGCCGTATCACTTTTTATTTTTTATAAATATTTTGAGTATAGTTAGAAAACGCCTGGCGAAGATTGTAAAATAGTTTCAGTAGGCGATTTAAATATAGATTTTAATTCCTTAGAAGTGTTTTATAGAACAGAGAAGACAAATACGGTACACTCATAGATTCTGATACATTTTCCAAATGATATTTATAAAGGTGAAATATAGTTTGACTATGCCTGGCGAAAATTTGTTAACGAGTTTTGGTAGGAGATTTCATAGAGATTTCTATTCCGAAGAAGTGTTTTATGGAACAAAAAAGGAAAACACGGTACACTCAAGGATTATAATGCCCATTCCAAATAGATTTTAAAATATGCCTACGCGATGTAGTTGGAATATGCCTGGCGAAGATTGTAAAACAGTTTCAGCAGGCGATTTTAAGATACATTTCGATTCCAAAGATGTGTTTTATGGCACAAGAAAGAGTTGATTCCTATTTTAACGCCCCTACTCTCGCCAACCAAAAAATTTCCCGCACTTTGGCGAGCTTTGTAGTCATGGTTATGCACAAGTTTCAATACTCCCAAAAGAACTAGATGAAAACTAAAGTAATTTTGGCTAAAGTAGTATTGGCGATAAACGCAACAGTTAAGGAATTAAGGAATTTGAAGACACTTAATTATTAAACTTACATTAACTGGCAACCCAAAATAAAGAAAAATGTAACGGAATGCTGTACTTACAGGTTGTTCCAAATCGCTATTTTAATTTTAAATTACGATTGCTACATAAATACACAAAATCGTCATGGTTTCTGCATATGTTTAATGATCGCCACCTTGATGAGAGTCGGGGAGTTAAATTAGGAATCAACCCAAGAAAGACAAACATGGCACACTCATGGATTATGATGCACATTTGAACCAATATTTAAAACGGTCAAGTATAGTTGTAATATACAGGGTGGCCATAGTTAAACTGCAAGTGTTCAAGGGGTGCTGCAGAGAAAACTACCCGGAATATTCCAGGGAAACTTGGTATCTACACGTTTCAGAACATGCGCAAGTCAAATATGCAATAAAAAAATCGCCATTTTCACCCGATAGATGGCGCTATATCCTGTTTCAATACTTATGGACGTCATATATGCAAATTGTAAGCCCATCGAACAGTGTAAAAACAAGACCGCATTGAGTATTCGACAATCATGACTCTGAATAAGAAAGAACGTGTATTGTTAGTGAAGATATTCTATCAGAATGGTAGCAATTATTCAGCTACTCTGAAAGAATACCGACATATGAAACGATTAAGAAGAGGTCCAATGAGTGTCAATGAGAATAAATAATGGTTTAATTGTTTTCCAAAGCGTCTTTATGAATTGTTTAATTTCTGATCTTAATTTACGTTAATTTTTGATTACATGTTTCTGTAAAGATTTAATTACTGAAGCGAATTGTATGGAATTTTGATAAACTGAAAATGATGTTTTATATTGTTTATATGCCTCTTAGAATGTCACTATGCTCTGTGTATCGGTTTTGGAAGTTGTATATGCCACCGGGGAGCTTTGAAATACGGTACAGCGCCAACTATCGGGTGAAAATGACGTTAATTTCACTGGGAATATTCTCGGTAGTTTTCTCTCCAGCACCCCTTGAATACCTGCAGTTTAATTATGGCAACCCTGTACTTGGCGAAGATTGTAAAATAGTTTAAGTAGGCGATTTTAAGATAGATTTCGATTCCAAAGATGGGTTTTATGAAACAAGGAAGCAAAATACGGACATTCATGAATAATGATACACTTTCCAACTTAATGGAATAAGTACGAAAAATAGGGACGACGCATAAATTATGATACGCTTTTAATATGTAGGACTATAGATCGTATTTAAAATCTGAAAGTGTTTCAGTTTTTCTTCGTTTTTCTTTAATTATTAGACTTGAACCCCACAAATTTTGCGCATTTTAACGAGTGCTATGTGTGACACATAAACAAACAGTGACGGACCGCAGCTTTCATACTTCAAGAGTCTTTCATAAAAGTCTGACACGAGGAGGAACTCCTCTTGTATGAAACCGAGTCATCCTCTTGCATGAAGCCGAGTATGAAGCCAAGTTATGAAGCAATTATCCAAACCTATGGTTATCCCCATTTGGTCAACAGGGAAGTCCACTTACATATCCCGCCGAAGTCGTAGTTAGAAAGGTCTGCTAAATTCAGATTTCTTTTTACGCACTTGGCGAATAAAGACAGTTACTACTATATTTACGAACTATTTTGAGTATTGAGAGAAATATTTATGCTTTATTTCAAAAGCATAAATCATTTTCTGCGGGCGAAACCCGCCAAGCATGGCCATCTAAAAACGGTTTTCAATTCATAGTTAAAAAAAGTAATTAAAATTTCAGAATTCTGAACCTCATGTGTGCAATACTGAAGTCAAGGGCTTATATGCTCCTATTATCAAATCTCTGTCTATTGTAGATTTGTCTGGAGAACCTTCATTTTTATTATTGTAGATAGATAGATTTGGCGTAAAACCGACATACTTTCCGAGGTATTTCTTGTTTTTCAAATGCACGCGATTCTTCATTGAAGTAATAGAATTTCTGCTAGCTCAAAACATGAATAATTTTATATGGGCAAAACTCTCCAAACATGGCAACGTGAAAACTGTTTTTAATTAATAATGAAAAAAGAAGTTAAAAATTTATAATTCTAAGTAGCCTATAAACATCTACATCTATCTCATCTGTCTCTTTACCAAAATTCATCATCAACGATTAAGCGGTTTAGGCGTGGAAAGCGTAACAAACAAACGCACTTTTGCATTTATAATATTATTTAGGATATATAGAACGTGGCTAAATTAATATGGGCTTAAGCATGAGTGATCTCCTTTCCAGTACTTTTTTTTAATCGGTCCACGTGGTAAAAAATTATAGCTGCACATACGTGATATATATATATATATATATATATTTCTTCTTTCCACTTTTACACTTTTATTTTGTGGCAACACCAGTTTTCACATTTTACATTTCTTAACATTGGCAACACATATTACTTGTGTTCACTAAGATTACCATGTGCTCTCTGGTATGTAGATTATAATTGCTATTTCTATTTTTGTTATCTTTTTTATTCCTTTTTCCCCCTTTTTATATAGTAGGATAGGGCCCAGAACGTGTGGAGTTACTATCTCTTTTGATATGCCACACAACCGAAACCCTACTATTTGGTTTGCTTTTAATTATAATCCACTGTTTGTGGCCCCTGAAGATGGTGACAGTGGTTATAATTTCCGTTCCATTCTATTTTCACAATAATTCTTGCAATTTATTTGGCTTAGCTTTTATTATTATTATTTATTATTATTATTATTATCTCTTCAAAATATGGTTTCTAATTCTTGCTAATAGCTGTTATATTTTTATGCGAGGTATGTCTTGTGTTTTACTTATTAGTTATATATATTAGGTTGTAACGAAAGTTTTCCGCCACTCCAAGTATTGCCTGCACAAGCAGTTCGAGTTGGTGTCTTTGCCAATATTTTGCCAAACGATTTTTGTTATTTGAAAGAAAAAGACTTGTTTTAGAGCACTGTGTTGTGAAATCCGTAAAACAATAGCGTTATGATTAAGTATAAGGTGTCTGAAATGGAACTACCACGCTACCAGATGGATCCATCATTTACTCTCAGTTCTGTCGCAAAAAGTCAGCAACAGCATGACACCGAATCATGCGTACAGCTTAAGGTACTACTGTTGTATCATATGACACTGTGAAGATTTGGTACCGAAAGTTCAAAAACGAGGACTAGGATATTAAAGAAGCAGAGCGCTCTGACCAGACTACTGATGCTGATGAGGCCCGCCTACGAGAATTTGTGGAAGAAGATAAAATATTCATCCACGAGAGCTAGCTAAAAGAGTTAGACTTTAGTGCCATGTCCATTAGTTGCGCTAAGCATCGCATAAACTTGACATATAAGGTCAATAGCTGGGTACCGCGTGAGCTGACTCAAGCAAATCTGGCGGAAAACTTTCGTTACAACCTGATATATATATATATATATATATATATATATATATATATATATATATATATATATATATATATATATATATATATATACGCGTTAAACATTGTACTTCCTACTATTTTACGTGGGTAAAAAGAGAAAACTATAAATGAGAGTAGAATCTCAGTTATATCCGTTTAGATAAAGGTAACTGGAAATGGTAATTAGTTTAATCGTCGCAGAACAGAGGCGAATGGAAGAAGTGATAACAGTGTCTAATAAAATAACAATGTATGTTAAATTAAATAACTTCCTGTAAACATTACTTAATAAATTCGGACGACATCGCGCGGACCAACAGAATTTCTGGTGCTGAACTCAATTTTGTTGAACTTACATATAAGTGCCATAGAGTTTTGGTTGAAGCTATTTCTATATGTTTTTTGTTTTATAAAATAAGTAAATGATAATGAATTTACACTTTTTAGAAATATCACTAGAGAGCTCATACAATTTGTGCATTTAATTTACAATTGGTAAAAATATTTTTTTATCTTGTTTTTTAAATCTATAAAAGAGCGATTCAGAGAACAAAGGTAGTTGTTTTTGTAACGGTAAATTTTATTTTATTAATCTCGTGCCATAGAAAAAAGAAAAGAAATAAGGATTCGAGCTTGTTATCATGTAACTGAATTTAGGTACAAAATAAATAAATAGAAATCGGGTAACTTAAATTGAGTTTAAATAATTTTTGGAATGAATATGATTTTTCTAAATGATTTTCTCCTTGAGATTTTTATTCTTTTTCCTTCTCTTTTTATATAAATTTTAATGAGAAATACGATCTGCAAAATCAAATAAAATTGGACATGTAAGATAATAAGGAAGAAAAAGTGATTGTTTAAATTTTCGAAAGAATTTAAGTTCTTAGATTTTAAAAAATAGTTACTTTATAGATTAAAATTTTTCGGTACATACCATTTGAATGACACACGAGACTAAAGATGAAACATCGAACATTTCCTTGTATTAAATTTCTCTTTTCATTTAACATGTTTTCTTTTGTTTAATGACATAGTATGTTTAAAATTGTGCGTGCGCAACACTCAGTACCATCAGAACATTAACCGTCTCTTTTTCCCCAAGATGAAAGCGAACGGATTTAAAAAGTGTTAAATATTAAAAATGAGAAAAAAAAATCATCTTCTTGTAAAATTTTTCTCAGGGAGCAGCGCTCGGGCAATTTTAAGAATCTAAGGAACTAACTTAAATGCATATAATTTTTTTCTCCGAAGAAGAACCGAGAACCCAGAACCTTAAGAAACGAGATCTCAATTCTACTTTGAAAAAATTTGATGTGTCCAACACATGACTTCCTTGCACGTCTATTAAATCAAAAATGTTTTTTACGCACTTCCTCTAAACTTATTTGTTTGAAAGATATAAAATATCAATAATAGTAAGGTTTAGCGATTTCTAGCCAAATATTTCGATATCGCCAAGCTGAGTTCAATTTGAAAGATTTCCTTCTGACACTTTATTTGGCGATATTTCACCAAAAGCCGACAAACTTGACATAGTTTGCGAGATTTTGGGGATAGCCAAAGTAGTCATTGACCACAGACTTTCAATGAATTGAATGCATCCATACACCTTAATGTATTTAAAGTCATTTGGCTCACCCTGTAAATAAATTTCCAGTCGATTGCTGTCAAAAAAAGATATTGAAAACCGTTAGATATTATAATATAGTTCTAAATACAAAAGTTCAAAATTATGCGGGTTAAAGTTTTAGAGTTATACAAAATACGAAATAATTTTTGGCGCCAAATTTGGCGATATTTCGGCGAAACTCGTCAATGTCGACGACATTTGGCGAGATATTAAGCATGGACCAACAATGGCAGATTATCGCCAAATTTGGCGACATTTCGCCAAAACTCGCCAAGAACGATGACAAATGGCGATACTTTGGGCATGGACCAAATGACTGACTATCGCCAAATTTGGCGACATTCCGGCAAAACTCGCCAAGGTCGAGGACAGACGGCGAGATTTTGGGCATGTACCAAACAATGACTGTCTACAATTGTATTATATTGAAGATGTCCATAGACATTAAAGTACTGAAATTCTTTTCGGTGGTCCTGTAAATAAACTCTCCAGTAGATTTTAACCAAAAATCGAGATGCAGAACTAGATGTTACAACAATCTTATATATGAAATTTCATAATAGTTTTTGAGATTTGAGAGTTAAATATGCACACACGTACACAACAAAGTCGCCAAGCTTGGCGACTTTTGGCATAGTTCTTGAGGGAGGCACGTGACCATCGTCGGACCATTACCTAACTTATGTGGTAGGAGGTAGGACGGTATTGTGCTTGAAATGGATGAATCTCCTAAAATTGCCATTGACCGTAATGTATTGGAAATCTTTTGAGTGTTCCTGTAGCAGAACTATAAATGATAAAGACACTTTTTTTAATGGAGAAATTTATTTTCTAATTCTTTACAGCATATATCACTTCTGAGTCGTTTGAAATAGCCCAATACCTCTAAAAAATGCTTTGATGAATTTCGGCCCATAGAGCGTAATGCATTTCGAATCTTTTAGGCGGTTCTGTAGATAAACTATCCAGTCGAATGGAACCGAAAGGGGAGGTGCACAACTAGATGTTACAACAATCCTAAATATAAAGTTTCAACATTCTACGCCTAATAGTTTTTGAGGTATGCGAGTTTAATGAATTTCGGCCCATTGAGCGTAATGTATTTCGAATCTTTTGGGCGGTCCTGTACATAAACTAGTCATTCGATTGCGACCAAAAGGGGAGGTGCACAACTAGATCATAGAACAATCCTAAATATCAAATCTTAACATTCTACGACCCATAGTTTTTGAGATATGCGAGTTACATACATACGTACGTACGTACAGACGGCATGGAAAAACTGACCACAATAAACTCGCCGCTGGTGAAAATGAGTTGCAGACGCGTTAATATGATCGTGCATGCTAGCCTACGATGAGATGCATCGAAAAAATTCTTAAAATTAAATTTAGAGGTAGTCAAAATCGGATTTTTTGTCGAAATTTGGCCCCCAAAATTTTTCGGGATCACATTACTTCCTTATACTACGTACAAGGAAGTAAAAATAGTTTAGAATAAATTATTTAATGGCGTATATGAAAATTCTAAAAGGCCCCAATGAAAAATCTAGGTTTATTGCTAAAAATGTGGAAGTCAATGAACGAAAATTTGCGTGTCAGCCTCTCACAGAGATCACGCTGATACGAATTTTAGGGATGACCCGTTCTTCTGGGGATTGAACTTGCCTAAATCTCGTTTTTTGCGAGTCAAATAATTAAAATCTGCAGTTTGTTGCATGAAACTCGATCAACTAGAACGCGAGGTGAAGAATTTTGGGTCTCTCCATTGCTTAATATACGGTTTTATCGAATTCTCGAGGAATATCGGTGCTAGTGCTTAGTTGACTTCAATTATGGAACTTATTTTTCACGTCAAGTTTGACGATATTTCGCCAAAAAGTCGCCGAGCTTGGCAACATTTGGTACATTTGGCGCGATTTTATTATTAGGGTCTGTAATGTTTGCTTTCCTCCATTAGTATTATTCAATAGTCTAGAATTATTCAATTGCATTTCTATTAGGTAGTCAAAATTTGCAATTGATTAGGATTATTCTAGGGATGATATCGCTTCAACTTTCGCGTAACTGGACTGTTTGCTAGAACTTCTTACGTGTACTGGACTTTTACGCTACGAACCCTAAAACTAAGCAACTGTACAAATAAAAAGCAGTGTGCTGAATTTGTGTCTAATTATGAACAATTGTTAATGTCTTTATCAGAAGATTAAGAATTTTTCTTCGAAAATGGCTAAACTGCTCCATTTAGTACTTCCTAGGGTACTTTCCAAAAAACATAAATGGTGTGAGACTTTTTTTATATAAATGATTACATACATAAATGTTATACATACAAAGTATGTAATGTAAATGTTACATAACATTTACATTACACTCAAAATCAATTATTTTTTTATTAATTTAAGTTATTTTCGTTTCTTTTAACTTATTTTTTAATCCTTTTCAAATTTTAAGTTAGTTTTGTAGTTTAATCGTTGCAACTCTTTATGCTCTATTGAATAGATAAGTGTGGAAATTAAATTTTTAATAATTTAATACTTTTAATTTTTAAACTTTCTGCATATGCGTGCATAAGTATGTATATCGCCCAGACCACTGCGGAACGTTAATTAGTTATTAAAATCTAATTTATGCATCAATATGTAAGTATTATTTTTTTATTTCTATACGGGCTATAATGCGTATAGATACAGTGGACAATAAATTCCATTTCTATCTCTATTAAAAAAAAATCTGATGTGTCCAACACATGACTTCCTTGCACGTCCATTAGATCAAAAATATTTTCGACGCACTTCCTCTAAATTTATTTGTTTGAAAGAGATAAAATATCAATAATAGTAAGGTTTAGCGATTTCTAGCCAAATATTTCGATATCGCCAAGCTGAGTTCAATTTGAAAGATTTCCTTCTAACACTTTATTTGGCGATATTTCACCAAAAGCCGACAAAATTGAGATAGTCAGCGAGATTTTGGGGATAGCCAAAGTAGTCATTGACCCCAGACTTTCAATGAATTGAATGCATCTATACACCTCAATGTATTTAAAGTCATTTGGCTCACCATGTAAATAATTTCTCAGTCGATTGCTGTCAAAAAAGATATTGAAAACAGTTAGATATTACAATAGTTCTAAATACAAAGTTAAAAAATCTATTGGTTAAAGTTTTAGAGTTATACAAAATAGGAAATAATTTTTGGCGCCAAATTTGGCGATATTTCGGCGAAACTCGTCAATGTCGACGACATTTGGCGAGATTTTAAGCATAAACCAAACAATGACAGATTATCGCCAAATTTGGCGATATTTCGCCAAAACTCGCCAAGAACGATGACAAATGGCGATACTTTGGGCATAGACCAAATGACTGACTATCGCCAAATTTGGCGATATTTCGCCAAAACTCGCCAAGGTCGAGGACAGACGGCGAGATTTTGGGTATGTACCAAACAATGACTGTCTACAGTTGTATTATAATGAAGATGTCCATAGACATTAAGGTACTGAAATTCTTTTCGGTGGTCCTGTAAATAAACTCTCCAGTAGATTGGAACCAAAAATCGAGATGCACAACTAGATGTTACAACATTCTTATATATGAAATTTCATAATAGTTTTTGAGATTTGAGAGTTAAATATGCACACACGTACACCAAAAGTCGCCAAGCTTGGCGACCTTTGGCATAGTTCTTGAGGGAGGCACGTGACCGTGGTCGGACCATTACCTAACTTATGTGGTAGGACGGTATTATGCTTGAAATGGATGAATGCCCCTAAAATTGCTATTGACCGTAATGTATTGGAAATCTTTTGAGTGTTCCTGTAGCAGAACTATAAATGATAAAGACACTTTTTTTAATGGAGAAATTCATTTTCTAACTCTTTACAGCATATATCACTTCTGAGTCGTTTGAAATAGCCCAATACCTCTAAAAAACGCTTTGATGAATTTCGGCCCATAGAGCGTAATGTATTTCGAATCTTTTGGGCGGTCCTGTAGATAAACTATTGAGTCGAATGGAATCAAGAGGGGAGGTGCACAACTAGATGTTACAACAATCCTAAATATAAAGTTTCAACATTCAACGCCTAACAGTTTTTGAGATATGCGAGTTTAATGAATTTCGGCCCATTGAGTGTAATGTATTTCGAATGTTTTGGGCAGTCCTGTAGATAAACTATCCAGTGGAATGGAACCAAAAGGGGAGGTGCACAACTAGATGTTACAACTATCCAAAATATGAAGTTTCGACATTCTACGCCTAATAGCTTTTGAGTTAGGCGAGTTTAATGAATTTCGGCCCATAGAGCGTAATGTATTTCGAATCTTTTGGGCGGTCCTGTACATAAACTATCCATTCGATTGCCACCAAAAGGGGAGGTGCACAACTAGATCATAGAACAATCCTAAATATCAAATCTCAACATTCTACGACCAATAGTTTTTGAGATATGCGAGTTACATACATACGTACGTACGTACAGACGGCATGGAAAAACTGGCCACAGTAGACTCGCCACTGGTCAAAATGAGTTGCAGACGCGTTAATAGGATCGTGCATGCTAGCCTACGATGAGATGCATCGAAAAAAGTTTTTAAATTAAATTTAGAGGTAGTCAAAATCGGTTTTTATGTCGAAATTTGGCCCCCAAAATTTTTCGGGATCACATTACTTCCTTATACTACGTACAAGGAAGTAAAAAACTGCATGATGTTAAATCCTTTGCAAAGGCTGCCTCTTTTCACTGGTCGAGATGCTCCATGTGTCCTTAACCTCTTTTTCTCGCACAGATGATGGGTTACCAACGTTACTTCCGACAGAGACTCTACATTCTTTCGCGTTTGAGTTCATTTTTTCGAAATTTAACTTAATGTCTACGTAAAATATTTATGCATATATTTCCACACCTACATCTAACTTATTCCTTTTCAGTTCAACTTATGAAAACTTTCATGATGATCTCAAAAATTCATATGCTAATTTTTGCTGCATCTGCTACCATAGCATTCAGTGGTAGGTAAATATTTAAAATTATTATTATTGCTGTTCTTGTTGTTGTTAAGCTTCAGTTTAAAAAAAAGCCGGAGACGTTACATTCAACCCCGTAGCAGGAGGCACATTTCCTTTGGCGAAATCTATCTCTAGCCAACATCCGAAATGGAGCTCTGCGCATGTACGTGTAAAAAAAAAAAAAAAAAAAAAAAATCTGCCAGGGACTGGGCTAAAAATGAAAAACAAAAACTGAGGATGCAGAACAATTTAAAGCTTCCAGGAGGTTCTTTTTTTTTGAGGGGGGGGGGACGTTGGGGTGGAAACCAATATCAAAGCGTTCGGTGGACCAACGAAAGTCATCCAGTTCTAAAATTAAAAAAAAAAAAATGGCGAGATGATTAAAGGAACTTAAAAGTAGCAGTTAATACGCTTTAATTTAAAACGAAAGGTTTCTAATATTAATGGTGCAATTCTGTATTAGTATATTCTTTAATCCATAATTAATATTTAAATGCGATTTCAAATTGTAATTTTAACACATTTTGAGAACGAATTTTATATACATCTTTTTTAAAATTTTGTAAAAAAATAAAAAAAGTAAGTATTCTACATACTGATATTTAAAACTAATTTGTAGACAAATTTCATACCTATATTAAAACACATGTTTCTAGCATTCCTACTATCCCTCCCCCACCCCCCTTTTTTTGCAATAAAATTTTATGTGTTTTATTAACTGTGTGAAAGTTGTGCATAAACAAGGAGATTAAGGCATTTCTAAATAGAGAAAAGTTAAAAATTGGCAAAATTACTGGAGGCATAAAATTTACAGCATAGATTTTTTGTTTATGACAATGCGTCCAAAAGGATTTTTCGAAATCCCCTCCCCCGAAATGATGCAAATCGTTCTTTTCACACTAGCCGCCATCGGCGACCAGTTTTCGCCGTCGATGGACGCTTCGCGGCCAAAATGTGCAACCTAGAGGACACGCGCCGCTTCGGGACTGGCTTGTGCAGCGTACGGCACACAGGCCTTTTCGCGATCGAAAGTTGCAACATACTAAAATAATTCTATAAATAACTTTTTCGTTTAAAATCGATACTTTAATAAATGCAATTGTTAGTAGCAAAATCTTTGAGGGGTCTGCTGGGGAGATTACCGTTGAAGAGAAAAATAATCTGAGATATTTATCACTATATTCAGCTGCTATGAATTGGTTTTTTTTAAATATTTTTCTTTGTAATAATACAACTTTCGCTCGAACATGCATGTGTACTTACATAAATAAAATTAGTGAAAAATTAGTAAAATTTAAATTATAATACATGGTTTTATATAGTTTTTTACTATAGTAAATTAACAAATTTGGTTAGCTAAAATATGGCCTCGAAATCATTTTGCGCAATTGTAAAATTATTTAATCCTCTTGAAAGGAACATTTTTATTGATTTAGTTAACAATATAATTCATAGAGGTCGTCACCAAACAATCTCTTACGCCTTTTCTCTTCTGTGTGTACGTTTTCAAGGCGTGATATCTCGTTAGATATTTAGAGTTAAAAGTAGCGGTAAGTTAAAAAAAGGTTAATTTTTTTAGCGATCTTTCGAACTGCAGAAAAAGTTTTTGCGTTTAGTTAGATATAAAAATGTCGTTTTTTTTCAAAATTTCAACATGGCTGCAGACGGCAGATGCATCGGGATTGATGAGTCGATCCCAGAACCTTTATCGACTGGACTTTTATTGTTTAGATTCTCCGTCATACCTTAGAGGACAAAAAATCGCCTGTATGAAGCTTTTTTTTAAAAAATGTATCTGTCATGAATGTAGTCAAGCAGCCGGGCCACCAAAACAATAGGGGGTCCCAAATTACTCTTTATGTTTAAAAATTTGTAAATTTTTATTTTAATTTAAAATAAAAGACAGAGAAACTAATTGTATGAAAAAAATAGCCTTAATAGTTACTATTTCATAGCCTTAGCATTATATGCACACCATTTTTTCAGCTAAACGGTAGTCTCATGCAATTATTCTGTGCAAACTTATCATTTAGGCGTGGCCTATGTAGCGATGTTTGCTAAATATAGAACTGATGAACTGGTAAAAGGGAATGCCCCTCTAATTGAAGTGAAGATCTATTTTATTATAAATAAATGCTCTGATATAAGCATTCAAGGCCGTACCCAGGGAGGTAAATCCGTTCTCCCCTCGAAATTAAAAATTTTGTTAACAAGATAATAATTTAGTCTTTTCTAAAAAATTCAGTCTTTTTCACCGCCGTTTGTTCCCCCTCCGATAGTTTTGGAGGCTTCCCAAAATATTTTTCGGGGAGTGTCCAAAGCATTAGGAAAATAAATACAGCCAAACCTGTCCATCTCGAAACTGTATACCTCGAAAGCCTCTATAGCTCGAAATTTCTAAAATTACCTACATTACGATCAAAATTCAATGTATTTTCATTGTTTATCTGAAAAGAATTTCCTTCAAGACCTTTAACTGGAAGTTTAGTTAGTGTAAATTACAAAAATCAGTGCTTAAAGAGTAACCCTTCTTCATAAAAAATTGCAAATACCGACGCGTCTAAAGAAACAACAAAGCAAGCAAAGAAGGCCGTATAACTTTGAACTTTTTTTTAAGTATTCGATAAATTTTGCTAAAAGGGATGTTAGTAACCTTAGAAAGCTGTCAGAAACGAAGAAGGTTAGACATCAAAAGTCACTGAGACACTATTTTTATTGTTAATCACACCGCTGTCTTTTTCTTCAGTAAAAGCAGATAAAAAACCATTCGATATATTTGAGACGATTTGGCATGTTGGCGAGATTGGCGCGAGTGATAAAGCATAGAGAAAACACTCCTCCTGCTACGGGGCTGCATCTGACGACAACTCGGACCAGCGCTATGAATAAATGCATGAAACACCTAAGCTTCCTCGTTGCAAACTGATGTAGCTATGCGTAAACAACTTGTTGTTCCTGTTCACATTCCACTTATAAACAGCGTCATCGATAACTGCTTTTTAATTTATTAGGTTGTAACCAAAGTTTTCCGCCACTCCAAGTATTGCCTGCACAAGCAGTTCCCGTTGGTGTCTTTGCCAATATTTTGTAAAACGATTTTTGTTATTTGAAAGAAAAGACTTGTTTTAGAGAACTGTGTTGTGAAATCAGTAAAACAATATCGTTATGATTAAGTGATTAAGTATAAGGTGTCTGAAATGGAACTACCACGCTACCAGATTGATCCATCATTTACTCTCAGTTCTGTCGCAAAAAGTCAGCTACAGAATGACACTGAATCATGTGTACAGCTTAAGGTACTACTGTTGAATCATAGGACACTGTGAAGATTGTTTACCGAAAGTTCAAAAACGAGGACCAGGATATTAAAGAAGCAGACCGCTCTGGCCGGCCTACTGACGCTGATGAGTCCCGCCTACGACAATTTGTGGAAGAAGATAAAATATTCATCCACTCCAGAGCTAGCTAAAAGATTTAGACTTTAGTGCCATGTCCATTAGTCGCGCTAAGCGTAAAAAGCTTGACATATAACGTCAATAGTTGGGTACCGCGTGAGCTGACTCAAGCAAATCTGGCGGAAAACTTTCGTTACAATCTGATAATAAAGAGACCTGATAAATGCCTTTTTATTATCTACTCCCTATCTGAAATGAATTTACAAAAATGAAGAAATTGATTTATATATAGTTCAACTTGTTTAAAGCAAGAATTTTTCAGCTTTTTCTATTTTTCTTCAGGAGATGTGAAGTTAAAAGTGAAAAGAACATCACTCCCGTTTAGATTCGAATTTTTAAAATTTGCTTCTTAAATGATGCCTTTGACAAAGAAACAAATAAATAAACTTGCTAAAATTTTATGAGTGTAGATTTGGCTGGGCGCGTTCGTGCGTCAGGCAATAACTCAGTCAGAGCATCAGCCTTCATAGTTTTTTCGTTTTTCTTTTTTTTGTGTAAATTTAGTATGATTTTAGTGTAAATCTTTTAAAATGCAGCCTTGCGATCCCACAACAACCGATATAAAATATTACTAACCATACTTTTTACACCCTACAGTACAACTGATGGTCCAACGATGGTCGTAAGTCATACGCCTCCCTTAAAATTTGAGGGCGATACATCGCCAAATGGGGATATTGAAATATGTCTACAAAACTTAAGATGGCGATATTATCAATGTTTGCCGAAAAACCCCAATCTGATAGCATAAAGGTTTGACAATTTCAATAGAGTATTTTCCCGTAACGTCACTTTTTTTTTTGGGGGGGGGGGGGTCAACTCGGATATTTAGGGATACAAAGCCACCTTTAAGGCTAATGATCATTCTCAAATGAACGAGTGTTAGACCGAAAAACCATGGTTGCTAAGGTGTGACGTAGTGATAATGACGTAGGTGAAACAGCTCTATGGGAATGTTCAAAATTCGTAATATGTATTCTAATCAACCCATTTACATGCAATAAAATGCAAAATTTGTTCTTTTAGCCAGCAGAATATTAATTTTAGACTGATGAACATTAGAAGAGCCAATCCCTTACTCTTTCGTATACCTTGTCAATACAGATATATTGAAATATTCATGTTTTTATAAGCTTATCTTACTCTTTTTGGGGTCGTGATTTAAGTCTGGGTCAAGCTTTTCAGGTTTGCAAACAGAGTTTTAAGTAGCAATCGAATGTGGGTACATTTCTTGTGAATTGTTTGGATAATGTGAGCATTATACATATTATTTTGATACAAGAATTATTAATAGAAATTAGGGAGGCTATTAATTGTAAAATGAAGATTACGGAATTTTTTGTCTCGCAGCATAACTCTCAACTAAGCATAACATTTTTTACTGTTATTACTTCGCTAATAAAGAAATTATAGTCAGGGCCCGATTAACCTGTGAGGTTAGGGCAGGGATGGGCAAACTACGGCCCGCCGGAAGGTTTTATCCGGCCCGCGGATAGAATTTTAATTTGCCGGTCCGACGGAAATTAAAAGAAAATATATATTTATATATTATATATCCATATTAAGAATTATGAAGATGACTTGAAAAAACTGCATTTTGAGTTCGAACGCAGATTTCAAGTTTTCAGTGCCAATCAAACAGAATTGGATATTTTTACCATGCCTTTCAACGTAAATTGTGAAGCAGTGAGGTCAGATTTGCAGCTTGAATTAATTGAGTTGCAATCTAACAGTCATCTCAAGCAGTTGTTTCTAAATATGCAAAGCTAGAGTTTTACAAATCATTATCGAAAGTAAGTTTCCCGACCAGAAAATCAGTGCTATGTTTGCTTCATCTTATATATGTGAATAATTGTTTTCAACTATGAACCTTAGAAAGAATTCTTTCGGAAGTAGACTGACAGATGAGTATTTAGCCTCGTTCCTTAGAATCAGTACATCTCACTTCGAATCTCAATATAAGGAACTTTGAAAAATGAAATCGCAACTTCATTCATCTCATTAACATATTTAAATTTAAATACTTGTATATTGTTTTTAAAATTTTACAAAAATTTATTTTGGCCCGCCAAATTTTTTTTTTTTCGATTTTTGGCCCGCGACCGAAAAAGTTTTCCCATCCCTGTGTTAGGGGAACCAGAGTTTCATTTCGACCCCCTTTACTTCCCCCCGCAGACAGTTTTCACTATTCTATATTCTACTCACTTTGAAGCAAAATTCAAAGCTCCCAATATTATTTCCAAAAATGTGGTCGCAAACATCATATTAAATTTCATTCCTCTCTTCTTACAAGCAAATTGGCATTTACAATACTATTCATTGTTATATGCTTGCATTTGAATTTCTGTTAGTTGCTGAGTGATATTCATCATGATTTTACAACGCAATTTAGAGAATTAATGAACCCTAAAGTGCATCAATGTTAAAAATGTCCGTTCTGATCACGGGAGAGCGCTTGACAACCGCGAGTGTTACCTAAATTTCCTGCATCATTTTTCTGAATAACTAATTAATTTTTCGAAAAACACGCAAGTTGAAAGAAATATGAGAAATTTTAATTTTTTCAATGAATGATTAATATATTATTAAAGCTGTAGTTAATTTGTGAAATTGACTTAAAAAATTTGTCTTGTAACTCCAACAGTTTTTTGGACCGTCAGTGAACGTGTTTTAAACATTACGGTGTAGATCTACATCGCTATGCGTTTAAGGTTTAAGTGTTATAAAATATCGTTACTATCAAGTTGGGCAGAATCTTCGCGTGAATATTTAGATATCTGAGCAGTTTCTGACTGCAGCGTCAGGATGGCACATGATTGTGTTTGTGTGTGTGTAAGTAAAAGCTTGTGCATTCAAAACAGAGTTTCAGTTTAATAACAAAATACATATCGTTTGTGCTCAGAGAGAAATTTCAATAAAAATAATTATAATGATATCTACTTACATAAAGCACTAACGTATGCGGTACCAGAAAGGACGATATTTCTACCCTGCGAATGGCAACAACTTGATGTAAGCATTAGCGTAATAACAATAACACATGCGTGAAAATCCAAGCTAACGCATCAATGACGTCAAATGAAGCAAGCATATTCTTTACTGGTTACTTTTATTTACGTCATGAAGAAGCTAGATTACAAAATAACAACAATGCACACGAAAAAATTCAAGATCATTCTGATCTTTTCATAGCTTTAAAATTTCTAATTTACAATTTTTGGTGCGTTTATCGAAATGTGCCAAAGCACATATTAGCCGTTTCCTTTTCCTTTTACATTATTGTAACCAAGGATGTGTATTAAATAATGCAACCATACTACATGAACACCAGGTTGCTAACTTTAGCACATTAACACTCGTGTTATTAAACTAAAAAGGTGTACCCTGACCTAAATCGTACCCATTAACGGAACCATGCTGGTCATGAATAGAAAGGCGCCACAGTAATTTGAGAAAGCCCTCGGCTTCTGCAATTAAGGAGTATTTCTGCAGGACTTTGTACAACACGTTATCACCCAATGCAGTACTTTTATAATCATGTTATGAATGGAAATGTCACTCATTATGTCTTTTCATACATTTTGCAATGTTAGTACTTGACATCGCCACCATCGGCTTTTATGATGTAACCCAAAATTTGTAGCATCCGTAACCTAAATAAATTGAAAGGCAAATACCGTTAAAACAGAGAAGCATGATTTTCGTTGCAATGAGTCCATAATTTGACCAACACTGCATTGAGTATAAAGAATAGTAAGGTATTGTGCGACGAAGCTGGCCGCCACGGTGGCGAGTAATAACAACATTCTTTAAAGAACTCAAAAATTGCATTTAATAACGAAAACGGGAATTTTAATTGCTGGTTTTCAGTCATTTTGTGTGTGTGTGAATGCATCATTTTAATACCTCTAAATTATGTTCGGATCTCAAGTTTCCAAAGTCTTTTTGCTAACCCTTTGACTTGCGGTGGTTGCGCCTGAAACTACTCTGTTTCAGCGCTTTTACTGCCAGTCGCAAAAAGATATAGTTAAATGGTTGCAGCGCTGTAAAAGTGCTGGCGTTGCCATCGATCCGTTTAACGATCAAAAACATGGCGGTCGATCGAATAACCCGCAAGGCGCCACAGACAGATGTTTTCTGATACAGGCTGCATTCGTAAACGACAAACTCGTTGCACGAGTTTTCGTAAGAAAACTGGAATGCGTGTGTTTAGTGCTGTCAGTGGTTTTCAGTTTCTTTTGACTTTACGAACAACTTCACTTTATTGAGTTTTGTCGCCTAGGAGACGCATTTGTTTACAATTCGCGAATGCGTTCATTTTCCCGAGAAGAGTTTTTAGTACATAAGCAATATAAAATCAACAAGATTTTTAAAAGAAATAGTGTCAATAATCGAAGTGCACAGATGAAAATTTAAAAATTTCAACTTAAACTTCATTTTTAAAAAAGTATTCAGCAAGAGAAGTTCAAATTTCGCTCATAACGGATTAAATCAACTTCAATCTCAACACTAAAACATGCATTTTTGAATTTACTAAAATGAAAAATAGAAGAAAATGATTACCTTTGAAAGATTATGTACCTTCGTCGCATTTTATAACGTACCCAAGAATTTTCACCTCGAAAAAATAATATTTGCACCTTTAGCACACGTAAAATGCTTTTCACAACAACTTACTTTTCCATATCAACGGACGCAATTTGAAAACAGCAACAACGTGCAGCAAGTGTATCTTCTAAACAACTGACGAAACCTTAGCAGAGATCAGTTTATTTCGTTTGAAACTCATCGCACTCAGTTTTGTATACGAACGCTCTAGTTTAAAAACTGTATGCACTCAGTTTCCTTTACGAACGCCTTAGGTGGAAACTCATTGCACGAGTGTAACTCGTTTGGCGTTTACGAATGCACCCATTGTCGGCTGTGCAGCCAACCGGGGCCTTCGCAATTAGTAACGGGCCTGCGCGTGTATTTTGATGAGCCATCCAAAGAGGCCTGCGGATGCTCGAGTCTTCACGTATACATCAGGCATTTCTTAACCTTCCCAGTGCTTTCAAACGTTATTTAATATAGTTTTAAGTAGTAATTGTGCTACTAATTCAAGTACGAACTCATGATTAAATTGTTTGCTATGATATATATTGACATAAAGAAAATAGATGCATATAATTTGAAGGAAAAACAAAGTAGCGCTTACTCTCATGATTCACGATTGCTTATTTTAGTTTCACAAGTGGATATTTAATATACTTTAAAATAACTAAATACACAATGAAAGACATTTTTATAATGAATATTTCATGAACGTAGTCGTATTTCCTACGTTATTTTAAACAATTCAACATTAATCTTTAACAAATGATGTATTAAAGCGCATTTCAGTGTTTTCGGGATATCCTGTATATTGGAGAAAATTGATAAAATACGCTCTATAGCGCGATCCCTGAATTAATTATTCTTTAATAAAGACATTTCATGTAGTATATATTATTCTTTTGTCGCTTTCTCAATCGAACTTAGGAATTGAGAAAGCATAATGAACGCTTGTACAAAATATTAACTACATTTGAAGTTTCTGTATAAACGGGCAAAAATCAATAATTTATAATTTACTGTATTTCTGCACTGTACCAGATGTAAGTCTTAATCACATAATCAAGGCATATATAACTGATAAATAACATTTTCAACTGGCAAAATTAAATTGTCTAAATAGTATCACAACGTCATGCTTATTTACAAGAATAAAAACTACTCAAGTAATACGATTTCTGATTAAAATAATTTATTTATAAATAACACATGAGTAATTATTCACCAAACATGATTAACATACATATATTTAGAATTTCTAAATACATTATAAGCGTTCACTTACCTTTACATTCAGAGCAAAATGTTCGAATTTTAGGATAAATTTTCATGAAAGAAATGGCTCAAGATTCACCAAACGATTACCTACATCTAAAGTTCTTTAGTACGACAAAAGTATAAAAAAATTGTTTTAAAATAATAAAATAATATAACATTTATAATACTTAGAATAATAAAATAGAACACTGTGACTGGGGGAAAACAGGCCTCAATGATAAACTCATTTTTAGTGATGGCAACTCATACGCAGGCCCGTTGATAATAACGACGGCCCCGAGCCAACTGTGTCAGAAGTTAGTATGGTTGAATGGATCGATGGCAACAGCAGCCCTTTTACGGCCCTATCAAGTCGGTCGCCTATACTGATGTGAAAGTGCTTGCGCGTGAAAGCGTTAATGAGGCTCCGCTAGCAATCAACGTTAAACTGGAGTTAGTCAATTGATTTGTTACAGAATTGGATTGGGTGAGTATGGTTCGGCTACGGCCTCTGTATAAACTTACTCTCACGTCGAGCAATAACGCTGACATGGATATGTTTTTTTGAATTTCAGCTGTTCCTGAGGTACGTTTGATAGTGACCTCACTGCGTAGCAATATAACCGAGGGAGATCTCGTTTCGTTCGTATGCATCATCGACGGTTATCCTCCCGTACTCGGAGTAAAGTGGAAGTTTGAAGGACGACAGATATATCCCGCTCGTTACGGCGTCACTTTTGATGATCGTGACCTATCTATACACGATGTCCGCATGTCGCATGCGGGAACATACACCTGTTACGGGTCCAACAGAGATGGTACAGGAGAGAGTAATCCTGTGCATCTGAAAGTTCACGGTAAGTACAATTCCTGTAATTAACCCTTTGAGGCGCAACCCTTTCCCAATGCTGAAAAAAGGGCAGCCGTTGCCATCGCTCGACTTAACTAACAGCAAGATGGCGGACGATCGAAACGTTCATCGCGTGCCAGACTTTTTTGACGATAGCTGTGCCTGCGCAAAAAAAAGGTTTCTAGATCTGTGGCACGCGATGAACGTTTCGATCGTCCGCCATCTTGCTGGTAGTTAAGTCGAGCGATGCCAACGGCTGCCCTTTTTTCAGCGTTGGGCAATCTATTTAGCTGTTCTCGCGTTCTTCCATTTTTCGGCAGATGTCAGTGCTGTTAAAAATAATCGTGACAATTTCTTTTACGGGAAATGACGTGCTAAAAAGTAAAGGATGGAGCTATGTCACCCGCAACTATTTTTATAGAAATCCAATCTATTCTTCGTAGCTGGCAACAGTCAAAACGTCAGAGTTTGGCGTTCCTGGAGCGGACACACTGCGCGTTAAAGGGTTAACAAGCGGTTGTAGAGAGAGGTCCAATGAGGTTCTCGTTCATATTGATATGCTACCAGGCATGTAGCCAGAAAATAGGAAATTCGAATAGGGTACAATATGTGCAAATGGTGAAATTTCTCCAAAACATCGGACTGGAATGGTAAAACAGTAACACTACTAAAATGAATTCCACTGAAAATGGTTGACATGTAAAGTGCACGAAAATTTCTGCAGAAAAAAGTCTGCTACTGGAATTGAACTCTGGGGAGAAACTGTGGGTTTTGTTCCACCTATGGGCTTGGATATAGGATGATCATTGGCGCATTCCAAAAGAGCTAAACGAAATTTCACTGTAGCATGGCGTTGTAAGGCGTAATCATTAAGTGCGCATGCGTGCGTTAGTAGTACATTGCATCATAATTAGATGCTGTGCGTCGCCAGAGAGAGCTTATGTAGCTGATCCTTAAAAGGGGTCTAGTATTTTCGTTTGAGAGACTGGCGCTATTTTGCGTGTCTGCCGGTAGTCGATGATCATCCTATATCCAAGAACCGATTCCATCAGAATGACCGGGATTGAATTGAGAAGTTGATATCTTGAATGACGGACTTCTTTGAAGCTTTTTGGACAGTCCTACTGTATAGTTACGCTGATCCCTGATTCACTGATTCTCTAACAATACCGTAAGACCATAACAAGATAAAACTTTTACTACCGTTACTCCAAAAGACTAGAAAGTTAATCACAAAAAGCGCCATAACGTCTACACCGCGCGTACATCCTCCAAAAAAAAGTATTCGAGCAAGAGAGAAATTTCCTAATTTAGATTTGCGAATAATAATTAAGTTTTTGAAAAACGCACAACCTGTCAGAAATATCGAAATTCATATTTATACATAGCCTAATTCATATTCTATGATAAATAATTTTTAACATACGAAACCAACGTAAGAAATTTATCTCTTGCTCGAATACTTTTTTTTGGAGGGTGTACGATCGACATGAAATTTTTCATAATTACGTATAAAAATATAGAGAACAATCTGCGCTACTTCAAAAATCTGAAAAACCACCCTTTCCCTCATTTTCAAGCGATTTTTCGCAATTTTCAGACCCAGGTGATAGTGCAGACCAAGAGGATTCAGAGTCACATCGCAATTTGGGGTGTCAGAAACGTCGCCTTATTTGCCCGTTAACAATTACTTTGGTAGGAGTGTTGAAGATAAGTGAACTTTTCGATCATCGTATGTCAAAAACTAATGCATCTTTCACATAAAACAGTTAACCAAATTCGGTAGTTTACAAATTCTATTGAATTCCTTTGTTGAAAGTGTCGAAGAAAAGCTAATTGCCAATGAAACTCGAATGAGAATTTAGACAAACACACCAAGAGCCGCATTCTCCAAAGTGTGAGTGACCCGACATGATCCGAGTTCAGAAACATGCATGCCCGGTTTGTCTCAGAGACAACTCGGAAACTGTATTTACCAAAATTTCCAGGCAGGGTTTCCAGACTCTGGATTTTTCTCTAACTAAGGCATCCACCTTTGAAAGCTAATCTGGGATTGGTCAGAGTTATAAATAACCGGCGTATTCGCAACACTGAGAAAACAAATGTGCTTGTTTACTTTATAACTGCGTGGCGAATGAGCTATCTGACGTGGATCTATAAGCGCGCGTCGGACCAAGCACATAAATCCGAAACACATGTTGCACAAACAATTGAGCTAGCTACACTTCGTTTGTTGAGATTTCAGAAAACAAAGGGTGCATTCGTAAACAACAAACTCGTTGCACGAGTTTTCGTTAGAAATTGGAATGCGTGTGCTTAGTGCTGTCAGTGGTTATCAATTTCTTTTGACTTTACGAACAACTTCAGTTTATTTAGCTTCGTCACCTAGGAGACGTGTTTGTTAACAAATCGCGAAAGCGTTAATTTTCCTGAGGGGAGTTTTTAGAACATACTCAATATAAAATCGACAGGATTTTTAAAAGAAATAGTGGCCATAATTGAAGTGCACAGATCAAAATTTAGAAATTTGAACTTGAACTTCATTTTTTCAAAAGTCTTTAGCAAGAGAAGTTAAAATTTCGCTAATAACGGTTTAAGCCATTCGTGCCTGGATATTTTTGCGACTTTCTTCGTTTTTTGCTAACACCAGAAGTAATTGATAAATTTCTGATGTCAACTTTTTGAACAAGGGATGATTTCATTTAAAATCATTATGTATAAAAATTGAAATGTCAACATCCTACTTGGCCTTATTAAAATATTTTCTGGAATTGAGGTTCAATACTCGCGAATAATGGCTAGGAAAAATAAATAACGTTTTCGAATGATAGCGAAAATGCCGTCCCAAAAAAGGGACGCTAGGCATAAATGGGTTAAATCAACTTCAATCTTAGCCCTAAAACATGCATTTTTGAATTTACTAAAATGATAAATACAAGAAAATGATTACCTTTGAAAAATTATGTACCTTCGTAGCAGTTTCTAACGTATGCATGAATTTCCTCCTCGAAAAAAAAATGATATTTGCAGCTTCAGCAAGCGTAAAATACTTTTCATTTCAACATACTTTTCCATTACATCGGACGCCATTTCTATACAAAAACAGCGTGCAGCAAGTAATCTTCTCAACAAACTCAATGAACCTAATCTGTTCTCAGTTTATTTCCTTTGAAACTAATCACACTCAGTTTTGTATACGAACGCTCTAGTTTTCAAACTGAATGCAGTCAGTTTCCTTTGCGAACACCTTAGATAGAAACTCGTTGCACGAGTGTAAATCGTTCTGCGTTTACGAATGCGGTAAAAATGCACAAGCATACAAAGATCAATTATACTCAAAACGAAATTCAGACGTTAATGCTTTGTGTAGAAAAATATAATTCTATTACATATAATAAAATGACGATCGCGATTCAAAATAAACAAAAACAAGATGTTTGACTGGAAATTGAACAGCTTTTCCACAGCCAAGCAAATGGTAACAAGCGAACCGCCGAGCAATTAAAAAATTGTTATAAAAATCTAAAAAAAGAAAAAAGAGCGAATAAAAATAGAAGCTACGTCCTGGTTGGAATTGTTTCAAAACTGGTGGTGGACCTCCTGAAAAGTATCATGCGTGAACACAGCCGACGGCAGATTGCTGACAATGGCTGCAACGACCCAGCCGTTTACAAATCCATTCGATAGTGTTGCAGAATATCATGCAAGCACTTCGTCGAACGATGTTATTTTATTATATTTATCTAGTGTGTGTGTATTGAATATAAAACAGTATTTTCAAGACAAAATAGTAACTTTATTCTTTTTTCTGGTTTAATTTTAGCTGCATCTAATTCTGCATCTGCAAATCAAGTAAGCTTTTAGTTTTGTATAATTGACTATGTTCCATGTTATGCTTTTGATGAACTGTATTTTTATCCATTACATTTACACTGTTTATACTGTTATACACCCTCCAAAAAAAAGTGTTCGAGCAAGAAAGAAATTTTGTAATTTAGATTTGCGAATAATAATTTAAGTTTTTGAAAAACGCACAACCTGACAGAAATATCGAAATTCATAGTTATACATAGCCTAATTCCCCAGCAAAGAGACACAGGTTCTCTGAACGTCTATTAACGTTCGGAAAACGTCTTCTGAACGTTAATAGACGTTCAGAGAACCTGTGTGTATTTGCTGGGTCATATTCTATGATAAATAATTTTTAATACACGAAACCAATGTAGGAAATGTATCTCTTGCTTGAATACTTTTTTTGGAGGGTGTATCTAAACTGCTGATAGGTAATGCTGAAGATTCAATATTTTCCATAGTGGACACTGGTTCCTAAATCTCTTTCATCTAGAAGCAAGTACTTAACAGCAATCTTTAGCAAATCAGCTATTACAAAAATTCACGTAGTTGGTATAGTTTTAAATGCCTCAGCTTTATACAATGCATAATATTTATTTAAATACACAGCAATAAAAGAAATTTTTAAAACGATGAATTAATATTAAATGTTTGCTGCAAGGTGAAAGTTACTGACCAAAGATGTAATTAAGAAATGAAAATGGGTAGAAGTTTTAACTCTTTATAAGGCGAGTTTATGTGCTGGAGTCGAAAGTACTTTGGATTTTTCTTGCCCATATTTTAGGATAAACACGAATATTGTCTCTCTACTGTAATGTTCCACGCCAAAATTGGAGTAACAAGTATTAAACAAACATAGAAATTTTGCAGGAGAATACATTAACTATTCACAAAATCAACGTCGGAAAACTACCTGCTGCTAGTGACGGAATCAAGCGCAAAAATAAATAATTAAAAGCGATTATTCTTATGCTCAATTTTCGAGTAATTATTCGGGCTTTCTTTAAAATTACGAATGAAAGAAATGTTCATAAACCAAATATAATTTAGAATGTAGATGTATGGAAAAAATATTCTGAACATCCAATATAGCTGACAAAAATATAACTGAGCAAAAATCAGAAAAAATCACTAATGATTATTGATTTCTGTATTTAATAGTAATAGGTAAATATTCTTACCACGGCCTTATAAAAGGTTAAGCTTATGACATTATTTATATAGAAATATCATGTATAGTGTATGTCAAAACTAAAAATTTACAAGAAATTATTCATAGCATTTATTAATTAAATCGCAGAAGAATGTGTAATTATTTTAGCATCAACTTGCATTGACCTGGCAGAATTTGTCACCCCAACACAATTTTATAGCTTTTTACTAGTTCAAAAATTTGACCGAACATTTACTTTATGTTAATCCAATTTTTAAAAGCTTTTTGCTCCATTTAGACATGCTGAACTTAGAAAATTTTATTGGGTCAATCCAAGGCCGTAGCCAGAAAAAAATTGGGAGGGGGGTATGCAGTACTAAAATTAAACTTCGAGAAGGTATGGGTAGAGCAAAATTTCTTTCAACTTTAATTGATCTTCAGAATCATAGCAAATAAAAAACTACTAATCCATTGACAAAAATTTCGGGAGGGGATAAAACCCCCATAATCGCCCCCGCCCCCACCTTGGCTGCCGCCTTGGCCAATCACTAAGAATTACACTTGCATTTAGATTATTTCACAGTGGTACAGAATAGATTGAACATTGTTTACAAAATTACCCCGGATGATATTGAGTTACTGTAATATTTCTGCTATATATACACACAAATGAAAAATACTTTTGTAATTTAAATAAGTTATATCCTGAATTGCAACCTATGTATGGCACGATCTTATGTTAATCAGTGACACAATGGTGAAAAATAGAAATATTTTAGAATTGTGCAAGCATGCATCACCCATGAAAAATTTTATTTTGATCCTTACAGTTTGTAAAAGGTAGTTCGATGGAAAGAATTTTGTATTCTAAACATAAGAGATATGTTATTTTTTTTAATGCTAACGATGCCTTCCCGTCCTCAGAAATAATTTTACTTCAGGTTTATAATGTGACACTCACAAGCAGTAATCGAAACAGGTGCTTTTATAACTAATCTTTTTACAAAAAAGAATTCAGATTTCTAATTTTTTTTCCCCATAAAAATATTTTAGTGTTTGTTAAAGGTGTTTCATAATAGAATTAAAATTTAACTGGTTATTCAAGATAATAGATTTTTATAGTTCATTTTATTCGTAATTGCTGCTTATAATTGTAAAAGCGTTGATAATAAGTTGATTTCCTAAGAAATTATTACGCTTTTTTTTTATATAAACTTTGTGATACGCTTACTTAACCATGTTTAATACAGTAAATTTTGGAAGGAAAGAGACAGCGTTTCGATGTGGCCAATTCGACCGGAACCGGTCTGGATCTGACCGGATTAAAAAGAAGGTAAGGGGAATACATGCAGTGGCGGCTCGTGGATACAGCAAGTACAGCCGGACTGCACTTGAAATTATCAGCACAAACTTTAAAATGATTTATTCAACTAATTTTCCTAAATTCAGATTAGAATTATTGAATTCCTAATTTAACAAATCTAAAAAAAAAAAAAAACAATAATGTGGCCGGATCGCTCATTCAGAAAAAAAGCCCTTTAATCTTCCCGCAATTCAATTGGGAAAATCTTTGGTACAGCCATGAGGTCTGATAAGGAAATTGGCAGCACCGTTGCCATGACAACGACTACGTAAGCAGCTTCTCCGGCATAGGCTAGTAATAGGGGGTACGCAGCTAAGACTCAGCTGATGAAAGATTTTCTAGCTACGGCTGCACTTGTGAATTCGACTAACTGATTGGCTCGGACGAAACGTGAGGGAGGGGTAAGACACAGAGAATAAATGTTCTAGTCCGTTCTACCGGAAGGAAAAGTTTTTTTTTTTTTTTTTTTTTTTTTGTCTGGGAAGGTTCAACGTTTTTACCTTTATTTGTTACTGTATTATTGAAATTTATGATTTAACCGTTTTGAAACATGCAGCCCCGATATGATCCAGTTTGTGTCTTGCTTGAAACTCCATTTAACATATGGAAAGACGATGATAAACGACAACTACTAAAAGAAAATAGACAGACACCAAAATTGTCCATTCATAAGAAAACAGCAGGTTCGTCTCAGCATGGTCGTAGCTTCCAGTCATCATGGTATGCATTTCTCGTGGCTATGTGGCAGTTTTTATTTTAAAAAAATATTTTGTTGGCTGTGTTTAATCGTCAAGCGCGGCGGCCGGCGGTTGTCCATATGTGCCATAAAGCATGAAAATTTATAGTGTGTTGGAAATTTAACTAGAAAACAGGTTATTTTTGATCTACCAATATTGTTGTTAATTGATTATATTTTATTTTGATTTTTCATACAGTAACATTTAAAAGTGGATCGTGTATATTTTAAATGAAAATCACGAAAAAAGGAGGTAAGGAGGATTAATGCCGTAAATTGACTTTGATAAGTTGACTTACTAATCAAAGCTCTTGGAAGGAATAAATAGGAAATCTTAGCAGCACGCCATCACTGCCCAGGAATGTATGTGAGGGCATCTATAGGAAGATGCCGCCCTCACTGAACCTTTATTGAACGATAATTTTTATTACAGCATACCTTCATTGTTTATGAGCTAAAGCACTCATACATGGTAAATTACTTTTCAGATTTAAACGCGGAAAATCGTATCTACATAGCTCATTTTCAATAACAACTACATTTTGGATAATAACTTACGACCGTGCCTTTCAGGGGGGGGGGGTTTCTCATGTGGTTTCTGAGTGCGTCAAATATTTGAATTTTGTGGTGCGAAAAAACCTTTTACATGTTTTTTTTTATGTGTTGGTCATTAATTGTCAGCTAAACTTATTTTTTCACTACTCGGATGCCCGGGAAACTCGGAACTAGCGAGACTACTGTAGCGAATCCAAGGGAGGAACTTTTTTTCAAAAATGCAATATTTTTATTGAAATTAAATTCCGATTTTAAATTTCATTAGAATTTTATTTTCCAAACATTGCTTAGTTGCAAGTAGATTTTTGTTTAGGTATTTTAGTTATCTAAATCTTTATTCCTTTAAAATTAAAGTGTTGCTTTTGCTATTAAGAACAATTTCTTTAAATATTTCTACATTCACAACACTCATATGATGTATAATAGATACACAACTTTTTCAAAATAGTTCATCATGCAGAAAGTAACATTAACAATAAATGCATTAGAAAGGGAAAAAACACTCAAAACACTGGTGTTAAACGATAAAGTAAATAAAAAACTTTGTAAAAAACACACATAAGGTGTTATAGGTATGAAGATACGCACGTTTCGACCGAAAATTGTTTTGGCCTTCATCAGTCCAAGCCCTTCGTCGAGAGGAAAACAGGGTTTTTTTTAAACAAATTATTCTTTTACAGCAAAAAATACAAACATAAAATAGTTGTGTTTGTGTGCTTTACATTAGGGATAAATTATTTGTCTTTGTTTTACAACTGTAAAATATTGCTAATATTAAATTTTTTTAAGGATCATTTTGTAGATTTAAATTAAATTTGAAATTTTTTATTTAAAACTCTTAATAAAATATTTCTTTCTCCTTCAGAGAGTAAGATTGATCGAAGCAATCCATTAGCTGTCTTATTCCCTGGTGAAGGGAATCTTAATTGCTCTTGTGATTGTAGTTTTACCTTTTCTGGATTTAAAAAAAAGGTTTTTTTTAATCAATTATTTACCATATTAGCTTTGTTTTACTATCGAAAGTTACTTAAATTTCGATTCTTGAAAAATTATAACTTATCACATTCAACTGATATTGTTACGATAATTAAAGAGTTCTTTTATTTAAAAGGTCGTTATTTGAGTTTTGTTTTACGTTACATTAGCATTTTTCTGCATCAGTATTTCACTATTTTAAAAAAATAACAGGTTTGCTGGTATTGCTACTTGTTGTTCTATATATGTAATAGCACTTACTATTTGCATTAGTACAGTATAACTTTCAGATTGTCAGTGGTATGTATTTTTTTTTCCAAGGCGCATGTGGGGGACAAGTTTCCCCAACTTGCATCCCCCCTAATCCTAAAGATGCAAAGCTGTCATAAAATAATTATTTTATACATCCCCAAAAAAGCTAGTCTTAAAAATAAACTAAATTTTAAAAAACACAAATATTAATTATTTTTTTAATTAACGTGTGTTTTAACAAAGCGATTTATTACTTTGTTAACAAAAGGAATGCAACACCGCCGTAGAAATTATGATGCCTTGTGATTATGCTCTTTTTTTGGACTTGCTTGTCTTTACTGTTATGTTTTGCAATACTGAACAGTAATGAAATTTCCTAATATCACCTTTACCATGAATAGCTTTTGATGAACATATTCACATACAGTGAAAGCGCTGACTAAAACGTAATTGCCCTTCAACCTATTTTCTACATGCCTGTGTAGAAGTCTTTTTGTCAGATCGATTTGTTACTTGTTCATGGAGATTAATGTTTATTGCGTAAATTATATTAAAAATATTTTTTCTTTCAGGATACACGTGATTTCTGTAGATGAGGATATTTCAGGGCTGTGCAGCAGAATCTGATGCAGGAATTCTGAAAGAAAATTCAGAAAATTTAAATCAAACTGCAAAAGAATCAATTGCTCCACCAAAAGCTGTTGATGCTGTGGCTGAGAACATGAAGCACAAAGAAGAAATAATGAAGGAGATGCATGAGACAGTTATGAGGCATATGGAGGAGCTGCATGTGCTTGATGTCAAAATTCGTGAACAGAAGCTACAATTCTGGAAATCATTAAGCGAAAAAGTAAAAAATGGCGATACTATTACTGTAATTTGAAAATGAAATAAAAACTGAGTAATGAATTAGTTATTTGTGTACTTCGGAGGTGTTCAAATGTGATATTGGTAATATTAATGTAATATTTAAGTGTGTTTGCAATTTTTTTTTCAAAATAATAAGTTTTTTCAGTAAGTTTTTTTTTTCAATAAGTATTTGTACAATAACCTTGCAATATCTAAATGAATATTTCATTTTTAATAATAGTGTAATAATAGTAATAGTTTCACTTTTGAGTCATGTTATTAATAGTGTTTCTTAAATTCATCTTTATATATATTTTTTAATGATATCAGCTTAATTCATTTTATTTATTAGGTTTTACCTTAAAAGTCAGTTTTCCTTATATAACAAGTTTCTTGCTCTATTTTTTTTTATTTATTATTATTATTATTATTATTTTTTTATTATTATTATTTTTTAGTTTCCCTTCCTTTCTTTTAAGCTAAGTCCTTGTGTGTTCACATAATCTAAGTTTTATTTTTATTTTATTTTCTAATATTTTGGCGATATTTCGGCACTTAATAAGATTGAATTTTTAATTTTGCAATTTGACTATTTTTTAGCCGGCCTAGGTACTGTTTTGCTAAGTTGCCGATTTTCTTTTCAAATTGCGCGCACTACTAAATTTTGCCATCTTGCATAGATGACCGCCATTTTTTTTTCGGCCGAGCGCGTCCTTTTGCACTCAAAATATTTCCCGCGCAAGCGTTGTCTGGAGGCTTCTGGAAGGAAGTTAGCGTGTTGGCGATTGGTGATTGGCCGAGAGGGCCACACGCTCGGAAGAGTGGCTTGTGCGAGGAGGCAATCCAGTCAATCGAGGTCGGAGAGCGCTTGAGTGAGGTCGAATTTGCGTTTCCCCCTTTACAAGGGACACTTGCAGCCAGTTAGTCTCCGGGCTATCCATGCCTATTTCATCTAGTTAGATAGGCTACTAATGGACGCGTCTGCCGGACCAGCAGCGATGGAGATGTTTGACTAACAATTGGCGACGATAAACATCTGGAGCCCCAGCATCTGAACTTCGCCCAAATGACGGCAGATTGATCCGAGAGACCGAGCACCAGCCACTCAATGTAGGAGAGAGCGCGAGAGGTAAAAGTCCCAGCCACAGGAGTGACTCAGGTGATGGATTTCTTATTTTGTTACGTAACCCAATGGAGCCGGCATATTCTCCATCACTGAGGACTTTGTCCTGAATGCTGGGCTGTGTTTAAGGGAGCCTTTCCACCATCCAACAACATCCAAAGTCACGTTCCTCGCTAATTTTTCCATCCATCAAGACCTTCCCTTTGACGTTCTGCTCACCTGCCCAGAACCCCCATCGAGATGCTGCCGTCCGTACAGATGCATCCATAGTAGTTTCCTTTGCACCATTTTGGCGCGGTCAACATGTTCACTTCCCCCTTAACGTTGTTTTTATACTAGTTTGCCCGTCCCCTTTAACGATTTACTGTAACTGCGTTTTAACCATATTTTTTTCTTTATCTTTTTTTTTTTTTTTTTTTTAAATCTCAAAAACCTTTTTTTTTTTTTTTTTTTTTTTTTTTGCAAGAATGTCTTAAGTAGCACAAACATAATTATTTTGAGTGCAAATTTGTATTTTCATGTGTAAACAATTTATTTAACAATTTTTAGAGAGGCCTCTCATAAATTTTATATCAAAATGAAGTCAACTACGTAGGTTGTTATTTATATTTCTGGCCTTGGTAACAGAAAGCGTTGCTAGGCGATCGCAGACGATTTAAATCGAAAATTTGATATTTGTAAACATAAATTCTTCAGAACAATTTTCCTTTTCAGCTTGATTTGTGTTGTTTACGGGAAATTTAAAAATTCATCTCATTAAAAAAATGGAGTTGACTCGTGAAGATTTTCGTGCAATTATTTTTCATAACTTTCGACATGGATTGTCAAAACAAGAGTGCTTCGATGAACTTAAATCTTTATACAGCGAAGAAGTACCATCCTTACAGCACTGTACAAAGCTGCTATAACGAATTTAATCGTGGTCGGTGTTCGATCCAGGACGAATTCCGTGCAGGTCGTCCAAAATCAGTTGTTGGGCCTGAAGATATCGATGCTGTGCGAGAACTGATTAAGCAAGATCGTCATGTGACATACCGTGAGATTGAGGTGTCTTTGGTTATTAGTATGACAAGCATGAATCAGATATTGTATGAACATTTGACCGTAAAAAATATTTGTTAGCGTTGGATCCCGCATAATCTGAAAAACTCTCAAAAGAAGGCTCGTATCGATTGGTGCAAGGAAATTCTGACAAAATACAATCAAGGTGCATCAAAGGCTGTGTATAACATCTACACAGGTGACGAATCATGGATCTATGCATAAGAGCCGGAAACAAAACAGCAATCGACTGCATGGGTCTTCCAAGACGAGCAAAATCCAACAAAAATTGTTCGAGCAAGTAGCACATAGAAACAAATGGTTGCCTGTTCCTTCGGCATTACCGGTCACGTGGCAACAGTGGCGTTAGAGCAACGCAGGACGGTCAATTGTGAATGGTACACGACTATTTGTTTGCCAGAAGTCGTCGGAGAAATTCGAAAAAAGCAGAAGAGACGCATAAGTCTTCATCATGGCACTGCGAGCTCTAACACATCGGCTCAAACAAAGGATTTTCTGAAATGCCGAAACATCGAATTGATGGGTCATCCACCGTAAAGGCATGATTTGGCACCCAATGACTTTTTTTATTCCCGTACATCAAAAATAAATTACGTGGACAACGATTTTCGGCACCCGAAGAAGCGGTTGATGCATTCAAAACGCATGTTCTGCAGTTACCTCAATCGGAGTAGAAAATGTGCTTCGGAAATTGGTTCAAACACATACAAAAGTGCATTGATCTTCATGGAGAATATTTTGGAAAACAATAAAGCCAATTTCGATCATAAAAATTTATTGTTTCATTATTAGGCCAGAAATATAAATAGACACCCTCGTATTCCCAGGTATTCCATTCAGGATTTTTAAATGTAAAACTTTGGCTCAAATGCTGATCAATTTCTCAGTTTAATTGAATGTGAAAATGTGTATAAGTGGGTGACGTTAAGTGTAATAATGTATTATTGCTTGATATTTTTGCATTAATACTGTTGTTAGTATTAACTGTACCCTAACAATTTTTGAAGGAAGGAGTTAATAATGTTACAAGTTTGAACACTAGTTTGAGCAGTAAATTTCGCTAATTTAATCACCCATATCGATAGTCTAATTTCTAATTAATTATTTATTTATGTTGCTGGTGCCTTAAGTGTAAAGTTACAGCCATTTTCTTAGTATATTTTGTTCACGAGTTCACAGAATAAAATGTTATTTCTGTTCAGCAACTGAGAAGTTACTGTGATCAGTGTTCCTTAAGTTTAATTCCATATTTTCCAGATTTTAAATAAATGTATAATTATCTATCAAAAATGTCTCATCATGTCTATGCATGCTTCACACGCACCAATTTCTTTACAGCTGAGGTAATAAGCCAGCAATATAAATCTGGGGTCCGTTTTTCGTCTTGGTGCCTTGCCGTTACTAAGATTTGTACACAGCGCAACATTTGTTTTATACATCTTTTTTTTTTCCTAATATCTTAATTTTTTGCAGCACGGCACTTCATTCACAATTTTTAACATGCATTATTTTTATTTTTAAAGCAGGGATGCCACTTTTCCGCCGATCAGCGGAATTCCACTTTTATATTATATATAAAAGTGGATTTATGTGTATATATATATATATATATATATATATAATGTGCAGTGCATACATATATCTGCATAATCAGCAGAATTCTTCTCAAAATTCTACCGTAGTTCTGCTTTTCTCCCCCCCCCCTCATCCCTCTTGATATTTTTAGGCATTCCTTTATTTAAATCTCCAATGCTCTAGCATTAAAAATTAGCTTCTATTTCAAATTTGAATTTTTTCTCCAAAGAAACCAGTGAAGAAAAAACTTCACGAAAAAAGAGGTTTAGCTGTAAAAGGAAACGGTGTAAGATAATTAGAATAAAAATTGAAACAAAAAATATTTTGTAACTGAAAAAATATACATAATTATGAAAGCAAACAAAGGACGAACTTACTGTGCCCCCCCATGCATTACATTTTAATAAATTGTTTTTTAGCTACGTAATATATTAATTGCCTTTTGTGATGTTATAATTTATGCTTTTTTCTTTCTTTATTTGCATGAGATGACTATTTTTTTTTATTCGCACAATATTTTCCTCTTTTTTGCTATTTTATGAATGGCATCACTGTAAAGGGGTATAAAATATAAAGTGGACTGTTTCAAAAAACAATTTTGAATACACTAGAAACCATACCAGTATAAATTACATCAAATTTTAATATATTCAGTTTATCTCATCAAACTGCAATATTTTAAAGTTCTTATGAACATAAAAAAGTTATGAATGCGACAGATTCTCACACCCTACAATTCGGTTTCATTCTGCGCAAAATTCTCACATTAAAGAGAATTCACGGACTTTTTCACAAAAAGGTTGGTGTAGCTTCCATTTTTCATAAAATGGTTGTGTACACAAAATTCTTGCAATTTCATTCTTTACCTCTAATCTTATTAATTTTCTTTAAAATTAATGAAAACTGTAGTAAATATAACACAGAATTGGTAGCGGCTCGTGGGTTATTGAAATGGCGGTTCACAAATTAAACTTCGAAGATTAAATACTTCGACAATTAAAGATATTACGCAACTTACAAGTTAAAATAGGTTTGAGTCTCCAGCAATGGAAGGAAAACAATGCATACAACTAAAATAAAACAAGTAATCTTTGGTCTGACATTTCGTTACCTGGATTGGATAAGTTTTAGCAACGGTATTGACCTGGGTAGTTTTATTTCAATTTTTCTTTCCAAAGATAATGTTGAAAAATGAAATTCCTTTAGCTGCAAAACATATATTTCACTTAGTACCATCTTAACTATTTACACTAGTTTGTAAACAATATTGTGCTGAAAAGGGATAAAATATGGAAAATAATAATTAAAAAAATGGATCAACACAACAAACCAAAGGAGAATCTGGAAGTGATAACAGCTAACTATGGATGCACAGTGAAAATGTAGAACCGAATGATATCGCAAGGCCCTATCCGTCACGTGTCTCTCTCAATGTCTGTTCTCAAAAACTGGTTTAGAAGGGCATTTCTTCGATTGCACAAGGAATCGAGGAACGACTAGACTTGAGTTTGAGCTGTAGTAACCTACAATGCAGAACGTTTGCTATAATAAGCGTATTTAATAATAAAAGGGCGAAGGAGGGGGGGGGGAGAAAAATTAGCGTTTTAAATTCAAATATCTAGAAATGTGTACTTAATATTTTTTGGAAATGTAATTTATGAACGCGCTAATTTTTTAGTTTTTCCTTTGGGGGTTCACGTGATCATGTGCTAAAATGGAGGGAGCCACCATTGCACAGAATGTAAAAGTGGATTCTCAAGAACTCTTAAAGTTTATTACACAAAAAAAAAGTCTCCAGGTGACACAGTTATTCTTCAACTGGGTTATTTACATTGCATGTAACTAGGCCTGACTTACAGACTTGGAGGCCTTACATGCAATGAAAATAGCAAAAAATCATAATAAACTTAATTTGGGTGTTTACACGAAGCGGAGGTATATAAGAGAGGCGCTTTCTCGGGGTGTGCAAATTGTATTAACGCCCTATCTAAAAACTCTTTAAAAGAACAAAACGGTTAATTGAATGAATCGTAAGAGTCCCAATAATTTTACTTCCTTGTACGGAGTATAAGGAAGTAATGTGATCCCAAAAAATTTCGGGAGCGAAATTTCGACGAAAAAACCGATTTTGACTACCTCTAAATTTACTTTTAAGAACTTTTTCGATGCATCTCATCGTAAGCTAGCATGCACAATCATATAAACGTGTCTAAACTCATTTTGACCAGCGGCGAGTCTATTGCGGCAAGTTTTTCCAACCCGTCTGTACATACGTACGTTTGTATGTACGTATGTATGTATGCATGTATGTATGTATGTAACTCGCATATCTCTAAAATTATTGGTCATACAATGTTGAAATTTTATGTTTAGGAATGTTCTATGATGTAGTTGTGCACCTCCGCTTTTGGTCTCAATCGACTGGATAGTTTATCTACAGGACCGCCCAAAAGATTCGAAATACATTACACTCTATGGGCCGAAATTTATTAAAGCGTATTTTAGAGGTATTGGGCTATTTCAAATGACTCAGAAGTGATATATGCTGTTAAGAGTTACAGAATGAATTTCTCCACTAAAAGAAGTGTCTTTAACATTTATAGTTCTGCTACTGGAACACTCAAAAGATTTCCAATACGTTACGGTCAATGGCAATTTTAGGGGCATTCATCCATTTTGAAGCACAATACCGTCCTACTATATAAGTTAGGTAATGGTCCGACCACAGTCAAGTGCCTCCCTCAAGAATTATGCAAAATGTCGCCAATCTTGGCGACTTTTGTTGTACGTGTGTATGTATTTAATTCTCAAATCTCAAAAACTATTAGTGATAGAATGTTGAAATTTCATTAATAAGATTGTTGTGACATCTAGTTGTGCATCTCGATTTTTGGTTACAATGTACTGGACAGATTATTTACAATACCACCGAAAACAATTTCAATACTTTAATGTCTAAGGACATCTTCATCGTTTGGTCCATGCCCAAAATCTCGCAGTCTGTCGTCGACCTTGGCGAGTTTCGCCAAAATATCACCAAATTTCGCGATAGTCAGGCATTTGGTCCATGCCCAAATTATCGCCATTTTTCATCGTCCTTGGCGAGTTTTGGCGAAGGTCGGTTATTGTTTGATCGATGCTTAAAATCTCGCCATATGTCGTCGACCTTGGGAAGTTTCGCTGAAATATCGCCAAATTTGGAGCCAAAAATTATTCCGTATTTTGTATAACTTTAAAACTTTAACCCGTAAAATTTTGAAATTTTGTATTTAGAACTATTGTAATATCCAATTGTTGCAATATCTTTTTTGACTGCAATCGACTGGGAATTCGAAGAATGGGGATTTTCTTTTCGACTGGGAATTTTCTCTTCAGTTGAAAAACCGCATTGTTTTTAAACGTTAAACGTGTTTAAATGCAGTGTTTTTGTGAAAACTTATTTTAATGGATTTTGATTTCAACGTTGTTGGATCATAGCTTTTAAGGCTAATATTTGTCGTAAATCTATAATTACTATACGGCAATCCGTCCAGCGTCGCTAGCCCGTGAAAATTCGCTTTAAAAAATTGCCGACCAGTAAAGTAGAATTTGTGCCTCTATTAACTGTGTCAGTCAGTCTAACGACTACGGTCTATGCAATAGCGTAGCCAAGATTTCATTTCGGGGAAAGGGAAGGGGGAGTGCTGGGCATCAAATTGAAAGCCAAAGTCGACAGAGCCTGATCGGGGGCCCCGTGCATTGTTGAATTTGGGGGCTTCCATCTATGAAATTTGTTTCATTTTTCATAAAATTTTGATATAAAAATCTATTTCAGAACAATATTTAAAATTGCGGACCCTTTCGAGCCGGGGACCCTGAGCAAAGTCCCGATTTGCCCATGCGATAATAAGGCCCTGAAAGTCGAACTGTTCACTAATACCTAAAAATAAAGCATTTAACTTGTTGATGATCTTGTTTGTGTGGCTGTGAATTTGGTAAAAAAAATCATTCATGAATATTTGAAGATAACATGATAATAGTTTTATTAG
The DNA here is from genome assembly GCA_038373885.1 of Cheiracanthium punctorium. Classification (NCBI taxonomy): domain Eukaryota; kingdom Metazoa; phylum Arthropoda; class Arachnida; order Araneae; family Cheiracanthiidae; genus Cheiracanthium; species Cheiracanthium punctorium. The sequence continues at coordinate 158,600 of JAWZYV010003435.1, read as the reverse complement.
ATTTTTAAAACAATAATTTCTTTTTTACATTTTTGCATTGTTTTAGTTGAAATTCTGCTGAAAATCACATGCGTTCATGAAAATAATTTTCTTTATTCTATAGTTTTGATTGTAAGTAAAAGTTGAACACTAACTTTTATTGTAGCTGCATAAACCAACTTAAGAAAAAAATATCAGATGTCATACACAAAAATTCATGAGCATTAACAGCACCACAAACTTTTGCGTATCAATTCATACTTAGTAAAATGCCAAAAGTTCATTTTAAAATAAAGCTATTTAAAAATTGTGGTACAGAATCTTCCGAAGAATTCGGGAAGGTTGACAGTTATGATGAAGCATTTTTTGATAATATCTTTAATTAGTATGTTTTAATTAATTTCTTAACTAATTAAACTATGACATTAACCTGGATCTAATATTTTTCACAGTCGGGCAACATTATACAACTATAAAAAATTTTGTAGTGATTGGCTAATAAATACGGACTTTTTCTTTTATGGTCCATTGTCACCTTAATGTACTTACACGTTTTGAGGTCAGATCAGTTTATGCTATTTTTACGAGCTGTATGTATGTATATATGTACGTGTTTGTGCGCATAAGAGTGAACACTATAGTTCCTAAACGGTGCTTTCGACTAAGATATGTTACAGACCACCGTCGCACGACCGCTATTGATTTTGGTGTGTATAGGACATAATTTTACAAGGGACGAAAAAGATTTCATTTACATTATGGCCTATGGAAGGAAGTTCTTGAATTTGGGCTAGCATCTAATCGGTGCATTTGATTGAGCGCAAACTTTTACAATTACGTAACTTTTACAATAAAGGAATGTGAGGCAACTTTTACAATTACTTCAAACAATTGAAAACAATCAATTATGTAACAAAGAGTGCTTTCCAGTAAATTTACGATAAAACATATACTAAATAAATGTTCATTTTCTTTGAACAATTACGCGTTTAGGCGCACAGGAATTTCAATTGGACAAGGATTTTGAGTCCTTTCACAATTGCCTTCGAAATGCAAAAAGTGCGTCGCACTTAAATAACAAAAGTCTCTAGCTCGTAGATTTAATTCTCGAAGATCCAAAACGTCTCAATAAAAACATCAACATCTCTTTTTTTTTAGCTTAAAGAAAGTGCATAATGAAGAATTCGCTTGCCATTGAAGTCGATTCCCTCCGGAATTAATTGAAAAACAGAAAATGGATGGAGGGGAAAAACAAAGGCGGAACTGTTGAGTTAAATGCTGGTTTATAGAGATTTAATACCATAAAAAGAAGATTGTTTTGTTATTTTATTGGGTTTTTTTTAGGATGCGAGTCGATATAAGGCATGATAAAATGGTTTGGGGATGAGAAAAGAAATAACTTGTAAAACCATGTTTTGAATTAAGGCCGCGTTAAATTAGCCAATCCTGAATTTATTTAAACTACTTCTAAACTTATTTTTCTTAAACTAACAATAAAAAGTTAATCTTTCTAATCGAATATTTATGTTAAGGAGGAATAGCTACAAAATAATTAAGTGAATATTGCTATCTCATTTTAACTAAGTTATAAAACATATATCGCTTGCTAATTCAGCTGTAAAATTTCCAATGCGTTATTTCTTGCGCATATATTACTGAAATGAATATTTAAAATGTTCGCGCCCATCTTTGCAAACACGTGACGGCAGAATTCTCCCTTCAGTGCCCATGGTTTCTCAATTTTTTTTTCTTTTTTAATGGGCGGGCACTTGCTCCTCAAGCATTCGCCACTACTAAGACCCCAATCACTGGCCAGGCCATTTTATGATGGGAGCACCCAATGGACGGCCGGAGCTAGCCCCTGTGCCAGATCCTCCATATAGGATGGCGGTGGGCGGAAGGGGACGCCTTCCCTTTTAATGAGCACCAGTGGGAGGAAAATAATTTGTAATTTTATACTTATAAGCAAAATTACACCCCGACAAACACGTTTATGGTTCCGTTTCACCTATCGCATAACTCAGGGGTATTACTCAGGCTCGTAGCCTGAGGGGCTGCATCCCCCCCCTCCCGAAATGGGACACTTTACTTAGATTACAATTTAATATTTAGCTTATAATTGAGCTTTCGCTTTAAATTTTATACCCAACCCAAATGTAAGAGATCCTATTTTACTTCCATAAAATGTACATAAATTTCAACCAGCCGCTCTTATCCTTAAAATTGCATTAATCCGTGTCTGATTCGAAGTTTCCTTAGAATTTTCTTTTGTAACGATAACTTGAGAAGAAAAGAAAAAAAAAGAGAAAACGTACTTATTTTTTATAAGTCAAATCAATCCTCCTTTCTTTTAAACTTGCGAATCGGTCAGTGATGCCCTCATAAAAAGGCGTTGTTTTAATTCAGATATCAATAATTTTAAAAGCTCTTTAAAATTTCCTATGTTTAAAGAATTTTTTCGCTCGCCATGTCCTCTAAATGCCAGTTCTTGCTTACTTAAAAACAATACTGCTTTGATGGGTAATCGTCCATTCATAAGCGTCTATTCAGGTTTACCTTCTTGATAAATTCAGCAATATAAAGTCGAGAGTTTGCCGAACAAATATTCTCCTTACTCCCTCCCTTACTTCTCGAGCCAATCAATGAGTCGAATTCACAAGTGCTGCCGACCTTTCAAAATCTTGAATGAGCTGAGTCTTAGCTGCGTACCCCCATTATAGCCTATGCCGGAGGAAATGCTTACGTAACCGCTGTCATGGCAACGGTGCTGCCAATTTTCTTATCAGCGCTCTGGGCTGAACCAAAGATTTTCCCAATTGAATTGCTGGAAGATTAAAGTGCTTTTTTTCTGAATGAGCGATCCGGCCACAATATGGTTTTTTTTTTTTTTTTTTTTTTGAGATTTTTTTTACTTTACCATAGGAATTCCATAATTCTAATCTGAATTTAGGAAAATTAGTAGAATAAATTATTTTAAAGTATGTGCTGATGATTTCAAGTGCAGCCCGGCTGTACTTGCTGTATCCCACGAGCCGCCACTGGTAGGTATGGAGAGAAGATGCAAGACCGGACCGCGAGAGAGACCGGACCGCTCTGTCATTTCGTGTTAACCGATTTTTCATGTTAAGCGTTTTTGTGTAAAACGTAATTTACTGTATTTATATTTCCGCGTCCAACTATTACTTACACATATATTTTTTACACAACATTCATTAAATTTTTCTGGTATTTAATGCGTGATGCATTACATTTCGATTATATATATTTATTTTCACACATCACTCCCCATCCCGAAAAGTCATCCTAATGCCATGGATATTAATCTGTTGAAGAATGTAACACGAAGAACATTCACCAATTCCTTAATTCCCGAACAAAGAAGCTCCTCGAAAAGATTTATGCCCCCCTCTGTCATTCGCCGCCCCTCCAGGAAACGATTCGGGCATGACAAACCATCATTCCTTCATACCTCACACATTGGAAGTTTATGTACAATCGCCTCTTTCCCTTTCCACCACACACCATTTGAACCACTTCTTTCCCTCGCTACTCACACATTCGAAAATTTTCTACGGTTGCCTCATTTAAACCTCTTCATTCGAAATCCCTCTTTGAACAACTTCAGAACTGATTGAGGTACCTCACTCAATCTTCATTTTTCTTGCGCGAGTTACCCAACACTACAATCCGTTCTTAAATGCAGTTTTGCTATTTTCTAGGAGAAAAATTACTTTTTATAAATAGTAGTTGAGTACATACCACAATGTTGGCAACTGTGTACTTAGGCTTAAATTGTCTGGGAACTCCCACAGGTCCCTTCTTAAAGAACCTCCATCAGTAAAGCTGATCGACTCCATGAAAACCACCACCTGCATTCATCCCTACAGTGTGTGTGCATTTCAACTTTTTGTATTTCAACTTTTTCAACTCGAATTACTGCGCCCGCCAGATCTCTTCAGGGAAAAAAATCGGCTAGATACTGCACTGCTTCTGTGCAGGCCCTGATTACTACACGGGAAATAGGCCAGAAAATTGAGTTTAGACCGATACAAATTACAAATTATTAGTACCCGTTTTTTAGAAAAAGTCTTCTTGTAAGTAATACCGATGTTCGAAGTCGGTATTGTCTGCCAAAGCTCATCCAAAAATTCAGAAAAACAGGTTGCCGTTAACTCTTCAACGCTTATAGTAGGGGCGAGTTACTTCGTTCATCAAACATCTTTCGTTGCCATTCGAGATCGAGTCTCGAGGAAGCGATCTCCACACTTCATCTATTTTCCAGTATACCAATTCCGGGTTTTAAAATTTGAAAAAAAAAAAATGTAAAACTACTCAGATGTAAGTGATTATATGCCATATTTCCTAATGAAAGCGAAAGCACACAATAATGGTCATTAATCGTGAAAAAAATGTCTCTCATGTGGAATCAAAAGTCTTTAACAACAAATTACCTCAACAAAAAATACAAATAAAGATTAACAGAAATTTTAACCAGAATTTATTTATTGTAATATTGTATAACATATTAATTAAATACACATGTCCGGCTACAGGTTAAAAATCCACCGGAATTTAGTAACAGCAAATTTTGTAAAATTAAAAAGTAACTTTACTTCATTTGTATAATGATGATAATATACGGATTATTCAAGTTACGCTACTACTCACGCAGTAGCATGTATTTACAAAGAAAGTTTAAGTTTCTGTGGTGTACTGATACCGCTCTCTAACTGTATTTTGATGATCAAAATAATAATGCTCTGTTGTAAAGAGAATTATCTTTATAAATAGGGCATCAATAGTGGAGCAAATAGGGATGCGACATTTTACGCAAAACATCGATGTTCCATAATTGAAACATCGACATAAAAAAAAAAGAAATACCACTGTTTTTAATTAAAAAATATTTATTTGACTTACTTTCTGTGCGGGTGCTACTTTCCAGTCGATATTTTATACAAACATATTTTCTATGAACAAAACATCGATTTTTTTTTTCCCTTTCCTTTTCTTTTTCTTTTTTTTTTTTTCGCAATTCAGGAAAATAGCAGACTTGAATGAAGCATATTTACCTTAATATTTTGACATTCATCCTGTTCGATTCATATTTTTTCAGTACACTATTTTAAGCAAAAATAATCAAAATTTGTGTTCTCCTTGGTGGAACAATAAATTATTGCTCATTACAATATATACGGATCAAGCCATTTTCACTATGACTGACTTATACTATTTATACCAACATTTAATTATTTCCTTCTGGAAAAACATTTTAGGTTATATTACTCGTGTGCAAAATGAAAAAAAAAAAAAAAAAAAGCTAAGTTCTTTCGCTCCTTCTCGAGCGGAATTCGGTGTCTTCTCCTGCTCTCAATGAAGCCAGCGATCGAAAATTGTGAGATGTCAGAATGAAAAAAAAAAAAAAGAAAAAAAGAAACACCTTCCTCAATACAGAACATCTCTGTCAAACGAGACGGCCGGTCACACAGTTGGCAAAATTACTGACTTGTGTGGACAAAAACATTTGTCATGTAAATTACAATTTTTTTTTGTTGTTTTTTAAACACTATCGTTAACAAATAAAAAGTTCATTATTATCACTTCACAAAGCGACTTCAACCGTATTATCTTGTTAACAAAAATCGAATTTTCGGTTGTGGGGAGGGGTTATCGGACTACATGGGCACTCCTCAGTTAATTTATTGCAGTTAGTCACTTTGGTTTTTCGTTAATAGGCCTCTTCCATATGACATTACAGTGTTTTCTGGTAGGCTAGAATAATCAACAGACTTGCTCCTTGGGACATAACTGAGATGTTTATTAGTAAACACTGACTCCGCCTACTAGAATGTTCCATTTATTGATTGAGAAAATGCTAGATTATTTTATGATAAAATACAAAATAGACTATGTGGAAGAAAAATCGAAGCTAACAAAACTTCGCATTTCAAACATCACAACATTTGGTCATGAAACAAGTCTATTAACCCATTTGTGCCTGGATATTTTTGCGACTTTCTTCGATTTTTACTGATAACAGAAATAATAGATAAATTTCTGATGTCAATTTCTTGAACAAGGGATGATTTCTTTTAAAATCATTATGCATAAAAATCGAAATATCAACATCCTACTTGGTCATGTTAAAATATTTTGTAGAGTTGAGGCTCAATACTCATGAATAAAGGCTAGGAAAAATAAATAACGTTTTCGACTAATAGCGAAAATGCCGTCCCAAAAAAGGGACACTAGGCATAAATGGGTTAAGACGTTCAATTTTCTGTACAAAGTATATCTTTTTTATAGCGTATTGGGCAAATATCACACTCACAGATAAGCTGTTGACTGACTGAAATTATGTTTTAGAGGAGTTCCTGGTGAAAATAGCCTAACCTCCAGTAAAGCGGAAGAGTAATTGATCTACTCTTCATGAGTCGTGCGGTGAAAAAAGTGGAAAAGCACAAGTAGACTGGGAGAAAAATCTCGTGCAAAGAATTTCAGTGCAAGTCAGAAGAACATCGGAAAAATGCCAAATGTTCGAGCATCGGAAAAATACCAATTGGTCGAAAAAAGAACAACTGGCCCGTCCTCCCCGCAAGCGGGCTTCACAACGGGTTGCTCGTTTGAGACCAAAAGATGGAAGGCAAAATGCAGTGAGACGCTCCAAATTAGAGATGAGCAGCAGTAGAAGGCGAACCAGGAAATAAAAGGTCCAATAATTGGAGATACTGGATCGAGGCAAGTTGCATCTGGGACCAAGACACAGAGAAAGAAAATACGGCACCCATACGTCGTCCCCGAAGGGAAGCCACATCCGTAAAGCTTCGAAAACACAAAGCCACAAAGTCCTCTCCTACGACTAAGGGCGAGATTCGAGTGAAACAAAATTCGAACGTTTTCCCCGTCGAACAGGGGAAACTTCGAAATATACAGTGGTGGCCAAAATTGTGGACACTTTTGGAAATGTTTATGTTTTCTACCTTTGTGTGCTTACAGGAAGTGCTACGTTTCACAAAATGCAAACTCATATATCATTTTAAAGAGAATTTAACACTGATTTCAATACACAAAACGAAATTTAAATATGTGCAATAGAATAAAAGTTATAGTTGACTTTAAATTTTTTCTCTGTCAAGTTGTGCGTTTTTCAAAAACTCAATTATTCTTTGCAAATCTAAAATAGGAAATTTCTCTCTTACTTGAATACTTTTTTTGGAGGGTGTACGTCCTTTGAGAACTACAAAAAAATCTTAAAGAATCGTTTTAAGAATGGAAAGAAAAATGTCCATTTATGTGTACCGCGGGACCGAAGAGGTTATAACCATTAAAGCGTGTGAAGTATCGGTTTCAACTATTTTTTAAAATTAAGTTATAGGTACAGTATCGCTATCGGCGAATATTTGGTATCGGTCAATCCCTATAAAATAGCTTCATTCCCAACTTTAAACCAGTTTCTAGATCACAAGATGCTGAGTAGGGCGACAACATTATAATAATTGAGCAGATGAAAATTAATTATTGAGTTCGATCATTGCATTCCGAGAGACATGATGAAATATAGGTGGATGCGCAATCCATTTGAAATAGACGTCGAAGAATTGCCTGAATACTTTTGAGACCTTGTAGGTCTCCAAGAAGAGCTCGTTGAGGTTGAAACTGAGGAATTTTTGCGTGAAAGTTTTAAAAATCAAACTCTGGGGATTATGATTAGTTTAAAAAAAAGAAAACCCATTCAGTTCACTGCAGCTATGAAAGCATTACTTCCGTTGTGGAAACTAAAAACAGAAAAAGATTACAACCAGAATATGGCATAAAGACGTATGGGATTATATAACAGATGTAGAATTGCAGTGATGTTCCCTGGGATTGAAAAGCTGTAGGAAGTTGAACAAGACCAGAGATCGCACTGAAGAAAGGCAATTGCAATTTGAATTTGGTTTAGCTCCTTAGTGTTCGCATTATTTCAAGAGAACGGTCATGAAAATGCTAATTCTTTTATTCCAGAAAATTGAATAAAAGTAAGTGCATGCACAATATATGTATTCATTTTAAGGTTTTGGACATTTTTTCAGAGTGAAAGAAAAAAAAAAAAAAGGAATATTCTAGGAAAAGCCAACATTCAGGGTTACTGTGACTGAATGTGTGTTTTGTAGTAAGCAGGGAATCATTAAAAATACATGTTGCAAACACTAAAAGATAATTTTATTAAACTTACTTTAAAGTAAATAAATATTTGTAAAATTTCCTTTGAACATAAGTAAAAAAGGGAGCTAAGATTGCACAATGAATGTCACAAAAAAAGTTGGGCAATATCGCAAATACATGTATTTCAAATTCATTTTTAAAAAAATAAATTTGTATTTTGTATTTTCACTAGTAAAAGAAAGCATTTTGAAAATGTATTTTAAAATACGTTTAAATGTAATTTGTATTTTCAATATACTGGAAATACATTTCTATTGTGGAGTTAAATTAATCTACCACAGACTGCTCAAAATGAGATGTTCAAATGAAAGGATAAAATTGCTTACATTCACATCTCTCTCTTAATAAAATTTATGCAGGGGCGGCCCTAGGGTACTAGACGCCCGCGTGCAAACTTACGAAAGGTGCCCCTTTTGTACTCTAGATCAAGGTTTTTTCAATTTTTTAGGTCAAAATGGCGCCCATTCGAAGCCCTAATGCGATGCTTACCTTGCTTACCGTGCCGACCCGCCTCTGAATTTATGACAGGTATGCGCAACTTTCGAAAAGTTGCGGTCAAACTTTAGGATGTTAGCGAAGTCGTGGGTGTATAATTGGGATTTATATGGGAGTTTGAATGGTTTATACGAGGTTTTAACATTTTCCGCGAGCCGTTTCAAAAGGCGTGGCGAGCCACATCCGGCCCGCTGACCGGAGGCTACCCGTATGTAATTGATGAGTTATAAATAATTTTAAAATTGTTTTATTTGAATATTACACGTAGTAAGCAAAGAGGTGTTAAGGTTTGTTGCGACTCTTAAATTCAACTAAACAGGAAGGAGAGGGGTGGGAAGGAAAGCTTTTAAAAACAATTTAACGATGTTCGGTTACGGAATTTTCTGCTTTCCTGATAGCTCATGAACAATTATAAACAAAGCTAAAAAGGTATGGTTGAGTAGCATTTATTCGATTTCTCTAAGAGAATCTATCAACAATTAGTATTAACATGGAGAGGGCGCGACATTGGAATCACTGAAATTTGGTACAAATGCAGTTCATAAGACATACAATCACTGATGCAAATTTTAGGACGCACCTTACAGGCATTTTGAAAAAAACACGCGCCAAACATTCGAAAATCAGCGTATGAAGCTTAAAAACATTTTTGATGCGAACCGAACCGAGTACCCGCACCGTAAAGCGTAAACACGTCGATTTGCGGCACTCGTATTGGTGGGTTCGATGTCCCCTGAGTTTTTTGAATTTTTTTTATTTTTCATTTTAATGCCCAATTTAATTAAATAATAATGTAAAATTAATTTTAACGTCACAACTTGCGTAATGGAATCAATTTCAAATACATTATTAATATAACAGGAACTTTTTCTTTCTGTGGTGTGAAGTTGACCACCTGTCTAAGTTGACCTAAATGACCAAGAACGGAACGGCCTAGTCACTTTAAAATTGAGTGAACCCTTCAAAAATTTGACCACTTAACTTGTATGTTGACCAGTTAATTAGGTAGTATTCGTCCTAAAGCATAGATCAAAACCTTTGTAAGTTGACCACTTCCAGAATTTTTCCTGTGTCTTTCTTCTAAAAACTTTTTTTTATTGCTTCCCGTCCACACTGAATACATAGTGCAATATGCATTACTATACTGTTCTGTGACTGGATGAAAACAAAACTTAAAACTTGCTGGCAAGCAAGTTTAATGACTATTTCAGTCCAAATTCTTAGTGTATCATTCATCTTTATTCTGTATGTAAGCGCATTTTTTTGTAACTACATTTGTACGTATACAGGAGTGGTTATGTGTGAAGTACAAAACCTTTAATACATACGTACACTATGCAAAATGTATAAATACAGTAATAAATCGAGTTTCATAATTAAATTAACTTGTTTTTGTTCAACTTACTACTAATTGTATGTAGTATACATAGTAACTACATTTACTATATTGACAATATTCAATAAATAATACGTAAGACAGTAATATGTAAATATAATTTATGTTTTACCCTTATAAGCAATCTTATTCCTATTTTGAATAATTTTGATTTCATATTTTTTATAATTTTGTACTATACTTGATGTACCATATAGTGTATAAGTACGTAGAAGATAAAATACGAAAATGAAAAAATAAGTATTGTACCCTTGATAACTTGACCACCTAAGTTGAGCACGAGAGCGTAGAACCACTGAGTGGTCAACTTAGCGGGTTCCACTTTATTTCCAAATAGCACAGCAATTTAATAAAGCAAAAAAAAAAAATCTGATGTGGACACCACATGACTTCCTTACACATCTATCAAAAATATTTTCGGTGCACTTCATCTAAACTTATTTTGTTTTGAAAGAAATAAAATACTGCAACAATACTAACGTTTAGCGATTTCTGGCCAAATATTTGAGATATCGCCAAGCTGTACTCAATTTGAAAGACTTGTATTAGACACTGAACTGGGAGATATTTCGCCAGCTTGAGATAGCCAATAAGATTGAGATCGATAGCGAGATTTTTGGGATAGCCAAAGTAGTAATTGACCACAGACTTTCAATGAATTGAATGCATCCGTACATATTAATGTATTTAAAGTCATTTGGCTGACCCTGTAAATAAATTACCCAGTCGATTGCATCAAAAAAGAGTTGCTGAGTTAAATGTTACAATAGTTCAAAATACAAAATTTCAACATTCTACGGTTAAACGTTTTAGAGTTATGGGAAATACAAAATTATTTTTGACGCCAACGTTGGCGATATTTCGGTAAAACTCGCCAAGTTCGATGACAAATGGCGAGATTTTGAGGATGGACCGAACAATGACTGACTACAGACGTAGTATATTGAAGATGTCCATAGACATTGGATTACATTAAGTACTGAAATTCTTTTGGTGGTCCTGTAAATAAATTCTCCAGTAGATTGGAACCAAACATCGAGATGCACAACTAGATGTTACAACAATATTTTATATGAAATTTCAACATTCTACGACTAATAGTTTTAGAGATATGAGTGTTAAATATACATGTACATTGTGGCCATAATTAAACTGCAAGTTTTCAAGGGCTGCTGGGGAGAACATGCGCAATTCAAATATGCAAAAAATAAAATAAAATAAATCGCCATTTTCACCCTATAGATGGCGTTATAGAGTATTTCAACGCTCACCGGTGGCATATACAACTTCCAAACTGATAGACAGAGCATAGTGACATTCTAAGAGGCATATAAACAATGTAAAACATTATTGTTACATTATTTACAGTAGCAAATTCCATACAATTCGCTTCAACAATTAAATTTTTACTGTATCAAAAATTAACTTGTAATCAAAAATTAACGTAAATTAAGATCACAAATTAAACAATCCATAAAGACGCTTTGGAAAACAACTAAACTACTATTTATGCAATGAAATTATCACATGATGTGCTTGCTCAATATGTGAACCACTAGATGCAACCACATGCTGAAAACATAGAATAGCATGGTGCACCGTCCCATTTAAAATCTCTGGTGTATCACACCTCACGTGTCTCGTTCTGCTAGATTTAAATTCAGCAACAGAAGCATGTCGTTCGCTATAAACCATATCTTTCAGATGTCCCCACAGATAAAAATCGCAAGGATTAAGTTCCGGTGAATGTGGGGCCCAAGCGTTTCGAAACCTCTGCTTATGACTCGGTCCGCACCAAATGTATCATGTAGCAACTTTTTAACAGCTTTAGCGATGTGAGGGGTGCTCCAACATGCATAAATACCGTGGTGCATAAATACAGCGCCATCTATAGGGTGAAAATGGCGATTTTTTGCATATTTGAATTATGCATATTCTGAAACGTGTAGATACCAAACTTCACTGGAATATTCCCAGTAGTTTTCTCTCCAGCATCCCTTGAACACTTGCAATTTAATTATGGTCACCCAGTACATTAAAAGTTGCCGAGCTTCGCGACTTTTGGAGTATATTTTTGAGGTAGACACGTGGCCGTGGTCAGACCATTTCCTAACTATTTGGTAGGACGGTATTGTGCTTGAAAGGGATAAATGTTTCTAAAACTGTCATTGACCATAATGTGTTGAAATTCTTTTGAGTGTTCCTCTAACAGAACTATAAATGATTCCGACACTATTTTCGATGGAGAGATTCATTTTGTAACCCTTATACAACATCCATCACATCTGAGTTATTTAAAATAGCTTAATACCTCTAAAAATAAGCTTTAATGAATTTCTGCCCATAGAACGTAATATATATAACAAATTTTGGGCGGCCCTGTACATAAACTATCCCGTCGAATGGGACCGAAAGGGGAGGTGCACAACCAGATGTTACAACAACCCTAAATATAAAGTTTCAACAGTCAACGACCAATAGTTTTTGAGATATGAGAGTTACATGCATACGTACGTACAGACGTCAGGGAAAACTGTTCAAAATGGACTAACGGTCGGTCAGAATGATTTATACATCCAATTATATGAACATACATGCATGAGTACGATAAGATGCATTGCAAAAATTCTTAAAAGTAAGTTCAGAGGGAGTCAATATTGATATTTTTGTCAAAATCTGGATGCCGAATTTTTCGGAATCACATTACTTCCTATGCTTCGTACAAGAAAGTATAATAAAAAAGAAACAATTTAATCCTGGTGAGTGCTTCATCGGGAAACATTGGCTTCAATACATTGATGTTTTAAACATAAATGTAATGAAGCCAGTTTCTGTGACACCAATGTTTAACACCTATGTTTTGAGTTCGATGTTTTTTCACAATCGATTACACACAATGTGTATAGTTGCCATCATGTACGAAATACAACCACTTTTTGTAAACAGGAGTTGTTTAATTAGAGAATAGGAACCATTCATCATAATCTTCCACACTGATATTTTCGCAATTCTCTATGCAAAAGAAATACTTTGTACAGAAAGTGGCCAGTGATTAGAGATGGGCGGTTCGACTCATTTTACTGATTCGAATCTCGACTCACTCACTACTTCGATGATTCGAATCAGTGATTCGAATCTTGAATCAATAAAACAACTAAAGAAATTTTCCCTCTCTCTGCGCCGAAAGCCGTACTATTTAAACACCCTTCACCCATTCATCGGGTTTCTTCTCCGCTGAGTTCTCGGGCAGTTAGCATCTCTCTCTCCTTGCTCCAGTAAAACTAGTGTTTAAACTGCCCGAAATGAAAATACAGGGGAGCTTCGTATGACCCCCTGGGCCTGTAAGATTAAAAGGTTAAGTTTGGTGTCAAAGTATTCGAAATTTTATGTATCGATGGGGGTCCCAGAGGGGGGGTCGAGAATCAATAAAAACGCGCTCCGATGGATAGTTTCCGAGATATACGTTAATTAATTATGGTAATTAGACTAATTAACCATGATTGAGGCTTAAAAGGACTGCAAACATGTAGAAATTGGCTCTGGGATGGTTTCCAGACTTTGGAGTTGCCGCCGGAGGAGGCTAGTGTTTAAAATGCCCAAATTGAAAATATAGGGGAGCTTCGTATGACCCCCTGGGCCTGTAAGATTAAAAGGTTAAGTTTGGTGTCAAAGCATTCGAAATTTTAAGTATCGGTGGGGTGTTGAGTCTGGGGGGGGTCGAGAATCAATAAAAACGCGCTCCGGTGGATAGGTTCCGAGATATACGTTAATTAATTATGGTAATTAGACTAATAAACCATGGAGCTGTTTTTTCTGCGATGAGAGAAGAAGAAGCTTTCCGAGAGAAAGCAGTAGCAAAAGCATCACAAGCTGGTATTGATCTCAGGATTTTCTTATCGCCGGCCTCAGAGGCGTAGCCAAGGGGGGGGGTTAGGGGGGTCATAACCCCCCATGAGGAATTTTTTGCCATACAAAATGTATATTCTTCACTACATTATCATACACACGTATACATATATATGAGTTGCAGTAGTCATAACCCCCCCCCCCCATAAAAAAATTCTGGCTACGCCCCTGGCCGGCCTGTATTTTTGCCCTTTATCGAATTCGAGATTTCACTGAAATGAAAATGGGAATATCGGATATTTGATGTTGAAATAAAACCGATGTGTCGATTTTTGGCCCAGTCCTACTGAGGGGCTGCTGCCCCCCCCCCAAAAAAATGGGACCCTTTACTTAGCTTACAATTGAACTTTATCTTTAAATTTGATACCCAGCCCACCCCGAAATAAAATCCTGGCTACGCCACTGTCAATAACACTAACTACGCCACTGCTTTAGGCCCTATTTTGTATTTCTCTGAATTACGAAAGAAAATAAAATCATTCCCCTTAAACGAAAAACAAGGTAAAAAAAAACAAGGAAATCTGCTGCAATAAAGCGAAATGTTATTTTGCTTACTACAAAGTCCTTTTGTGAGAGCGCTTAATACCGCCCCTGTATCCTTCATTAAAAGTGACAAGCACAATCCTAACTTTATTTCATTCTATTTCCCTTCACATGAAAATCCGCCACCATGTAAACTTAACGTTCCGTTTTTTTTTTTTTTTTTTTTTTTTTTTTTTGAGGGTGGGGGCAGGGGGACATATATTAAAGTTAAAAGTAGAAAAGGGATGTTTCATTAAATTTTAAACAAATATTAAATCAGTCAGACAAGTTGGAAGGAGGGATTTTCTTAATTTTTTTTTCGGGGGGGAGATTGACCCCTCTTGCCCTTAGGAAGTAACGCCTATGCCACCCGCCAAAAGCAAACGATGTTCGACCCACTCCACACCCACAGACAGATAAAACTTTAAAATCCGACCACCAACCAAGAAATGAAACACCAAAGATTCGAAAAAAAAACTTCAATTAAATGAAACATCCTTTCAACTCTTTTCGACTCCTTTCGACTCTGAGTCGATAGAAGATTCGAAAAAACCCCTCCAATTAAATGAAACATCCTTTCAACTCTTTTCGGCTCCTTTCGACTCTGAGTCGATAGAAGATTCGAAAAACTAACGAATCTCAACGATAGTATACAATCACCGAAACAGAGCGAAACACTGAATCAGTAAAGATTCGTTGCTGCACCAACTCAGTGACCAACTCACCCACACCCACTCATTTACTGTTTCAAATCATCTATCGACTCAGAGTCGTAAAGAGTCGAAAGGAGCCGAAAGGAGTCGTAAAGAGTCGAAAAGAGTTGAAAGAGTAAGGGAAAATCCCTGGGAACGGCAAAGGGAAAATAAGTTTTTCTTCCCTTCGCACTTGGAATGTATTTCCCTTGAGGGCTTGAGATTCGAATCAGTAGAGAGTGAGTGTAAAGACTGAGCCACTCAGTACCAAGATTCGAATCACTGATTCGACTCATCGAATCATTGGCCATCTCTACCAGTGATGTTTTCGTACATGTTGAATACATCCAGGCTTTTAACATTTAAAAACAGAAAATTGTACGTCTTAATAGGTTTGCTTCAAGACCAAAAGTTGTGATGTTTGAAATGCGAAGTTTTGTTAGCATCGATTTTTCTTCCACATAGTCTATTTTGTATTTTATCTTAAAAAAATCTGTTCCAATATTTTCTCATTCAATAAATGGATCTAATAGGCGGAGTCAGTGTTTACTAATACACAAGGGCGGATCCAGATATTTTTTTTCGGAAGGGGCGCAAATTGTGAATACTCATTTTATCTAGTGTAAAGCCCACTTAATATTGGTGAAAGACCCATTTATCTAGTGTAAATATATTTTTTCTCGGAGGGGGCGCGCGCCCCCTGCGCCCTCCCCCTGGATCCGCCTTTGCTAATACACATCTTAGTTATGTCCCATGGAGCATGTCTTGATTATTCTAGCCTACCTAAAAACACAGTAATGTCATTGGAAGAGGCCTATTAACAAAAAACCAAAGTGACCAACAACAATAAAGTCACCGAGAGAGTGTCCAGGGAATCCGATAACCCCACCCCACAACCGAAAATTCGATTTTTGTTTACAAAATAATACAGTTGAAGTCGCTTTGTGAACTGATAATAATGAACTTTTTTATTTGTTACAATAAGGTTTTTTTTTTCTTAAAATTTTTTTAAATTTACATGGCAAATGTTTTTGTCCAGTCAGTAATTTTGCCAACTGTGTGACCGGTCTTCTCGTTTGACAGAGGAGTTCTCTACTGAGGAAGGTGGTTTTTCTTTCTCTCTCTCTCTCTCTCTCTCTCTCTCTTTTTTTTTTTTTTTTTTTTTTTTTTTTTTGTTTGTTTGTTTTTCATTCGCACAGCTCATCAATTTTCGAGCGCTGGCTTCATCGAGAGCAGAGGGAGAGAACGAATTCCGCTCGAGAAGGAGCGAAAGAACTTAGCTCTTCATTTGTTATTTTCTTTTGCACACGAGTGATACAACCTAAATTTTTTTCCCAGAAGGAAATAATTAAATGTTGATACAAATAGTTAGTTAAAATAGATGGACCCGCATATATTGTAATGAGCAATAATTAATTGTTCCACAAAGGACAACGCAAATTTTGATTACTTTTGCTTAAAATAATATACTGAAAAAATATGAATCGAACAGGATGAAAGTCAGTAGATTAAAGTAAATATGTGTTTAATTCAAGACTACTATTTTCCTGATTGTTAAAAAAAAAGGAAAAGAAATAAAAAGAAAAGAAAAGGGGGAAAAAACAACGATGTTTTGTGAATAGAAATTTTTTTCAGTAAAATATGTTTGTTTAAAATATCGTACCGGGAAGTAGCACCCACAGAAAGAGTAAGTCAATTAACTATTTTTTAATTAAGCAACAGGTTTTCTTTTTCTTCGTCGATGTTTGAAAACATCGGTGATTTTACAACATCGAGGTTTCAATTATGGAACATCGATGTTTTGTGTAAAATGTCGCATCCCTATAGATTCCTTATCTATAACGATAATTCTCTTTACGCGGTGCATTATTATTTTAAATATCAAAATAGTGTTGAGAGCGAGCGATATTAGTAGACCACAGAATTTTAAACTTCCTTTGAAAACGCATGCTACTGCCTTAGCAGTAGCGTCACTTGAACTTTTCTTTCAACCTTCTATTTGATAAGATCAAAAATTGTGTTACTTTTTTTATATTAAAAATTTTACTGCTACTAAATTCTGGTAAATATAAAATGTACAGCTCAACATGTTTTTACTTAATATATTTTATTTTATCACAATAAATAAATTCTGGTTAAAATTTCCGTTAATCTTCATTTGTTCTTAATTTCCGTTAATCTTCATAACTAATGACTATTATCGTGTGTTTTCACTTTCATTAGGAAATATAGCATATAATCAGTTATATCTGAGTAGTTTTACATTTTTTTTTTAAATTTTAAAACCCGGATAGTGATATAATGGAAAATAGATAAAGTGTGGAGATCGCTTTGTCGAGACTTGATCTGGAACGGTAACGAACAATGTTTGGTGAACGCGGGAGAATCACTAACTCACCCCTACTCTAAGTGTTGAAGAGTTAACGGCAACCTCTTTTTTCTGAAATTTTGAGGTGAGCTTTGGCAGAGAATACCGACTTCTAACTCAGTGGATAAACATTTACATGATGCAATGGGAAATCACCTCAATGCAATGCTGTTTAGGGCAGAAATAGTGTATCATCGAAAAACAATAACTGATAACCCTTTAAAACAATTCGCAAGATCCTTCCTAAAGCACTTAACTCACGTCATTGAAATGTCGGATTTTAAAGGCTTTCCAGCGAACTTGGAGTTGCAACTAGGGTTACCAGATGAAGAATCCAAATAGGGGGATTGAGATACTCACAAAGAGGACTTTCTTTAAAAAAGGAGGACTGGCACTAATAATTTGTAATTTGTATAGGTCTGAACTCATTTTTTTGCCTATTTCTGCATATATTGTCAGTGCAAGTTCCCCTGAAATATTCAGGGCCTGCACAGAAGCAGTACAGTATCTACTCGATTTTTTTTTTCCTGAAGAGGTCTGGCCGGCGCAGTAATACGAGTTATACAAAAATTCAGATGTGCACTGTAGGAGTGAATGCAGGTGGTACTTTTCATGGAGTCGATTAGCTTTATTGATGGAAGTTCTTTAAGAAGGGTCGTGTGGGAGTTCCCAGACAATTTAAGCCAAAGTATATAGTTGCCAACATTGTGATATATACTCAACCACTATTTATAAAAAGTAATTTTTCTCCTTCAAACTAGGAAAACCGTATTTGAGGATGCAGCGGAGTGGGTAAAATTTCCACTCGAAATTCACATTGCCCTAATCATTAAAATGGAGGGAAGCCGACCGGATTGTATGGTGGGTAAAGCACTGTACTTCGATTTCGGGTCCAAGCACCACCTCTCAGGTATAGAAGGCCTAAGAACTGAAACTTACATTTCATCACAGTTTTATTTTCATAAAGTAAAACTATTTAAAATTTATGCTTAATGTTACAAGTTTTAGAAAATATCTTAAGTTCAAGATAAAAATTAAATTATCTTTCTGATAAAAAATTATTTATTATGACCTATTTCTATATCATATTAAATAATTGGCGATAGTTAAAATTTCCCATCTTGAATTCACCACAAACTTTGAATAGTTTTACTTTGAGAAAATCAGTGTGTTATGACGTCATTTTAGTGGACCTAGGGCCCGTTCGAGAATTCACCGGTTGGTTATGCACCGGTGCTACCGGTCGCGGTCATTCTTTGGTTAAGTGACGTCACGGTTGTCAACCGGTTTCGGTCATCCTCACCACATCCAATTCCAAGCCAAGAAAACAAAAATAAACATTGGCAACACTACGCTAATAACCGGAATAACCCACCTCGCTAGCAGGGTCATTCTGGTTGCGCTCTGGTCACGTTGAGCAGACAACCGCTACATGACCAAAACGTTTTCGAACGCGATTAATTCCAGAGCTCCGCCCAACGCTCCGCCTTTTCGGACGCTCTGGTCGTGCACCGGTGCACAACCGATGAATTCTCGAACGTGCCCCTAGTCATGACACAAAAGTTTCTGTTCGCAAGCCTTCTATATCTAGGAGGTGGTAGTTCAACTCCCGGCGGTCGGTGTTCGATTCCCAACTGGGCGTGGTTGCCATTTGTCCTTCCCTTCAGAGGGGTCGACGTTGTTCCACCTAGTACGTGCCCCCATAATCAAGATGCCAGCAATTCGGATCTGTCGTGGCCAAAGCCTTCAAAGGAAGTGGCCGGCCATTGCAGAAAAAAAAAAAAGAATGGAGGGAAACTGACTCGAGCAAATTGCATAGCTGCCAACTCTTCCGATTTTATCGGAAGATTTTCCACCACAATTTTTAAGCAGTTTTATTATTCATTAAAAATTTGGACTTAATTGTTTAGTTAGAATTAGTGGTGGAAAATCTAATAAAATGAGAAGAGTTGGTAGCTATGAAATTGCCTCCAATTTGAGATCAAAACATTGCCTTCTTCAGGTTTCATACCTCAAGCGCATAAAGTGCCTTTTTACGCAGATGGCTGTACAAAAGGCTTTAGTCCGCAGACGGTTCAATTTCAGCAAATGAGCTATCCGATACTCCCGCTCCATCAAGAACAACGCCTAGTTTCGGCAGTGATATTTTCTCTTGGTCTATATTGGAGGTTTAGGGAAATTTCATCGCCAGTTGTTTTCGAGATTTGGCTTCCTGAGTAACGAATTCATAATTTTCTTATGCATCTTCGGAATCCGAATCTGATCTTACGACGACGTTTGCTTATAAATAAACGATTTTGCTTATAAATCTACGGCACAACAAATATATTCGCTTAACCTGAAGATGGCAACATTTTGAGAGAAAATTTGGAGATAATTTGTTGTGATCAGTTTCGCACCATCTAATGACTCGGACAACGTGAATTTCGAAAATCAGTTTTTTCGTTCCACCCTCGCAGAAGTCAGACCCATGTAAAAAATACTCAGAAAATTTGTTTACGAAAACCGGTTAAACGTACTAAAGACTAAATTGGTAATAAAAAAATAAACATTTTCGAAAGAGTAGGTCATTTTTTAACTATATCCCGGGCCCATTTTCAAAGCTCCACACAAATAAAACCCTTGAATCTTCAGAATGTGAAGGAAAAAGTCGATAATTAGAACAACTCCCTAGACCTAATGCACTGAGCGATTCGGCTGGAAAAAACCGATCAAAACTCTGGATCTGGGTTTCCCAACGTTTTGTATATCCCGTGCAATTTTCTTTTCCGCAGTTGAGAGCAGATGCGCCGTATAATTCCAACACCTTTTTTTTACTTCTTCACGTTCACGGGTAGTTTTGGAAAATATGCATAGGGGTAGGCTTTAGTTTAGGGGAAGGGGTAGTAGTTGCGTGTGAGTATGAGATTGACACTGAGAAAAGGAAGTTTCCTAGAAATATTTTTCGGATGTGGGTACGGCATCGGAGATGGTTTGATTTTTGTTTGTTTGAGTGTCATAAAAAGCCTACACGAGGGGCACCTGCCTAAAGATGGTGCCACGGATGGAGGACCTTTAGGGGTCTTAACACGTATTCACCTTACATCTGGATAATATAGCTCAAATCTCTCAATTAACAGCTGCGCGAAGGGTCCGAATCCGGGACCTTCACACTTCAGCCATCAACCACATTAAGTATCTTATTCACTCGATGCTTTATGGATTGCAAAAAAATGCTTCCTTTTGACGTAGCATCATAAATTACTCAAAATAAAATGTTTTAGGGCACGAAATTATTCAAAAATCTTCAGTCTGTATCAAAACAACAAGCAGTTACAAGGCTGCAATGCGCCACCTGAAATTGACCAATACGCCACGATTTGGCCAATCCTGATCTAGGCCGTTAGATCCAGATCCAGAACCATAACCCCGGTCTTGCGCATTTCGGATGTTTCTCACTGTTTAGTGTCTTATCCTCTTGGCCATTGGTCGGCACGATTTTAGCATGAAGAAAAGGAAACCGTAAAGTCACTTGACTGTATTCATTGCTTTTTATAAAAATAATTTTTACGCGGCACATATATTTGAGCTCGAAGGATCATTCATTTAGTTCTCTATCTCTTTGGCACTCTCGTTGTAAAAAACAGCCCAGAATAAATAGAGGTGTAGCTTTAATACCATTAAAACGTGTGAAGTATCGGTATCGGCTGATAACACAACTTTTAAGTATCGGCATCGACTATTTTTAAAAATGAACTAATAGGTCAATTGTTGGTATCGACTATCGGTTTAAATTTGGTATCGGTCGATCCTTAATATTTAGTTAGTAAAGTAAACATAATTAATCCCATTTATGGAAATAAGGTACAATACATTCAGTTGGCAGCAGGGGCTGGCGCTTTTAACTTGTGATGTTGCATTGGGAATGGTAAATGAAAATCATCCAAGGTCAAAAGTGAAATTTACGCTTTTAGTTCACTTTTTTGTTAATAAATCCTTTTAAATATTAGAATGCATTACAGGAATGTAGAAAATTATAACCCTCACGCGCCCCTTGTTTAGCACAAGTATATTAGCCTAGACATTGGAAATTCACCCGTATTTAGGAACAGGAGCTTGATAATCCCTTTCTCGCTACTCGAACACAAAATGGACACTCTTCGTAGGAACCGAACAACATCACGACTTCCGACCAGAATTTTTTAAGTTCACTAAAACGGAAAAATGCTATGAACATTTCTAACGCCCGTGAATCGGTACTAATGAAATGCGTTCAGTATAGCCGAAAGTTCACTGTATCCAGGTTCACTATATCTGGAGTTGACTGCATTCGACTAAATTATTTCCTTTGCAAAAGATTTTCTAGCAACAATAAGTTCCGGCTTATTAAAATTTTACACAGGCAAGAATTTTGCTACAGTAATTCTCAAATAATCATTGATTCTGGTGTGAAAGCCACAAGAAGTAGAACACAGCTCTTAAATTATGAAACTCGTGTGCATAAATTAAGCGCAGAAATACAAAACAGCAAAATGAAAAACAAAACAAACATAACACTTAATTTGAACCAACAGCCTAAAGAAGAGCTAGTTCCATTTCTAAAAAAGCCAACTCTTTCGGGAATTAATTGAAAAATAGAAAAGTACGAGAAAAGCTTTAAAAAAGTGACGGAAATGGTACTTTAAATACTTTTGAGACTTCATAATTTTAAAGAACGTTTGCTTTTCGTTGGGACTGCAATTTATGGTAGGTGGGGGAAAGTAAGCTGATATAAACAAAAGGTTTTGGGGGAAGTGGAAAAGCATGTTATTTGGAAAACAAATTTGTGTTGCAACTCTTTTTTTAATAGTTTATTTAAAAATATTTGTCAATTAAGATATCAGGCTTTCTTTTTTCAGATAAATAAAATTAACAAAATGGCTGCATAAGTTGAATTTGTTACTTTTTTTTTAAGCTTTCTGAACAGGATGACAAAGTTTATAATTTCAATTTGTCTATCTCTAATTGTCGTAAATACCCATAGCTGCCAATTTTTATGGAATACAATTAACCACTTTTCTAAACAGCAATTTTTTGAAATACTTTTAGAAGTAGCAACAGCTCAGGATCAGAATAGGAATTTTGCTACTTTGAAATTCACAATTACTGATTATGTAAAGTGGTTGATTAGATTCCATACATGTTGGCAGCTATAACTATGAATCTGCTGCAATGAAATAGTAGGTTGGTGCACAATAATCAGGCGTTTGTAAATTTTTATTCAATTAAATTAAATAAATAATCCACATAAGAGAATTTACGTAATAGAATGTACGCGAATTAAAAAAGAATCTACTTATATAATACGCTAACGTATGCGGTACCAAAATCAACGATATTTCCACCCTGCGAACGGCAACAGCTAGTCGTAAGCATTAGCGCAATAACAATAACACATCTGCCAAAATCCAAATTAACTTTTCAATGACATCAAATGGAGCAAGCATAGGTCACGCAGTAGCTAGATTACACATAACGATAAAGGATACGCAAAAATGCGAGATCTTTCGGACTTTTTCACAGCTTTAAAATATCGAATTTACAATACTTGGCGCATTAATCGCCCATCTAAAAAATGTCACCATGCATCGGGCTAAAGCACATTTTAGCCATTTGCTGTTTTTCAACATCGGTTTTTATGATGGCACCCATAATGTGTAGCAGCCCTAACCTAAATAAATTTAGTGACAAATACTGTTAAAACAAAGAAACGTGATTTTCGTTGAAATGAATCCGGAAATTTAGTCAACACTGAGTATAAAGAACAATAAGGTATGGGGCGGCGAAGCTGGCCGCCTTGGCATCTAGTTAATTAAAAATATTCTAAATTTTTATTAAAATATAGCACGTTAAAGAAATGCCTGATAATTATGCACCAACCCAATATATATAAGGTGTCCCAGGATAATTGGAACGAAGTTTAAGGTTCGGCAGGGTACATAATAAGGATTCAGAATAACATGGCAATGTGGGGTTAAAAACCCCGTTTTCCGTTCTGTTAATAACTCTTCCCTTATCTGAAAAAATACAGTTTGAATACTATAACACTTCGAGTTAAATCTTTGAAAGTGTGTATCTCGCTCTTGTTTAACTTAATATCCAGATTCATAAATAGTCATCTTAAGCCATTTCGTGACGTCACAAGAGAGGATGGGATTTCAAAGAGTTTGTATTGAATTCTATGGAAGAAATCTGATCAATAATGTCAATAAACACTAGTAGCACGAGGAATATAATCAGAAATTTCCACAATTAATATTTTAAAAACTTGTACAATACATACTATATATAATTATGTTATACAGACTCCTAATGTCAAATTTTATTAGAAGCAATTAAAGCACAAAAAACAAGAAAATAAAAAGTAAAAGCTTTTACCCAAACCTTACAAATACTATAAAGTTTTTCATGAAAGCACTACAAGTGTTTGCTTTAATTTTTTCTAGATAAGACTTTCAAATATCACATTGAGACATTTGAAATATACATAATTAAATATTTTAAAAATTAGTGAGTATAACTCTTGAATATGTAAAACTGCCTAAATGCTCTCAGGGGTTTTCATGTAAAATATATTGCAGTAATACATATACTTTTTTGTTATTGTTTTTAGCATTGCAGTAATACATTTTCTTTTTTGAGTTAATTTCCAAATCTGTGTTCATACTTAATTTCAGAATTTTCAACAAATTCCGATAAACCGTTTAGTTGGAAATATTTCTTTAATAAATACCTTCTATATTTTTGTTTTTCTAAGTATCCAGCAAATAGATTTCTCTCTCTCTCTCTCTTTTTTTTTTTTTTAATAAATAAATCAACCATGAGATCCGCATTGAACCTTAAGCTACTTGGTATGTGCAGTGGAAGGGGATCTGCGTTTAATTTATAATTAAAGGTGAAATTTTCTTAACATAGAATTGCCATGAAACTCTTGATACATTTCTTAATTACAAAAGAATTTATATTTTCCTTTGCATTATTTTTTTCGGTTTCCTCAATATCTTTTTCCTAAACGTTTTCTCTTCTTTTAGTAGGATCAGTTCTTTCTTGTTTTTTGGTAATATCGGATATATAGGCTGGTAAGCTCGAAAAAATGCATTTGCGAAAATCGTCCCGTTTTCAAATTCATGATTCTGCATTTACATAGTCTTATAACAGATGTGCAGAACAATTGACCAGTGTGAACATGGCCCTTATTTGTTGTTCTTTCATAAAAGGTATCGTTTTGTCATTTGTTTCAATATGTGTTGCAGCTTTTTGTGATTTCTTTTATTATAGAATTTTTGTTTAGTTCCGTAGTAGATTTACTATCATAAATTTTGCTATATTGTTAAATAGCTGCCATGCCAATGGGTATTAATTAAACCTGGGAAGAGAATTTATTGAAAAGTTTTCCGCATTGTGTTTAGACGTAAATTCTCTGACATTGTTGTTCAAAAGTTGCTTTTAAGTCTTCTGATTTCTTCCACAAATAGTGAGCAAATGCGTAATTTACTAATTTGTTAATTAATTTGATTAATTTCTGGCGCAGCTAAGATGTGAAGCTAATTGTAATCTCGTGTTTACGTTTGAAAGATTTTTAACATAATTTTCTTTCTTTTTTATAAAAAGAAAGAAAGAAAGAAAAGAAGCTATATTTTACACCCCTATTCACGAAAATCAGAAATGTTTGCATAAATTCGCACCTATTTTGTGAAAGCGAAAATCCCACACCTTTAACTGTAATATTCAACTGATACTAATTTTAAACCGATATATAAAGTTTTACAATATTCATTTTTACCTATTCATTCATACTTAAAAATTAAACTTAAAACGTGTTGAGTTGTTTTGTCGCTGAACTTTAAACAAACAGAACCACGGCAGATGTACGTAATCCTACTGTTTGCATTAAACTACAGAATTAATTTATTAAAAATCCTAAAGTGCTAAAATTGAATAAAAAATCTTATCGGTATTTATCTAAAAAATGCTAATAATAAAACTGTATATTGAATAGCTTAAGATATAGTATGATTATAATGGAAACACGGTGAGAGATACAAAGATTATTTCTATTATATTGCTGAAGTGGAGAAGAGAAAAATTCTTTTGATAGGATAATTATAAAAATTACGAAAAAAAGAATGAGGGAGTAGCATGTCTTTTGAAAATATCTCTTTAAAAGATGTTCCATCAGCGATACGCTCTGCTTTTGTTTTAAGCAAATATGCATTAAAAAATGTACCGCACGTTATAAACTCTTTAATATAATTAATAATTGAACCCAAACTCTTTTTTCTTTCATTCTTTTTTTGTCATGAAGATGATGATTAAGGTGCATAGGATATTTTGATGTAGAGTAATGTTTAAAAATGAATTAAAATATTTACACTGCGACAAAATTTCATTGCATTTCAAAATTTCACGTTTTTGCAGATTGCATGCGTTCATGATATATTTTAATGAAAAATGTTAAAAAACTGAAAATTTTCAGAATTTCTGTTTGTTCAGAATTAAACGATAAAATTTCTGTTTATGTATAAAAATGAAGTGCTTTCTCGCGGCTCGGCTCACGTATAAATATAGCTAAAACAATTCTGAAGTTAACTAACCACATTTCTAAAGAGCAATTTTTTGATTTAACGTTTTCAAGGTGAATCAGCGTACTACTTCTGCTACATTATAATTCAAAAATTATTATTTATAAAAAGTGGTTAGTTTTATCCCGGAATTATGTTTTGTGAATGATTAGGGTGGTCCCCCCCCCCCCCAAAAAAAAAGAACTATGCGGATACATCGACCTCTAGCGGCAGTTCCGTTCAACCAATCGAGATGAGAATTCGGAAATAGTTATTCAGAGGTATGAATTCGGAAATCTGTGAACGGCAAATTGCGGAACTCACGCTTACGGTTTTAGAAACAGAAGCTCGAAATTTTCGAAAGGCAATGCCCATTTTTTTCTTGTCACAAAATACTCTGTGCATGCGAAAACACTAGACATTGTTAAATCGGTGTGCGTATCACAAAAATAGACACTTTATGCGTACACAAAAAGCAGCTGGACGGTAAGTATAAACATGCAAGATATCAATTATAAGCTTAATATACATATATTAATATACAATTATAAGCTTAATATACACAGCACATAAGCTTAAATCAAGCTTGACATTTCTTTGAATTTGACGTATTAATACAAGCTTGACATTTCAATTCATTTTAAAACTGCAGCAAACTTGAGAAGTCAATTTGAACTGTCAA
This sequence comes from Cheiracanthium punctorium, assembly GCA_038373885.1. NCBI lineage: Eukaryota > Metazoa > Arthropoda > Arachnida > Araneae > Cheiracanthiidae > Cheiracanthium > Cheiracanthium punctorium. The sequence goes on along the minus strand of JAWZYV010003435.1, from coordinate 131,776 downwards.
CCTTGAATACAACTTGATTACAGCTTGAAAAGGAAGCTTGCGGTGGTGGCGCCATCTGTCGCTGGACATTAAATAAAGAAAAGTTCGTAAAAGTTGTGTTTTATTTTATTATCACACAAAACCTGGACATTAGAACACGCAAGGGGAAGGAATTGATGGGATAAGCCCCTCTGAAGTATAACACGAGAGGAGTTTTAGTTTTATTTACATCTAATTAACATTAGTAATTCCATTAACTAATTAATTAGCCGTAAAATAAATTTTAATATAATTAACACAATTTAGTTAGTTAAGACTCAGAGATCAATAAAGAAGAAGTTAGGAGTTTTTGAAAACGTATGGTATGGCCATATATATATATATATATATGCTTATCACAAAATATCCATTAGTTAACATTTTCTATTTCGTGATGAAGTAAAGAAAATTTCGAACTTTTTGGTGTATCAAGAAAATTTTTTGGAGTGAGAAACTTTGCTCCCATGCCTCGTAATTGCCATTCCTGGAATTTGCGCACCCATGCTCTAATAATACAAACGGACTAAAAAAAAGTATTAAAATCACTTTTAAATACATAGTCTTGTTCTAAATCAGTATAAATAAATAGGTAATTTTTAATTCAATTTTAGTATTCTTTAAAAATGTTTTATTTTTATGTCGGGAAAATGCAACAGCAAACAAAAATAAGTTAAAATGCTTGTGATAGTAGTATGGGGGCCCCAAAATAACCTCTTGCCCCGGGGCCCCGACCACTTATGATCAGGCTCTGGCCACCACAAAATAATTTATCATCAGTCATAAATGTACTTGACCATAGAATTTTTTTAAAAAAAAGAATCTATATTTCCAAATATGGAAATTCTTCAAAATAAAATACAATTATACTACGAAATTGATTTCAAAATCAGTCGTTTGTCTCATTCGACACAACATGAGTGTTCGATATTGTACGTTTTAAAACGTGTGCTGCTGTTAAGTTTATATTATGTTTATTTCCCTATTAGTAGAGTCTCTAAATCACACATTACATTATTTTAATTTTGATGCATCCCATGGAAAAATAAAAGAAACAGTTCAAAATATCAGGCACTATATCTCGCCAGAAAACGGCGTGAACAGTCACTTCAAACTTTAGTCATATCAGCCCAACTCAGGTTGGCCGAGTAGTTATGACGCTGACCTCCCAGCCCAAAGATACCGTGTTCGATCCTAGTACGGGACGTGTGATGGTAACAGATTAAGATAACTTGAAATTCCAGCGTAGAGGGGGGAAATGCGTGGAAAAATAAAATATGTGGGGCGAGTGCGCCGACCGGCGCCCCGTGTATTTAGGAAATTTTTTTAAGGAATATTTTTTAAGCTTGAAATTAAGCTTGTTCTGTCAAGCTTAATTTTTTTTTTTTTTTTTTTTTTTTGTGCTTGCGTAATGCGTCTGACATTTGTAGTACGCGTACCATTCAAACGCTCTGTAGGGTTTGCTATTTGAAAATTGTAGCCCCGATAAGTATATATAAAGGGCGTCCCAAAAACATTGAATTAGGCTTTTCTTCCTCAAATATTACTCATAGACATATAAAAAAATGGTATAGAATTTTGTAGTTTCGATTAAAATATTCAAAAGATAAAATCTAAAAAAATAAAAATTTAATTTGTCATTCGCCTCGGAAAAGAAACTCCGTAGCTCTGTGATATAGAAAACTTCATATTTTATCCTAAAAAGTGTGGGAGGTATGAAAATGTATATATGCTGGCCTAAACCATTTTAGTGGACTTTGAAGAGGTAAAGTCACGTCAAACGCTTCAGGGATCGTACACAAATTACAAAGTGGACAGTAAGTGCATAAATGGATAATTTGCTAGTATTGCTATTGTAAAGTGCCTCACCAAATTTGATTAAAAACATCGCTGAGTCTTTTTATGATGAAAGGCTGAAATTAATTTATGGAACTTATTTTATTAAAGGGAATTTTTAGCACGGGAGCCGTATAAAAATTAAAATTTTGTGTTTCTTTAATTTCCTGAAAATTTGAATCGATAATATCAAATTCTGTACCTTTTTTTACGCAACTTTATGGTTTATTATACATGCTTATGACCAATATTTAAGGAATAAATTTCTAGGTTAGTGTTTTTGGGACATTCTGTGTAAATTCGACGTTTTATTTTGAACAAGCAAAGAAAAATTACAAAATGAGTCGAGAAAAATGCCTCAAAACCCATTAAATGAATATTTATAACTTAGATTCAAAGAAATTATAGTATTAGCACGTAATGAATTATGAAAGCAGAATTTATCCTGTAAATTTAATAACATTTATGCTTCTTAATTTTATCTCTAAGTTAGAACGCGTTGGAAAAAAGTAAACATTAAATAGTTGCTTCTTAAAGAATAAAACGTGAACAAGTATATTTTGCTACATTTGCATTTTAATGATACAAAATAATACGGAATGTCACAATATTCATAATATAAAACTGTGTCTGAAGATAGAAATTTATATGATAAATTATTTAAATTTATTTTGCTTTCAATGAGGTACATTTTAGAGTGGATTTCGCTCTCTCTGTTTCAACTTTTTTTCTTCCTTTCTTTTCATTGTTCAGAAACTTTTAAATGGATTATCTTTTAAACAATTTGTTTTTTAATTTGCATCGCTGTGGATGTTATTTTATTAAATTTGATATGCGTTAAAATTTTTGGAAGACGATAAATAAATATTTTTCTAGATAAAATGTATGCATCCCTAAATTATGATTCAAATTTTTCTCTTTCAAGATAATTAAATCATGAGTATATTATGTGAATACATTTAATGCACAAAAATAGATGAATAAATATGTCCGATCATTTACGTGAAAAGTGGGATGATAATTTTAAATCTTTGCAAAAGGACAAACTGGAACATAAAAATCTGAATGATCTTAAATAACTCATGCCTGAAGTGACCAGGCAGGTAAAATGGCTCGCTGGCCACAACACTCAAAAGAAAACCGGTGTTTTTAAAAAAGACGAAGTAATTAAAACTTTGTAAAATAACACATATAAAGGGTACATGTTGTTTCAGGTCGAACGTTTCGAAAGAAAAATGTTCACACTTCCTTATTGTAAAAAATTTTCACTTTTCTGTTCTTTTAGTAGATGATTTCTTTTACAGCTGATCCAACGAAATTTATACGCCCTGAACGACAAGCACCTTTTACGCGAGAATAGCTGCCAACTCTCCCGACTTTTTCGGGAATTTCCCACATCAATTTTAAACAGTTTTATTTTGAGTTAAAAATTTGGACTTATTTTAAATATAAACTGCCAAATAAAAATTATTAGTGGAAAATCTCACGAAAGAATCGAGAGAGTTGGCAGCTATGCGTGAGGTATTTTACATAGTTGTTTCATACAGTTAATGTAAGAAGACGAATCTAATCTTCTGCTTAAATTTTCATAGAAGAATCAATATAGAATTTTGATAAAACTCTGCTTTACTCAAAATTATTACAAATTAGTTTCTGTCATGCGTTTCTTTGCATGATGTTGCGAAACTTTGCATTTCTCAAAAGTGGATTCGATAGGGCATAAGGTTTGGAAATGATTGCACTCTTCTAGTTCACATAAACTCATTTTTGACCGTAAAAAATGGTCACCTGTTCTATAGATATGCAGTGCAGTATGCATTACGAAGAGATTTTACAGAAACGAAAATTTAGGGATGATTTTCCTTTGTAAGTTTTTAACTTCTATCAGATACCTTGTAACTCCAGAAGCTCAAGCAGTTGTGCAAAAAGAGGTTGGAGGAGCAGTTTTGTGGAATTTAACCCACCTTTAAGAAGAGTTATAAATGCCAGGCCCATTCTTTCCTATGGATAGTGCGGTATTATAAACACATCTATAAGAACTTTTATGCTCTGAACTGTACTTGAACCTGTAACTGGCCAAAGACAGCGGGATTTTAGATTTCTTTTCTGTATGCAAAAGAGCAATAAAACCGAAATATTTATAAAAGTATTAAGTTTATTCTAAATGGAGTTTTCAAGCTTCACACGAACAGGGGCCCTACCACGATGTCATCGGAAAGTTATCCGTACCGGATAAATCAAGCCTTCCCGATTCATGACGTCGCAATCCGAGTAACATCCGATGTGTGCTACTACGAAACTGTCGTAATTGTTTCGATGTCGTATTTACTATCGGAAATAATGTTTTTTTTTTTTTCGACACGTCAGATGAAGGCGAAAAGTTACACTCCGATAGTGGAGAGTAGAAAATGGAGGGGTTTTTATTGTGTATATTATGGAGTGATAACCACTTCCACAAAAGTACACCTTTTCCTGGCACGACTGACTCTTCCCCTCCCTGTCGAAAAGCCCACCCCTTCCTTGACGAATACCCCTTAACCCCACGAAAATTCTGACGACAATGCCTTTAAGAAAAAGGGGTGTGTTTTGATTGGTTGATTGTGCAGCAGTGTGTCAATCAAAGCAGTGTGTTTTAATTGGTTGATTGGTTCCAGTGTCGAAACTGACCTAAAAGGTATGAAAATTTTCACTTCGTTTATTCGACACTCATCGTGCTAGTACCAAATGGAGAGTCGCGACTATTTATCCAATGAATATCCGTGATTGAGAACTATCAGTCACTGATATTCTCCGAAAGCATCGTGGTCGTGGGGCCCCAGGTACAGTTTGCATGTAAAGGAATAGAGATCGGAATTCTGGATTGGAAACTTATTTTGCAATGTGCATGTAAAGGAATAGTGATTAGAATTTTGGATGGGGAAACTTACTTTGCAATGTGTATACCACTGTCGTCTATTGGTAAGTTTCTGAATTACAACTTCTCTCAAAAATATATTTATATATCTCTCCCTTTTTCGTGCAAGTTGCAACTTTTAAAAATCACTATGCGTTATTTTATAATTGAATTTTTAATGTTTTCACTAATTCTTAACGCACCCGGTATATATATATATATATATATATATGTCTGTACGTACAAACAGTTCTAAATTTGATAGAAAGTATCATAAAAGAGATACTGTAAGATATATGTACAGCAAAATTTATTCAATAATACTTTTTCCATTTTCTTATTTTTTTATTTTTCTTTTTACTCTAATTTATTGACCTAAAAACTCGAAGGAACAATATGAATAAATTTACAAAAGTAAAAAAGAAGTCCTTGTCACGGTATGCATAACATTTTAATGTAACAAAATAATCAATATATTTTCCTTTAGTACAGTTTGCACTTCTAATAAAACTTACTCGCAAAAAAAGACACTTTTTTCGCATTGCTCAGTTCTTTAAGTTCACTCTTCGCTGAATAAATTACGTTTTAATGTCTTTTTTCACTCTCACATAAATTTTGAATCTCGGAGTTGTTTATCGCATGCTTTACATTGTTAAGGAAAACAGAGTTAACATTTTGTAAAGGGGGGGGGGGATTTCTTTTTCTTTCTTTTCCCTCGTATCTTATTCAAGCTCTTTACAATTTTTTTGTGCAGACGTTTATGTTTTGACTATCTTGGAAAAAATCATGCATATGCCCTAGAAACGAAATTTATGCATTCGTAAATTAGGATTTAAGCATCTTAGTCTCTCTAGTTTTAAAAAGAGAGGAACTTTTTACGTTTGTTTCAGAATGTTACGTTTCTATTGGTATTTTACTGACGGGTTTCATAGTGTACATTGTAAGTAGCCATAACACATTTTATTAGCTCTTTCAAGAAGATTTGTAGCGTCATTAGAATTTCCTTGTGCCTGCCTGTCTGTTTCTCATTGGTCAGTGACTTCATTGTCTAGCTATTGTAAAAATGCAGCATTAACTTCGAAATCTGCGTATGATAGTGGTACGCACTGTGACATGCAATTATCACTTTTTGAAATGTCGCCCAGGTGGTGTAGTGGCTAACGTAACACTTTATCACACCTTGGATCCAGGTTTGATTCCAGACTTGGACGTTAACTTGTCCGTCCCTTTATAGCAGTTAACTCTGGCCGTTTACTACTGGCGCAGATAATGAAACGGTTGCTGCAGTGGCGAATGCCCGAACAACAAAACTGCGAAGTATTACGGAATATAAACAACCACATTTTGTAAACCGTAAATTTTTTGAAAAAATTTCCAAATTGCAACTGCCTTATACCCTTAGCTCAGAAAAAAAGAAAAAGAAAAGTTGGCAGCTATGGTCAGTAGACCTTTCATGCGGTCAGTGCCGGAGCTAAAGGTTACGTCACCCGCGGAAAATCACATATAGGGCGCAACCCTATCATGGAACTATAACTGATTTGAAATCATCTCTACTTATTGTAAAAGAAAATGTCTGTTTGTTTGTCCGTTTGTCTGTCTTTTGGTGGCGTTACGGACAAACGGTTGCACGTACAAATACCAAATTTGGTACGCAGGAAGTTCTAAACTTGAAGTTATGCACCTGGAAGCGATTTTTCGCATTTTTTCTCTCGTAATTCGTAATAACGGCAGTAATTACGCACGCAGCGAAACGGCATTGCTGCGGATAGAAGAGAAAAATTTTCTTTTAATAACAGTTTTTCTATATATGTAGCATAATTTTTAGATTTTTAGGAATTTTTTTTAATAAAGATAACATTTGACAAAAATTTTCGTAAAATAATTTTAAAACTGCCGCATCGTGAATTCTATCCGTCATAACGTTTTGATATTTTCGCGAATGATAAAACATTCATTTCGCCCTATTTTAAAATAAAAACGAAAAAATAATATAAATTAGGTGATTTTTTACGAATTTTAATGTAACATAACGTTTAGAATTTAATAGCATCCACGCGGAGAGTTTACGCCTTTATATTAATATCAGGTTGTTACGAAAGTTTTACGCCAACAAAAAGTTAATGCGGGTAGTAATCACCACCCACATCTACGATTTTCTGCCTACGTTTTGGTAGTTTTTCAAAGCCTTCGGCCCAGAAACATGGGGGCGCGAGACCAAAAACGTAACTTTCAAATGCCAAAAATCGTTTGACAAAATATGAAGAAGCAGGCCATCGCGAACTGTTTGCTGAGATCAAATCTGCGGTGGCGGGAAACTTGCGTTACGACCTAATAAATCAAGCACGATATTTTATGTTGGGTTGCCACAGAAAGGGTTAGGAAAAAGGTTTTTTTTTCAACCTATCGATAGAGTTTTTGAATGGGACACCGGATTTTCAATTCGTAAGTGAAGATCTATGACGTCAAATTCTTTAAGATACACAAAAATCACACCACAATTTTGATTTTAACACAAGGAGCAGATATTTTGATTAAAACTTACTATAGATATAAACTAAGAAACTCACGATTATTATTATTATAAGTGGTGTTTTAATCCTTTGCTTATTTAAAAAATGAAATGTTTTAACGCAGCTAAAAATGTTCATCATTTTAAAAGTTACGAAGTTCGTTTTAAAGCGCGATATATAAAAAAATTTCTGTTTACTTATTTTTATTTTTGGCATTTAACTATGCCGCGGCCATATGTTTCCTAACATATGAACGTTTCGATTCCGAAGTGTTTTATCGAACAGGAAAGACAAATACGGTACACTCGTAGATTATGACGCACATTCCAGTTCTTAAAATGATGAAGTATAGTTGGAATATGCTTGGCGAAGATTGTAAAACAGTATTCACATGCAATTTTGATATTTCGATTCCAAATATGTATTTTGTGGTACAACGAAGGAAGATACACCATACTCATGAATAATGATACATTTTCCCACTATGCAATGGGACGAGCATGGATTATGATACCCTTTTAATATATAGCACTTTAGTGCACTTTTTAAAATATGTAAGTATTTCATATTTTTTTTATTTAACTGCACAAATTTTACATGATTAATAAAAATTATTCAGTGATTTCCTGTAAATGATCTATGAATTCTGCACACTGATCGAACTGGAGTGACACATCTGCAGTCGAGGTACGGAAGTCTTGTGTGTATATTTTAGGGTTTTTTTTTTTTTTTTTAGGGCATTCATTTCTTATTGAGGCATTCGATACACTAAGGCCCGAAGTTTTGGCCCTTCTAGTGTGGGCGGCACTGTGGGTGGCGAGTTAACATCCAAGCTCTGCTTGGGAATCGAGCCCATAGGAGCGATAGAATGGTTAGCCACTACACCACTTAAGTGGCATTAAAATCTACTTATATAATACGCTAACGTATCCGGTACCAAAATCGACGATATTTCCCCGTTGCGAACGGCAAGATCTAGATGTAAACATTAGTGCCATAACAATAACGCCTGTGCAAAATCCAAATTAAGAGTTCAGTGATATCAAATGGAGCAAACATATGTCACGCAGTAGCTAGATTACAAAATAACAATAATGAATACACGAAAATGCAAGATCTTTCGGACTTTTCCACGGCTTTAAAATATCGAATTTACAATACTTGCCGCATTAATCGTCGATCTAAAAAATGTCACCATGCATTGGGGTGAAGCAGAGTTTAGCCATTTGCTGGGTCATCATAAACTGTTTTTTGACATGACAGTGGTAAAAACCGCATTATAACCGGTAAAAACGGTCAAAAATCTACTTTTTCTTTATTTTATGGTACAGCAAACAATAAATTTCTCTAAAAAATTTCTTGGCTATTAAAAACTATAATGAATTACAGTATTATGAACATATATAATTATTTTATTATGTTGTTAATTCGAAAATTAACTAAAAATATAAAATATTAAGTTATTAAAAATTTTGATACATACCTTTAAGTTTTTGCGATGAAATTTAAAATCAGAATTTTGCACTTATAAAATATATTACTTTTTATTTTATTTTATTTTTTAGGATACACATGGATGCCTACATATCTGCATAATCTAAAATATTTATCCAAAATTTATAACCACCCCTTAAAGAACCACTGCTACTTTTATCGAACTAAATCTGCCATTTAATTAAAAAATTCGCATTTATACAAACCAAAAGTGTATGTAAAATGGCATTTTTAGCAATCAGAATCGGTGTTTCGAATGTGATAGAAAGTTTCTCAAGTTCGTTCTTTCCTACAGCAAAGATTTTACAAGAAATTCTAAGGCTGTGTAACTTGTACTTTACCTCCTCCCCCCTGACACCCAATGAAAAAAATCAACTAATCAGAATTTCTAAGCTGTACTGCATAAAATGCTTTGCGGTATTCAAAATTAATAATGGAATGTGTCATAAAATAAAAATTCTAAATGTTAAAAAAGAAAATAAATAATTAAAAATCGTATTTATTTTACTTACAATATAAAATTATGAAATAACTATGTTGAGGAAATGTGAATTTCAAAATTATATTTTTTAACGTTAATTCAGCTATTTTTTGTCCAATATCTTTCATGACCTTTTTTTAAACTTATAAGATACAATCTTTATTTAAAGTATAGTTCTCCGAAATAAAATATATTTGCAATGTTACCTAAAATTTGGATTTTTCAGATTTTGAAATTTTTGACTGACAAGGAGGTTTTTGACAAGACGGTAAAAACCATGGTAAAATCCGGTAAAATCCGACATGCGTCAAAAGCTTGCCAATCCTGGCCATTAGCTGTTTCAGCATCGGCTTTTATGATGACACCCAAAATGTGTAGCAGCCCTAACCTAAATAAATTTAATGACAAATACTGTTATAACAAACATGATTTTCACTGAAATAAGTCCAGAAATTTAGTCAACACTGCATTAAGTATAAAGAACAGTAAGGTATGGGGCGGCAAAGCCGGCTGCCTTGACGGCTAGTAAATAAATAAATAATTATTATTATTATAACAATAACAATAAAGCACTTCTATTTCAGAAGGAGCACAAGGAGTCTATATAATAATGGAAAAACACATGAATTTGATTTTCTTCATAAAATGCATAAAAGTAGGTTCTTTTTAAAAGTAATTTAAATTCACTTTGCCTCTAAATAAATTATATTTGAATATATTTTTTTCATCCTGCCTTTCATTCATTCAGTGAAATAATAAAGTGTTTCTTGCGTGCGTGTTGTCACATGTTTTATGTTGTTTAAATGCAGCAGAGCTTAAAACTTTTAATGGTAATGCCTTTTTTGCCCCCCTAAACATGTTTTGAAAGAGATACTTATTCCCGCTTTTACGTGTTAACTTATTTTTTTTTTATGTAAGAGGTTAAAACGTAAGCAAATGCATATTATTCAAAATCTGCATGGACTGTTTCAACTAAAATTTAAAAAATCTGTTTGGGCTTTGTCAAATTCTTAATTTTTAAAATATATCAGGGTTGCGAACCGTAATTTTTTTCGTTCCGGTTCAACTAAAAATAAACACATCGGTTCAGTTCTGTGATATGTCAATATACTGTATTGTACTAATAAGTCAAAATTTGCCAAGGTTAGCCGTTTTTCAGTGATTCTTCGCCAAGTTTGGCACCAAAAAATAAATCCCCAAACTGAGCCTAACTTATCGATATCTTCTATATATTTGGCGTGAAATCTCCAAACCCTACTGTTTATTCAATGGGAATATTAATTAGTGTCTGTAAAGATTTTTATATTGGCATCAATGAAGATGAACCACAGAATATAGAATATGTTTGACGAAGATACAGTTTTAGTAGGCGAAAGTTTAGTGTAAATTTCAATTCCTGAAGTAGTGTTTTATTTAACAAGAAAGACAAATTCGGCAGTAACCAGTAAGCCCTACGCTGTCTTTCAACCCTGTTTGAAAAGTAATTCGCCGTTGACATCATGAGTCAATAAAAATCCGAGTGTGAAATTGACACCACTCAAGTGCTAATGTTTTCACTTGGAAAAAATTACGTTTAAAGAAATGAATTTTAATTATAACTAGCATTTATCCGCGACTTCGCGTCGGCTTTAGAATTAGGTCCAGAGAGAAATGAAGGATGTGTGAATAAGAAGAAAGAAATAGTCTGATGACACTTGCGTTATAGACAAAAATGACTGTATTTAAATATTATTTATTTTTTATTTATTTTGAAATAAGTATAACATGACGCGAATTGTGATACACTTTCCTAGGCAATGAAACAGGAAGACGGAGAGGGTTGACGAATTTATTATGATATGCTTTTAAAATTTAGCACATTAGTTCGTATTTAAAATATGAAAGCTCGCCAACCGCAACCGATATGACACATGACTGAATGTTTCTCATGAGGTATCTTAAAGTTATCATATATGTACTCAATAATTGGTAACCAATTCATATTTTCTTTAGATGCTCACAGAAGTTCAGGGTGTTGATAATTCTATTCAGAGCGGTGCACAATTAAAATTCTTGGTCAAAATGCTACCATATTTGTAGTAAGCCTTAATTATACCATGGGAAAGCGATTCCCAAGTGGAAAAAAATTGTTTAAAAAACCTCCCCCAGATGTCGTTTCACAACGTTCTAGTATGACTAAAGCAAGTAGCCTTTCTCAAGCAAACAAAATATTGAGGAGGTTGTGAAACACATGTTTTTGCACCTCTTCACAGTGGGAAAATTTGCATATTAGCAATTACAATATTGAAAAACGCCACCTGGTGGTGTTTCTTGATTTATTTTTCGGCTCAGATGTCTCTTCCATGGCCATATTAAGGTTTCCTGCTCATTTGGTAACATTCTGGCCTATAGTTTTCCTTCCGTGTGTTTTATGCACATTACTGGTCAATAAATTGGAAGCTTGAACTAAGTTCTTGCATTAAAAAATTAAAACGCGAAATTAACACTCAAGCAAAGTGTACTTATCGTTACACAGTTGTTTCGGATAAATGTTCACCCATCATCAGCTGAGTACTGATAAAAGTAAACATTTTCCTCACACTGTTGCCCTTGTGGTGTGAGATCACCCTTTATTTGCAGATGATGAAGGATGAACATTTTTAATCGGTAACACCAGTACTGATGATAAGTACATTTTTATGAGTGTTTTGCAAAGTTTAATTATTTCATAAATTCATCGTTTAAACATCAGTTTTCTGTAAAATGATTTTTGTTAAAAATTTATACTATCTTACATTAGCAGTTCTGTTCATGAAAATTAATTTAAAAATATTTTTTGAATATTTTCTCTAGATGCTCAGTTCTGACCCTTTCCACCTCATCGAAAGATTTTACATTACTAATTTTAGCAGTGCTACATAATATTTTTAATTTAAAATAAAACTGTTAAAAAATTGTACTGATATATCTTCTGATAAAATCGGATGAGTTGGCAGTTAAATGTTATATGAGAGGATAATATCATTTTATCTTAACTGTATTAACTCTGCTGTGAATAAATAAAGTAAAATAACCGGATTTTTCGTTTCAATTTACTACTAAAAAATTATGCATATACTTGTATAATGTCTCTAGTAATGCCATTTCATTATCTGCAAAAACTATTTGAGTACGTTTGATAAGAAAACGGTTGCACTTGTTCAGATAACATTATTAGCGATCAAATTCAATTTAAAATGAAAGGTTAAAAAAAACTCAAATGCTCTCCCATTAGCAATTTTATGCATGTAATACAAAGTACCTTTAAAAATATTTTATCTCATCAATCGCTACGCAAGGCATTAATTTTTTTTTCTTAACAATTTTATACTTACTTTGCAGCGAATAAATTATATGTTAATGCATCTTTTTCTATGATACCGCCATTTAAAAGAGGGGGTGGTGGAAGAATCTTGCGTGCTAGTTGCTGCATGCCATAAGTTGTTTTACCACTTAGAAAAAAAAATTAAAATTTCAGGAATTTCGCAGTTATCTCGTAATATTTTATGCACATTAAAGGAGTCCTCTGTTTATATTTTCATGCGTTAAAGACAATATGAACGTATTTCATAAAATGAAATTTGCGTCTCAATCAATGAAATTTTGTTTTAATTCATTCTGTAAAATAATATTTCTAGTCGTTAATAGCTAAGAACTATTAAAATTAAATAATAAAAACGCATCTTAAACTGCAGGACTGAATTCGATATAATTTTGTCCTCAACTTGAATTTTGAGAGACACAAGTTTAAAGCCGTTTTATAAAATTGTTTAAAATTTATAACTATTCGAAATATTGTATTTCGAATTTATGTTCTTAAAATCTTGAAAGCTATGCATATACGTATATAATTTCTCTATGTCATTTCATAATCTGCAAAAACTATTTGAGTACTTTGATAAGAAAACAGTTGCAGTTGTTAATATAACTTTAATAGCGATCATATTCAATTTTTTTTCCAAATAAATAATATTTGTGACATTTACTGTAAAAAGAGTTGAAAAGACTTTTGTTTTAAATCAAAGTGGTGATTAACTGACGCATAAAGACAGCGTTTGCAACCTACATATTGCTATGTGGCACTGATTCGTCTTTCGGAACATATTTTCTTCCGGACAGAAACTTCGGAACATATCGCTTCCAGAAGTTTCCATGTGCGCATGGCTGTTTTCCGGACATATCTGCTATTATGTACCGAACATTATTAACCACTTTTTTTTAACAGTAATCATCTTGAACACTTTTTTAATAACAGAATATTTCACATATAATTAAAACAGATTGCAAAATAATGGCATGTTGGCAGTGTGTTACAAAGTAAGGTTGATAACACTGCATCGTTTCTCACAAACTTTTTAAAGGGAGGCTATTTATTTTTTACTTCTTTTGATACAAAATGCTATATTTGCTATTTGCCGAAAAACAAATTTTTGTCTTTGGCATAATTTATATTTGATTACATAATTATAAAAACCTACTAGAACTTTAACATCATTAAATATTGCATAAATTTAGAAGGAAAAAAAAAGAAAGAGGAAGAAGAGAAAAGTAAAAAATGTGCATTCTTTTATCTATGAAAGTTAAACCCTCACTATAAAAAAAAGTCCGTGATCTACACGTAAACGACGGCTTAATTAATAAACGCATTAGAAAATTATTAAGTTGAAAAATTAAGTACTGCAATTACCGTAAGCACACTCCTTTTCTGAATATAACATTTCTAGCTAAAAACTAAATAATGATAAATTATCGACACTTTTTACGGGAATACTTCGTTTCAAAAATTCTAATTTAAACAATACACGTTTTACTTTATTAAATGCAAAACAAAATGACAGTTCCCCTCAATTAAGTAAAACGCTTGGAAGCTGCAAATTTATTCAAGCTTATTAATACCACTCACCCTTAATTTCATATTCCATTAACTTGATTGATTAATCAGATTAATCTGTTTGATGTGGCGTAATTTATTTCGATTATGTTCATAATCATTTGTGTTTTGTTCTCGCATTAACTTGATTGCTTAGTTTCAATGGAATGGATCATAATCGAAAAGTTTCTTCGCTCTTTCTTTCTTTTTTTAATTTTCTTTTTTTTTTCCTTTTAAGATGTTTAAATTATTAATATTATTATCATTTTTCTTTTCTGACCGAGACAAATGATTTGGAGAACATCAAGTGATTATTATCGATCAATTATCGAATAATAAGTATTAGTCAAATTTAATTTTCATTGACACTTCATAAGCTATCAATTTCTCAGTTCATATGTGTGTAAATTTAAATTGCCAAACGATTTTTCTTATTACCTGAAAATAATAAAATAATGCTAAGAGTGCAAGAAGCAGGGACTGATTTGCAGAGATGTGGGCCTAGGGCAATAGCTTCATGCTGGGGGTGGGGGGTTCTCTTACGGAAACTTTCTTATACCCTACAAAGCAACTTTCATATCATACCATACAAAGAATTATGTTATAACAGCGTAAAAATGATTATTTTAAAAAAAATGCAAAGTGAAATATACTAGCTTGATTAAAATAATAGTGTGTATAATTGAAACAGTAATGTTTCAATTATATTATTTAATTTTATATCGCTAATTTCATGCCGAATTTTTCAAGTAATTTGTTACACATTTATTTTATTAATGTTTACATCCGAACATTTATTTATAGTGGAATAGAACTGTTCTCTCCACTTAGGAAGGCATTTCCTTTTATCTATTCTGATTGAAAACGAGTTGTATGGTCTCCTCGCGATCAGCATGCATCACTACATAGACCACTCCTAAATGATAAGTTTGAGCTGAGTAATTGCCCGAGACTAGTCCATTTAGCTAAAAGAAGGTGTGAATCTAATGCTAACGCTATGAAATAGAACAGACCAATTATTATTACTATTATTTTTCATAAAGTTAGTTTATCAGCTTCTTATTTTAAATTTGTGCATTTTTAAACATAAAGGATAATTTGGGGCCCTCTTTTGGTTGGGGGCCCGGGTGCCTGTTCCGAATGCTCTGCCGAAAATCAGTCCCTGCTAAGAAGCCCAGCATAAAATAAGTTTATTTAAAGTAAAGAGCATCGAAATAAATACATATGTCTCAGGCCAATCGATGGCCGAGTGGACTAAACACTGAACATTGATGGATCTCTGAAGTGTGAAGGACCGGAGATTCGGCCTACGGCGCGGCGGTCGATCTAACTAGTTTTGACTGGTTCTTCGCAGATTCAACGTGAGTACGTGTTAAGAACCCTTCAATCCTCCTCCCAAGACAATCCCCTTTTTGGTAGATAACCCTAGTATGTCTTGCCTTAACAAAACAGCAACAACAACTTTAAGACTTTCTTTAAAAATAGTTTGAAACATGTTCGTGATTTTCTTTATCTGTGTGCTATAGTTTGTATAAATATGCATCTATTCTAAGGAAATTTGTGTATGTAATTTTAATCCTTTTGAAAAGTGTTATTGATGTTATTAATATTTTAAGTTCTTCCGCAGGAGCATACAGACGATTCCTATGTTACTTCTCATTGGTAAATAAATTTGTAAATTGGTTTTTCTGTTGGGACAATTACCCTTTTTAAACAACACAAAATAAATACATACTAACTAGTTTTATAACAGAATCCTGATTCTCCTTTTATAACTCTCTTTGTTTCCCATCATGCATCTCTGAATGTTCTGCTGAGGCACAGCTGCCAACAATTCCGAAATATAATTAACCTTTTACGGACCAATGTTCCCAATTCGGAGCATCGAATTAAATATTTATTAAAAAATGAAATTTTGTGTATATTGTCTTGAAAAAATTAGCAGATAAAGTTAAAAGATGACTTAATTTTTTGAAGTAGGAGTTGCTTTTCTACAATTATCCGGAAACTGAGAAAAAATCATGAAAATAGCCATTTTCATAAATTTTTACTGAGCTATTTTAATACATCCTTCCCCTTTCAAACTGAATTCATATCTTTACTTAAATTTTAAAAAATGAATCTTTTATTAACTCTAATATTTCACTTATTATTTAAACTACCCATGAGTATATTCAGTTTTTAAAACCAATGTAAATTATAGTCAGAAATGACCCATGCTCCCAATTGGAAACACAGTGAAAATTATATTAAAAAATATTGTCCCCCCATTTAAATGAGCAATATCCTAATTTAAAATATACGTAGAACTCAATGCAGTCAAAAGGTTCACCACTTTTTGTAAATAGTAATTAGTATACAAATGTTTTTGTTTTAAAGGACGTTATAAAGGAAAAGTTGCAGAATATACTGAAAGATCCTATATTTTGAAAAGATGCCTATAAGGAAGGGGTTCCCAAACTTTTTTCCCCCGTGGCACCCTTGTCAGACTAAAAATCATTTCGGGGTACCCTTCTCAGGCTGAAAACGTTTCAAGGCAGGTTACCTTTAAAGCAATATGAATATGAAGGTTAGAATGAAACAGTTTGGATATATTTTTCATTTTTTCTTTTATGTTTATAGGGCTTACTATTACACTACCTTGGAAAATCCCCCCCCATATTTCATGGAGTTCCTGTAAAATAGAGGCGATTGGACACCGAACTCTCTCGAACTTGACTAAAATATTTTTGTTTCGCCTACTTGATCATCGGCTTGGCAAACTTTTTTGTGAAATATCGGTTCAGAGGAATTCTTTTGATTATGATTCCGCAAAACTTTAACTTTTCTTGATTATCTCCCTGGTAAACACTCGCGGCACACAGTTTGGGAACATCTGCTATAAGGCATATTTACAAATAGTGGTTAACTGTATATCTGAAATGTCGTCACAACTGCCAAATATTACAGTTTCATTTGAACATTGCTCACTAGTATTCTTTTGGCTAGTCCAGTTATTTAGTTAAAAAATTTCACAACTAATATCAAAGACACTTAAAAAATAGTGGTGGTTAATCTAAATCGAATAAATTGGTGGAAATGCATTTTTCACAGCATGGTTGTGGCCGTGGGCAACAGATATCCTTCCCTCAAATGAAGCTAGCTCTAATAAATTTCGACCTGCATTGTCTACCTTTCACCCCCCCCCATCTCTCTCACACACAGTATAACTGATTACGCCCATGGATCACATGCATGCATTTATAAATTCCCGCTTCTTCTATTATGTAACTTTTAAACGACTTCTAAAAATAAAAGTCAAGACATAGGTTTTCTGGACACCCTGTATACGCCTTCCAACTCCGTCATTTCAATAACAATGACATTTTATTAGAAAAACTTTCCCTAGAAAGATCTTGTATTCACGAAAATTTTAGCGCGAATAACAACATCTTCCTCCATATCGATCGAGAGGAAAGATAAATAAAGCCTGATTTGTCTTCCTCCTGAAGAAGATAAGAATCTAAAAGCCGTGTCTCTCATCTTGACAAACTGATTTAAAAGGTACCCAGAATATTCCATTGCATAAACAGATCGTTTCGAGAAACTTTCGGCACACGCAAGCTATCCCAACGTCCGTGTCACTGGATTGAAAACAATTTGAAATCTCGCTAAGCAGTCTAACTCCAGATGCGCCCCATCGCAACCAAGTTAAGTGAAAGTTTTCCGCTCAAAAGTAATTTCCAATCACGCGCTTGCATCATTTGTTAAGGGAAAAGGAAAGGCTCGAGAACGGAATGTTCTCATTTCATGAAACGAAATTTAGAGTTGCGGTAGAATAGAAGAAACTCGCGTTTTGTGTTGTGTGAGGGTAATTTAAATATTTTGAAATTTATTTACAGTGGTTCGCTTCGAAGTGGAATAATGAGGATGTTTCTTTTGTGTTCAAGATTGTTTTCTTTTACCCAGATAGATTTTTAAAAAATTATAGAAACAGGATTAGCTTCCAGCAATCGCTTTTTACAAACAATTGATTTTTAAAGTCATTTACCACTTCTCCACATTGCATTCTTAATGGAACACAGGTTTACTACGATATGAATTGTAAAGCTCTAACTGAAGGTATGGCTTACTCCTGCTGGTGTACTACGTGCGGTGCACTTACGTGCTGGTGTACTAAATTAATATTGGTATTATCAGTCAGTCACCGTTTTCTTCATCAATAATCTGTTGTAACGTTCGTTCACGCGCTTTTCTCAAGAAGCTCCCCACTAAGTAACAGCGACAGTTAGTGCAGTTTCACGTTAAATTAAAGCATTTTGCTATACTATATGTAGGCCGAAAATTAATGTTCACCGAATGTAGTAATATCCTATAAAGGTTGGCAGCTGTGCAGCGTGGATTTAAATTTTTAACTGTATTATACAGTATATCTCTAATAGATAAGGAATTAAAGCCAGCTACCACCTTTTTGGGACACCCTGAAAAATCATCCTAAATTTTTTTTTCAGTTCCTAGAGCAATTAGTTTGTTTTTCTTTACGTATAATTTCCGTGAGAGAGATTTCGTTTCCTCGGACAACATTCTTCAAACCACTTTTTACGGTGCTAAATTAAAAAATGGAATTAACCATTTTTGGTGAACCGTAATTCTTTTGCTAGAATGTAGGAAAATTTTTCTGCTTACATGGGCTAGTTAATACTTTTGATAAAGTAATAAAAGAGCGCACTGTTTCCAAAAAGTGATTAGCTATGTTCTTTTCATTGTAAAGTAATTCACTGTTTTATATATCAAACATAAATACAGGGTGAATCTAAACTCTTGGGCAAAACTTGAAGAGGTGATAGAGCACACAATAAGGAATCGTAATCACATAGCAATCTGGGATCAAAAACGCAGTTTTAACTTACCCGGTAATAATCACTCTGGGAAAAGTATTGAAGTGTCCGTCTAATTTCTTAATCAAGTTTCATTAACAATAGGCTCGTCTCCGAAAATTTCATCCATGAAATAAAATAGAATTTTTAAACTATCAATTTTAGTCTTCTATTTTCGGGGGAAAATACCATTAGTTTATGACGAACAGTGGTCGGAAAGTGCACTGTTGTTTAGGCACTTTTATCCGAAGTGATTATTAACAGCTACACGAAAACGACGTTGCCGACCCCACATTGCTATGTGATTCTGATTCCTTATTATGTGCCCTATCACCCCTTAAAGTTTTGCCCAAGAGTTTAGATTCACCCTGTATATGTTAAATTAGTGTACTGTTCGGTCAGGACTTAATTTGCATAAGAGCTCACCGGAGCTCAGCTTCTGTACTTCTTTTTTCAGAGCAATATTTTACATTTTAGGCAAAACCTTGCGGAGCTCTTGAATATTACGCTTCGGAGACCACTAGTACATAAACTGGGAATTTATCCTTTTTCGCACACTGATTTTAGCGGACAGACTAATCAGGGCTCGTTTAGCTTCGAACCGATCTCAGAGTACCGAGAAAACCAGATTTTGGGTCTTCTATTGTTTAGATTTCTTCATGATATTTTCAAACTATGTTCTGTGAAAAATGGAAATTTCTAGAATACGATTGCATGGGCTAAATCTTTGAATGATCATTATTTTAATATAATGTACTACTGACTCCGGTATTGCAGGGTTCGCTGGGGGTTTACAGTACGCCAAGTATGAACATGAGCTCTAAAGAATATTATGTCACCTTTTTCTTCTAGAAATTAAAATAGTTCAGTAAATGTTGGCAACTGTTAAAAACTGCTTTTATGGGTAGGAAATTCGGAAAAAAAACACCGCCCAAGAAGTGATTAATTCAGAAAAAGTGCATTTTGCTTCAACTTTTCAAGAAAAAATAAAACAAGCCCAATAATAATTATTGAAAATTTATGTTCAAATAAAAAAACAAAAACAATATTCCTCCTTTATACTATGCGCTTAAATCTGGGAATTAAAGCGTTATCTTAATTCCCAGATTTAAGCCCATAATATAAAGGAGGACCTTATGTTCAATTAAAACGAACGCGACTCTCGCAAGTGTGTTTCCTGCCGGCAATTTTAATATTTCTAGTTTTAATTCCCTAATATAAAGGTGGAACAGTTTTTTAGCTTTCCTTCCCCACAAAACGCCTCCGAAAATAAGATAAGACAGTAAGTGTGGTAACTTTTGTACGGTTACACAAACTTTATAAACATACACATAACACTAATTACAAGTAAACAAACACTAATGTCAGTTCACTACCGCCAAATTACATCCAATGTTCTGGGTCATGTCAAATGGAGAAAACGAAGATTATAAGCGATCTCCTCCATGCCTGGTATTGCCAAATTATGAATCGAAATCGCTCAGCACTTCGCATTCGACAGTGCTATCTTAAAGTATCTGAATATTCCTTCTTTGTAATATAACCAACTAGGTCGTCCCGTGTACAACTCCATAGCTGCAAACTCTCGACTTTATTGAAAGATTTTTCGCCACCAATTTTCCTTAAGAATTTAAACTTTTTTAAGTTAAACATTACTGTAGCTCTAGATCTCACTTCCACACACTTTTTTACTACTGAATCTTCCACCATAGACCTTGTTTTACATCAAGGCTTGCACCAACAAGTAAACTGTATGACTCTTCAACATTTTACATCTGACCATCTTCCGGTGCAATTTGATCTCGATATCAACCTCACACTTAAAGACACCACGAGGGTCTTCACCAACTGGAACAGATTTACTAAAACGCTCCTTGACGTTTCTTTTACTGTTCCTACCCTCCCTAACTCCCAACAAATAGACTCTGAGGTGACTCGTATCACTACCCTTATTAGTGACGCTTATGCAAACTCTTCCAAAGCTGTAAACCACAGCGCAAATGCCAAGCTCCCCATTTTCATACGGAGACTCATTAACCAACGGAACGCTGCCCGCGTATCCTTCCAACAATCCAGACACCCCGAGGACAGGGCCTTATATCATCGCCTTAGGGCAAACGTCCGAAAACTCATTCTACAACATTCTCGTCAAAATTTGACGAACTATATTGAGGGCCTATCTGCTACTGATGGTTCTATTTGGAGAGCCATTAGAAAAATCACCGACAAAAAGACCACCATTCCTCCCCTCAAGAACAATACCAGTACCTATGTTACTGACACCGACAAGACAAATTGCCTGGCCCGATCTTATTTCAAGCAATTCTCTAATGACAATTTTGACAATGACCTTACTGCCCACCAACAAAATGTTGATGACACATTAACTGACTTTTTATCTCGTCCTCCTTCCTTTAACATTCCACCAGTGATTCCTTCGGAAGTCGCAAAGGTTATAAACAAACTTAACATCAGGAAATGTCCTGGTCAAGATAAAATATCAAATATGATGTTAAAAATCATCTCTGCGAAAATTCTCCTCCTTATTACTTTCCTTACCAACGCCATATTTAAGACACATTACTTTCCAACATCCTGGAAAATTGCCATTGTCTGTCCCATACCAAAGCCGGAAAGACATGACTAACCCTTCATCATATAGGCCCATTAGTCTGCTCGGCTCATTGGGTAAGATTACTGAACGCTTATTCCTAAACCGTCTTCACTATTACATCTCAAATCACAACTTACTACTACCTGAGCAATTTGGCTTTCGTGAGGGCCACAGTACAATTCACCAATTACTCAGAGTTGTAGAAGCAGCTTTCGAAGCTATACAGAAGACAAACAGAAGGCTGCCATATTCCTACTCGACTTGCAAAAAGCATTCGACAAAGTATGGCATAACGGACTTCTATTCAAACTAACACAGATTAACATCCCTGACGCTTATATACATGTCATTAAAAGCTATCTGTTTAACAGAAGCTTTGTTGTCCGTGTTAACGACACAACTTCTGATACATATCCCATTTCTAGTGGTGTCCCTCAGGGCTCGATCCTGGGGCCCACATTATTCAAATTATATGTCAATGACATCCCAAGATCTCTTGATAATACTCTCGCTTTATTTGCAGACGACACTGCTATTATTGGCCACTCACCCCACAACACTGTGCTTGCCTCTTCTATGCACACACATATAGACAAAATTGTCGACTGGATGCGAAAATGGCGCATTAACATCAACCCGAATAAGTGCCAAGCACTGAGTTTTACACATTGCCGCCCTCCTTCACGTCTATTTGTTTGTGGCACTCCAATTGAATGGAATTCCAAAGTAGTGTATCTTGGTGTTACCATTGATAAATCGCTGTGCTGGCGGCACCACATCAAAAATGCTACATACAAGATGGTAACCTCTTTTTCGAAACTTTCTCCCTTCTTCTTTAACTCCAAGATTGGGATACATAATAAAACACTACTATACAAAACATTTGTCCGACCTTCAGCTACATATGCAGCGCCTGTATGAGCGTCTGTAGCCAAGTCTAATATAAACGCATTAGAGTCAAAACAAAGCTCTATACTCAGGAAGATCAGACATGGACATCATTTCCTCTCCAACATCAACATTAGAAATGATCTGAAAATACCAACTATGAGAAAACATCTCATGTACCTTACGACGCACTTCTTTGACAACTTACACAAACTGCCAAATGAAATCCTGGCTGAAATCCCCGACTATGATTACCGCGATCCACAACATCGCAAACGCCCTCGGACTACCTTGGCGTCCCCGGACATCACCTAGATTCTCACTTTACCTTGCTGGAACATTTTTCCTGTACATATTTGAACATAGATATTTTTGATTTGAATTTCATTCGTCTTACTCTCACTGTTGCATCTTATACATCTTATACATTTTCTCACTATATTCACCTGTGTTTTGTACATATTGTATATATTGATTTTTACACTGTTTTCATGGTTCTAATTTGTCTCACTGCTTTCATTTTTGATCCTCACACTGTACTCCATTTCATGAAACTCGTGGTCTTACTGAGCAACCCGCCCTATGAAGTCCGTGTTTATACACGGGGGGAGAGTGGGTCAGTCTCCACCATCTTCCAACTTTCTTGTTCCTTTCACGGTTTTCCGCACCCCTTGCCTTGCCACGGTTCATTTGTAGGTTTGACAGACTGTTCTTTAATGACATTGACATGCTTATGGCCCTGTCTCTTGGGCTTATTTCTTGATTTCGCAAAACTCTCATTTATCATTACACACTGGAGATAAGCGTACCATACGTTAGGTGCGCCTGTAAAATCGAACTTCATGTCATGTCAACCTAAATCTCAGGTACATAGCATAATCGTTAGTAAATTATGATAGAAAATCTTTCGATAAAGTCGATATTATTCGCAATAATTTGGGACTGACTGACTGAAGGGCGACGTTACTGGAGCGCCATAGCATAATGCTTTATCACCAGTTGGTAGTAATATATCGTGTGGTACTAAATTTTGAGGATCGGCTAATTTGGGATACTAAAACTTACTGTAATAAAACAAAAATTTCTTGTTTTGAAAAAGTGGTTGTGTATATTCAGTAGCTCGTGGTATCCATGTATTATTTGTATTCAAAAATTAAATCCACCTGTAAAATGTTTTCGCTACATAAAACATAAATTAGAGCACAATACTCATGCATATACCATGTTTCGAATGTCAAACAATCTGAAATATTTTCGAGCGTAACTTAGAAATGAGCGATTTATGATGAAAGAGTACTGCGTTCGGAATTGCTTGTTTGATTAATAGATTTATTTAGGTTTACTAAAGCGGGATGGGTGCAGAATCTTCTAAGTATATGTAGAGAAAATTAATGACACGTTCGCAATTTTGACTGAATTTCAGATGGTAAATTAAAATTTGAATTAAGCGATTAATTCATTCAAAACAGACCTAATTTTTAGGTATAGGACGAGTGAACGCGGTACTTCTCATAAAATTCCTAGTAACAAAATATAAGTACTTCTGTTACTTTTACAATTGTATTTACAGTATTAATAAATTATATATTTCTCCAGAGATATGTTCATTACTTTTAAGGTTTGTTTCTTAAGTAAACTAGTATTGCTCGAACATTATAGCTCATGTCGTAGTGAAGATGGTTTAAGTTGAAACTATAATAATTCCACCATAGTTCCTTTATAGATCCTTTTTCTCCCAAGCTCTTTCCGTTGCACAGCCATTTCTATAGCAGGTTTTCGTTCAACAATAATTCCTCCTAATTTTATCATTAATTTTTTTGTAAGAGTAGCACTCGGTAAAACTTACATAAAAGTACATTGTATCATTTATCCGTTGTATCATAAATGTCTAGTGTACGATGTATGTGTTCTTACTGTATGAAATAGATATTCAGATATATATTGAGCAAAGGTTTTCCGTTTAACTTTCACTGTCGTAAACAACAAGTTTCTTTTTCATAATATTAAAAACCGTATCCAAGTGTAATGCTTTTCTCTCGTATTTGCCTTTTCGTCCATAAATTTACGGAACTCAGGGGCTCTACCACCATGGTGTCGTAGAATATCAGTATCGGATATTTCTCGCTCTCGGATAGTCAGATACTTCGTATAAGTAGCCGCGACTCTCCTTGCTACACCGATGAGTGTCAAATAAAACAAGTGAGTATTTTTGTGCTTCCTAGAGGTCTATCCGACACTCAGAGCAATCAACCAATCAAAACAATAGGCTTTCCCCCTTTTTCTTAAACGAAGGCATTGTCTTGAGAATTTTCGAAGACTCCGGAGACATCCATCACGAGTGGAAGCCCGTTTTTGACAGACCCACCGTGCTAGGGAGAGGGGTCCTTTTGTGGAAGTGTTTGATACTCCACGATCCACACAATAAAATCCCATCCATCTCGTACTCCCCGATACCGGAATGCAAGTTTTCACCTTCATCCAACGTGTCGGGAAAAAACAGCATTATTTCCGATAGTCAATACGACAGTGAAACAATCACGATAGGAACATGCTAGGGCATATCGGATATTTCTCAGATTGTGACGTCATGAGAAGAGAAGGCTCAATCTATTCGCTAGCTAAAGCTTTTCGATACTATGGTGGTAGAGCCCCGGGTGAGGATAAATAAACACTTCTCCAGGTGGCTAAAAAGAAAGCCAGGCTCAAGTGCTGACATTTTAGTCACACCTATTTGCCGTCGAAGAGTCAGATGACCTAGTGGGATGAACATCTTAGTCAGAGATAGCAGCAGTAAGATGACCACACTCCCTAGGTCACATGACTCTTCGAGATCATAAGGATGTGACCGAAATATCACCACCTCCGCTTGTCTTTCTCGTCATCAGCGCTTCCCCACATATGACATCACTTTCCGAAAGAACATCTCTTCGTGCTAAGTCGAAGCTGTCGGAATTACTATCGAGAAATATCACTACTTTTTTCTCGATAGCGTAAATGGAGACGAAAAGCATTTCCGATATCGGGGACTAGAAGATGGATGTGTCTTTTGTGGTGTGTAATTCTCCGAAAATCGGTTGTAAAACAAAGTTGCTAACTCTGCTGTAGATGATGGTGATGATAATGAAAGTAATATAATCTGGCAAGTTATTATTCTGCTACAATCATGAATAAAATGCTGAAGCGGAATACTATATTTTTAACGAACAAAAAAATTACAGTTGAAAATTGTAGTAAAACAATATCAACCATCTACCATATCTTTGTTCTTAGGCAGTGTAATTATCAGTTGCACAACAGCTAACGTACTGATTTTCCAGAACATTAGTCACCGCTATTATTCAATACATAGTACATGATTTACGTAAATAAATTTTTTATTTAATCATTAAACAAACGTTTAGAATATAGTGGTGGTAATCTTCCGGAAAAACTATATAAAATGACAGTAATGTAATATCGGCTTGATTAGTTTCACTATTTAGCACTTCACTCCTTATAGGTTTCGTGTGTTTGAACCCTGCTGTTTTATTTTCTGTTCTTCTACAATGATATTTTGTTTGTATGTAGTACTGACGCATTCTTCTTCTTATTGAGATTGGGCTTATATGGTACAGGGCACCTCTGCTCAATAGCATTTTGTGCCATAGCAACTGACACATTAGATGAAAAATCCAAAATTTCAGATAGTTTGAACAATTTATTTCGGAATTATAAATTTTTGAAATTTGGATAAAGTCGGAAATTTTCTTTGCATCGTAATCTTTAAGAGGATGTAACTCAAGCTCAAGATGTGTACGGCCTAGAGAGTTGAAATTTATGAAGTTTTGTTTAGTGTTTTGAGGTTTTTAAAATACATTATGAGTCCTTGTCAATAAAATAGCTTTTTTATGCAAATGAAATAAGATGTTAATAATTGAAATCGATATTTTAATTTTTATTTTAAATACATGTTATTTATTTTTTTAATCAATATGCATTCCAAATTTGAAGATGGTGGAAGTGTGAAGGTCCCACGTTCTGGCCTACCGTGCGCATATCGATCTAAAGTTCAAGAGATTTTGAGCGGTCTTCTCTAGATGTAACGTGGATAAGGGTTAGAACCTCTGAAAAAGTCCTTTACCCAAGGAGCCCCGAATGTACAGATATCCCTCGTGCAGATTTGCTATACACATAGTTGTAAGTGGTTTACGGTGTACAGGTGAAAAAAAAAGCCTATAAGCAAATTTATTTCCTCGTTAGGGAGAGAGTTATCGACGGAATTAAAAAAAAAAAAATGTATGGGCTAATACTAAAAATACTCATTTTTTCTTCTTTCCTGATACTCAATTTTCACTCATTATCGAAAGTGATTCGTAAAAATTTGCGAATTATTTTTCCCCCCCTAAAATTTTGTTGTGTTGTGGTGTGTTGGAGATTACGGCCAATTATCTGAACGTGGGATCTAGGCCGATGGGTGGGGTACCCCCCTACCTTGGTTTTCTAACCGTAGTGGTTTCGAGGAAACCACGGTAAACTCCGAACAGTTAAATCGGGGAACGCTACCTGGTTTTGAACCAGTCACCTTCCGTCTCCCAGTTCAGAGCGCTATACACTCGGGCACTGGTGGGGCTTTTGTTAAGAATATTGTATGTGATAATGATGATGTCCCTCGAATTTACCTGCTTCTTTTCTCCTTTTCTTTTTAAAGCTTTCGGTGAACAGTTGTAATTAAATACATATCATGCTTATAAAATACATGTAGACATTACTGAAAAAAATATTCTTTCCAATACACTAATAATTAGTTAAATTTAAGGAAAAGTAAAATCTATCAGTCGAAGCATAATAAAAGGAAATGCAAGAAATAAAGCGGAAAGTATAAAAATCCTTAATAAATAGTGGGGGGGGGGGGGAGATACTGTGCTGAAAAAATTCAACGCATACTTAATTTGTTAATGCTCCGTAAGTGTCGATGATATGTTCAGTCACCAATCATCGACTACTATTTTTTTTGGTGCAACGTGACATCCGCATTCCCGGGCTCCGGAATTTGTTGCACTTGTGCCAATACTGAGTGCTTTCCCTTGTTCAATCGTAGGATCTCCCAACTTGCAGTTGAGCTGTGGCAGTTTGCATACGTTTCCCTATGACTGGGCCCTTAAAACGACTAATTTGACACTTAAAAAAAAAAAAAAAATTCAGGGCATAGTCAGTCCTTTAACACTAGATGAGTAATGTGTTTCGTGAGATTCGAAATCGAAGAGTTCGGAACACCCTGTATATTCTCTGCATCTTTTTATTTCTTTTAGCAATGCCAATTTCGTTTAGCACGCCAATAAATGTTAATGGAATTTCCCAGAATGTGTCACACATTTTTTTAATGCATTGGCAATACATTCCTCACTATCCATCAAGACTCAGACAAATAAATCTATTTCTTTTTTTTTTCATTCATTCCTAATAAGAAGATAAGAATTCGAAGTCATCCCTCAACCTGACAAACTGTTGGAAAATGCGTTCGGGATGATCCATTGCACAAATAGATTGTTTAAGAAAGTTTAGGCACACGCGATTGGTCTAACGTCTGTGTCACTGGATTGAAAACGATTCGAATCTTACGAAAGGCAGTTCAGCTACAAGTGCACACCATCAAATCCAAGTAAAGTGAATGTTTCTCGCTGAGAATAATTTCCAATCACGAGCTCGCTTCATTTGTTAGAAGAAAAGGGTAGCAGAATTCATCCCCCCGCCCAACTTCCCAAAATATGCCAAACGGAAAGTTCTCATTTCATAAAAGGAAATTTTAAAATCGGGGAAGAAAGAACTCTCGTTTTATACTTTCACAGTGAAGGTATTTTCAAATTTATTTATATGTAATTTCGAAGTGGAAGAAAGTTTACAATGACAATGTACTACCGCGTTCGAAGTTGTATTTTTGATTAATAGATTTGTTTAAGATTTACAGAAGAGTAGGATTAAGGTAAAATTCTTAACAGGTGTGCTATTTCACTCTCTTATAATCAGATTCAGTTGTTTTAAAATGCAAAAATCTTAAAACTGATCAGAAATCACTTGAAACAAACAAAAGAAAAGATAAATCAATTAATGTGAAGAAGAATTCAGTTTTGTTTGAGGTGCTATAATAATTTTAAGTTTACTTTTTGAAGTGATGTAGTATAGTGGAATTGAAGAATCCCATTACAAGCATTCTACAACTGAAGTGAATAATATTTCACCTAACATGAAAAAAGATGCTGAAATAACTGTAAAACCAGAAACAAAAACAAGAACTTTTTTATTTTAAAATGAATACAATTTTCTTCTTCCGTCATGCTTATTTATTTTCATCCTTATTCGCGAAGACTGATCGCTAGATCAGGTTGTAATGGAAATTGGTGCCACGGGCTACAGCTCCCGGTGGTATATTAACATCCTACTAGAGATGGCCAATGATTCGATGAGTCGAATCAGTGATTCGAATCTTGGTACTGAGTGGCTCAGTCTTTACACTCACTCCCTACTGATTCGAATCTCAAGCCCTCAAGGGAAATACATTCCAAGTTCGAAGGGAAGGAAAACTTATTTTCCCTTTGCCGTTCCCAGAGGTTTTCCCTTACTCTTTCAACTCTTTTCCACTCTTTACGAGTCTGAGTCGATAGATGATTTGAAACAGCAAATGAGTGGGTGTGGGTGAGTTGGTCACTGAGTTGGTGCAGCAACGAATCTTTACTGATTCAGTGTTTCGCTCTGTTTCGGTGATTGTATACGATCGTTGAAATTCGTTAGTTTTTCGAATCTTCTATCGACTCAGAGTCGAAAGGAGTCGAAAAGAGTTGAAAGGATGTTTCATTTAATTGGAGTTTTTTTTTTTTTCGAATCTTCTATCGACTCAAGAGTCGAAAGGAGTCGAAAAGAGTTGAAAGGATGTTTCATTTAATATAAGTTTTTTTTTCGAATCTTTGGTGTTTCATTTCTTGGTTGGTGGTCGGATTTAAAGTTTTATCTGTCTGTGGGTGTGGAGTGGGTCGAACATCGTTTGCTTTCTGCGGGGGGCATAGGCGTTACTTCCTAAGGGCAACAGGGGTCCCCCCCCGAAAAAAAAGTAAGAAAATTCAAGTATCAGAGCTATTTATAATAATGATATTTTATACAATCGGAAACATTTTCTCACCCCATCCAAATATTACATGCCAATTTACGCCAATGCTCGTGCAAGAGCGGGGGGGGTGTCTCAAAGTTGTTTAAACCTTTTTCCCTCGGGGGGACTCCCTCCTTCCAACTTGTCTGGCTGATTTAATATTTGTTTAAAATTTAATGAAACATCCCTTTTCTACTTTTAACTTCAATATATGTCCCCCTGCCCCCACCCTCAAAAAAAAAAAAAAAAAACGGAACTTTAACTTTACATGGTGGCGGGATTTTTTTCATGTGAAGGCAAATAGAATGAAATAAAGTTAGGATTGTGCTTGTCACTTTTAATGAAGGATACAGGGGCGGTATTAAGCGCTCTCACAAAAGGACTTTGTAGTAAGCAAAATAACATTTCGCTTTATTGCTGCTGATTTCGTTTAAGATATTTTTTTTACCTTGTTTTTCGTTTCAGGGGAATGATTTTATTTTCTTTCGTAATTCAGAGAAATACAAAATAGGGTCTAAAGCAGTGGCGTAGTTAGTGTTATTGACAGTGGCGTAGCCAGGATTTTATTTCGGGGTGGGCTGGGTATCAAATTTAAAGATAAAGTTGAATTGTAAGCTAAATCAAGGGTCCCATTTTTTTTGGGGGGGGGGCAGCAGCCCCTCAGTAGGACTGGGCCAAAAATCGATAAATATCGACATATCGGTTTTATTTCAACATCAACTATCCGATATTCCCATTTTCATTTCAGTGAAATCTCGAATTCGATAAAGGTCAAAAATACAGGCCGGTCAGGGGCGTAGCCAGAAATTTTTCATGGGGGGGGGGTTATGACTACTGCAACTCATATATATGTATACGTGTTTGTGATAATGTAGTGAAGAATATACATTTTGTATGGCAAAAAATTCCTCATGGGGGGGTTATGACCCCCCTAACCTCCCCCTTGGCTACGCCTCCGAGGCCGGCGATAAGAAAATCTCAGATCAATACCAGCTTGTGATGCTTTCTCTCCGTTGATGACGATGCCGGATCGCGGAAAAAACAGCTACATGGTTTATTAGTCTAATTACCATAATTAATGAACGTATATCTCGGAAACTATCCACCGGAGCGCGTTTTTATTGATTCTCGACCCCCCCCTAGACTCAACACACCACCGATACTTAAAATTACGAATGCTTTGACACCAAACTTAACCTTTTAATCTTACAGGCCCAGGGGGTCATACGAAGCTCCCCTGTATTTTCATTTCGGGCAGTTTAAACACTAGTTTTACTCGAGCAAGGAGAGAGAGATGCTAGCTGCCCGAGAACTCAGCGGAGAAGAAACCCGATGAATGGGTGAAGGGTGTTTAAATAGTACGGCTTTCGGCGCAGAGAGAGGGAAAATTTCTTCAGTTGTTTTATTGATTCAAGATTCGAATCATCGAAGTAGTGAGTGAGTTGAGATTCGAATTAGTAAAATGAGTCGAACCGCCCATCTCTACATCCTATAATCAGTGTCAAACCACAAAGCCTGCGCCTGCCAGATACAGTAAGACTTACAACTCTTAATTTTACTAAGCTTTGAAATAACGTCATTACGTTGGGACTTAGAAGTTTTTATTTTTTAAAATAAAACTTTTAAAATTTTCTGATGGGTTTACCAATGAATAGCAATATTTTAATAATACGAGACAATATAATTTAACGAAAAATGACCGTTTTTAACCATGACTAATTAGATAATATGATAAGGAAATAGACTGTAATGAATAATTTTGTATGAGAAAGGTATTTTAATTATATTGTTAATATATTTTCCAATATTGGTAACATTCACCGAAAAGTTTTAATAATTTTATTTTATGAAAATAAAACTTTTATGTAGCTTAATGATTACGTCAAAGCTTGGTGACGTAAGAGTTGTAAAGCTTTCTACTCTAGGAGGTGTTGACAGAGCGCGTATCGCGTTAATTTCAGGCCAAGCGAGGGTGTCAGGGTTTTTTACTTTTATTTTGTGATCTTAAGAAGTTTTAAACTGCATTTTAAGCACTCGAAGTTTAGAGATATAAGACACGCACTGAATACTGTAACTAAACATAGCTTTGAATGCAGTTTAAATAACTTTTTAAGTCCTCAAAATAAAAGTAAACACTGCGGCACCTTCACTTGGCCTGAAAATAACGCAAAATGGGTGCTCGACTGCGATTTTCCGAAAACGATGCGATATTTGAAGAGCGAGTTCTTCGAAATGAATAACAGAATGTTAATATGCCTCCGGGCGCGGTCAGATGCTGAGCTGGAATAGGGCGTCTACCAGGGTGCGAATTGACGGGGGGGATGCCGGGGATTGTCCCTGGCTGAAGAATGTAATATCCCTGGCTAGAGAAATATTAATGGATCCCTGCCAGGGATACTATTTATCCCCTGCTGGAGAAATGTTAAAATTAGTCTCTGTCCTTACAAATTCAACAGTACCTAACGATTTTAAGTATTGAAAATAGAAATTCTTTTATTTACTAGACAAAGGTGCAAGTTACAAACATCCCTTTGAAATCGATATATACATGCCTGATGCCACTTCTCATTCTGCAACAAATTAAGACTGCGAAATGAACGGACAAGCGCTGTTCCGCCGCGAGCTGAATTTGAGGGTGGACGTAGAATCGACATAGGCAGGAATATATGTGCACAGAAAATCGGGGGTTGACTTTTGTTTGAATTTAAGTCCCTTCCCAGACATGTTGGCGACTGCATTTGTCATGTAATACTTAATATATTATGTGAGTGGAGCATTTTATGCCTTTCCCTCCATTTTTTTCTTTTTCAAATATCCCCCCCCCCCTGCAGAAAATGTTCAATTCGCACCCTGGCGTCTACTTTAAGGTCCTTGGGTACCTGTTAATTAACACATTTCTTATCCATAGCTGTCAATACATACGAAGTGTACCCAACCACTATTTTTTAAAACAATTTTTTCTTCAATTAAATTTTACAACGGTGGATGAAAATTACTACTTTTAAAATCTATTAACAAAATTTACTTCTTAGAAGAAATGGTTTGTTATATTATGTACATGTTTGAAGATACGGTTTTAGATTCCGTTTTCTCCACATCATACAAATATGAAATTATTTTATGCTAAGAATATCTTTTGAAAATGGGGTTTTAAAGCAGCATATACCGTATTAGCCTGAATATAACGTGATATTTCTTGATTGATCATTTCCAGCTGAAAACTTCATTCGTGCTAAATTCGAGGTCTGGAGATAAGATTTTTCTAAATATATTAATGTAAAATTTCGGTGTCACATTAATTTCTGGATAGTACGGTAATTGCTCTAATCATCAAGAAAAACGATTTCGAATATTTAGATTGCCACTAGCAAAAGAAAGGAGCTATAAATTAATACTTAATTTTTTTTAATGTATGGCTTACGGGAGCTGAAGGGAAAAGATGAAAATTTTCAGCGTTTTAGAAGATAAAGCTCCCAAAACTAGTCATTCTTTAAAATAAGAGCCCTATATTCATCATTCAGAATTTCATTTACAATTTCTTTAATCTTTTTTCAAAAGAATGTTGAATGAATGTCTTGACATGGTATAGATCTAACACCTTACATCGCTGCAAACTCTTCCGATTTTATCAAAAGATTTTTCCCCAAAATTTGCGTACAGTTTCGTTTGAAGCCGTGCATTTTGACAGGTTAATTTAAGTGCATAAGGTAAAATAAGTGGTAAAAATTCTTCTGATAAAACTGGTACAGTTGTCAGTAGGGATGCGACAGCGAACTAAAACATCGATGTTCCGTGATTGAAGCACCGATGTTGGAAAAACAGCGGTCATCAAACATCGATATTTAGAAAAGAAACACTGTTTTAAAATAAAAAAATTATTTATTTGGCTTAATCTGTGTGTAGGTGCTGTTTTCCAGTACAATATTTTAGGCAAACTTATTTTACTGAAAAGTTTTTCAGTGCATAAACCAAATTCAGGTTTTTTTTGTTTGTTTGTTTTTGTTTTTTCTTTAAACATTCGTTTAAGAAAATGCAGAAAAATAGTAGTTTTTAATGAAAAATATTTACCTTTATCTTTTGACTTTCGTTCTGTTTAGTTTATATTTTTTTCAGTACAATATTTTAAGTAAAAATAATACAAATTCGCGTTGTCCTTACATGCACAATTAACTATTGCTCAATACAATATATACGAGTCAAGCCATTTTAACTATGACTATATAGTATTTAAATTAACATTTAACTATTTCTTTCTGGAGCTAAATATTTAATGGGAAAACTTCTAGCTTATATCACTCGTGTACAAAATAAAAAAATAACTGTACTGTTTATTTAAGTAATTCTAACAAAAATATTCAGCCTTCAGCTGAAATTAGTTTCCCCTCCGCTAAAGAGGTTTTTTGACAGAACCTTTTAATTTGTATTGGCAGCCATGTACAGGATGTATTTGCATGTAAATCAAACGGGGAGAAACCAACCGTTCTTCCAGTTTTTCAGATTTGAGAGTTAAATATGCACACACGTACACCAAAAGTCGCCAAGCTTGGCGACTTTTGGCATAGTTCTTGAGGGAGGCACGTGACCGTGGTCGGACCATTACCTAACTTATGTGGTAGGACGGTATTGTGCTTGAAATGGATGAATGCCCCTAAAATTGCCATTGACCGTAATGTATTGGAAATCTTTTGAGTGTTCCTGTAGCAGAACTGTAAATGATAAAGACACTTTTTTAATGGAGAAATTCATTTTCTAACTCTTTACAGCATATATCACTCCTGCGTCGTTTGAAATAGCCCAAAACCTCTAAAAAACGCTTTGATGAATGTCGGCCCATAGAGCTTAATGTATTTCGAATCTGTTAGGCCATTCTGTTGATAAACTATCCAGTCGAATGGAACCGAAACGGGAGGTGCACAAATAGATGTTACAACAATCCTAAATATAAAGTTTCAACATTCTACGCCTAATAGTTTTTGAGATATGCGAGTTTAATGAATTTCGGCCCATTGAGCGTAATGTATTTCGAATGTTTTGGGCGGTCCTGTAGATAAACTATCCAGTCGAATGGAACCAATAGGGGAAGTGCATAACTAGATGTTACAAATATCCAAAATATGAAGTTTGGACATTCTACGCCTAATAGCTTTTGCGTTAGGCGAGTTTAATGAATTTCGGCCCATAGAGCGTAATGTATTTCGAATCTTTTGGGCGGTCCTGTACATAAACTATACACTCGATTGCGACCAAAAGGGGAGGTGCACAACTAGATCATAGAACAATCCTAAATATCAAATCTCAACGTTCTACGACCAATAGTTTTTGAGATATGCGAGTTACATACATACGTACGTACGTACAGACGGCATGGAAAAACTGACCACAATAGACTCTTTGAAAGTTACTTTGAAATTTTTCAAGTATCCATTATTCCAATCATGTGTCGGATCTTGGTGTGTTTCAAATTTCCGTGAGATCTGTAAGATTTTATTTACTATCAATTATCATCCACGACTTTTTTCGTCTGCCCAAAAACTATTACCCTCTTTAGCGGAGGGGTAATAAAATATAAATAAATATATAACGATCTCAGTCCTTCCGTTTTGACGTCTTTCACTTCGGATAGAATTCGCTCTCGCCCTCCGCTCCAAATGAAGCCAGTTCTCGAAAATTCATGAACTTGACGAATGAAGAAAAAAAACTTCGATAGAGAATCCTGTTAAACGAAATGGCCCGGCACATAGCAGACAAAATTACTGACATGCGTGGACGAAAATATTTGTCATCTATATAAATAAAGCAATGTGTAAACTCAGGCGCGTAGCCAGGGAAATTTTTCGGGGGGGGGGGGGGGATAGGCCTGGAAATTTTCTGGGGGGGG
This sequence comes from Cheiracanthium punctorium, assembly GCA_038373885.1. Lineage (NCBI taxonomy): Eukaryota > Metazoa > Arthropoda > Arachnida > Araneae > Cheiracanthiidae > Cheiracanthium > Cheiracanthium punctorium. Next base: position 96,306 of record JAWZYV010003435.1, on the reverse strand, counting down.
GATATGACTTATATGTGTATAAATACACGGAGTTTCATCACTAGTCCAAAAATTTCGGGGGGGGATATATCCCGATATCCCCCCCCTGACTACGCCCCTGTGTAAACTGTCCGTTAGTTTGTCTGTCTGTCTGTCTGTGTCTCGCGTAGCTCCGAAACGGGTGATCGTAGACCTACCAAATTTTGTACGGAAATTCTCCAAGACGGGTCTCGACACACCTCGAAGCGATTTTTTCGAAATTCGAATTAGAAAATGTTTTATTTTATGTTTTGTCCGATTTTTAGCGATTTTTCTTGCGTAATACATAATAACGCCGGTAATTGCACTCGCAAGAAAACGATGTTTACATCATCGTATAGAGGAGTAAATTTTCTTTTAAAAACTGTTTGTTCGGACTGTGTAACATAATTTGCAGATTTTTGGGAATTTTTCAAATAAAATTAAATGTGACGCTGACTTTCGTAAAATATTTTTAAAACTGCTGCATCTTTAATTCTATCTGTCATAACTTTTTTATATTTCGGCAAAAGACGGAGCACACAATTCGCCCACTTTTAAAAGAAGAACGGAGGAAAAATATAAATTAGGAGAATTTTTACGAATTTTTAAGTAAAGAAGGATTTTCATTTCAATAGCAGCTGCTTACGAATTTCGGTTTGATATCTTGCGGTTTGGTTGTCCTGGATACAGTAACAATCATTAAAATTGCCAGTTGAAAAAAATAAATAAAATTACTTAAAAATAACTGGGGTTTTGCATGTGAAATGTGCGTCATTTTGATGTCACGAGTTTAAAACCCCTTTCGAAACTCAATCAGAATAACGGATTCACAAGCAAAACATACGCAACGCATGAAATAATTCCATATTTTATTTTACGTTGCCAGAAAAAGAATTGAATGCTGTTTTTTCACCAGTGAATTATCCAGCATTATTTTCAATTGAGATTTTAAACGGGACACGTTTTCGAATCGCAAGAAATATTTTGCGGTGCTAAACAGGGCCTGATTATGACAAACAGGGACACCGGGCATTGATGAATTTGGGGGCCTCCATCTATGAAATTTGTTTTATTTTTCATAAAATTTTGTTATAAAAAAGAATATTTCAGATTAACATTTCAAATTGGGGGCCATTTCGAGCCTGGGCACTGGGCAAAGTCGCGATTTGTCCGTGAGATAATAGGGCCCTGGTGCTAAATACGCCAACCTGACAAGAATTGTGCATACAAATGTATGGAGAGCTGTTTTAGTGCCAACCATAAAGTGAAATGATTATCGTTTATACCATAGGTTCCCAACGTGGGCGATAACCCCCCCCCCCCTTGTGGGCGTTTGAGGCTTTCAGGGAGGCGGTAAAAGAGCCAGAGAAAATTAGGACGCGTTGATATGGCACGGAGGGGCGTGGGAAGATTAATTAAATATAGTCTAAAAAAGACTTTAAATTCACTCTGATAATTCATTTCTATCACGTATTCGAAAATTCATATATTTTGATATGAGACTTCGCTGTTGAAAGAAAGAGATACTTCTCTAACAGGGGCGTAGCCAGAAATTTTTAATGGGGGGGGGGTTACGACTACTACAACTCATATATATGTATACGTGTGTGTGATAATGTAGTGCAGAATATGCATTTTGTATGGCAAAAAATTCCTCATGGGGGGTTATGACACCCCCTAACCCCCCCCTTGGTAACGCCCCTGTTCTCTAATATACCTCTCTAAAACTTCTATTCCTCTTTTTTAAATGAAGAAGAAATTCAGTAGAGTTTCAATTCCAACAATATTCTATCTATTAGTAATTTTTTTAATCTAATTCTTGTTTTCGCCATGCATAATGTACGCTCTTATTTCTCTGGAGTGTGAGGGGTGGGCGGTATTGAAATATTCACTAGAAAAGGGGGCACCAGTTCAAAAAAGTTTGGGAACCTATGGTTTATACTAATGCGCAAATTATAAAAGTCACCAAAGAATAAAAGACTACATTCGTGGCAAATATCTAAGCCGTTTCTTTAAATTAAACATTAACGATTGAAAAATGAAAATATTGTATTCGTATCAGTAAAAGATAGTGTAAGTAATAGTTAGCAGATAATTCTAGGGCAATATTGATCAAAGCACAATATACCACATTAATAAATATTTCGTGAAACTAAGTGTTTTATTCCTTTTCCAACAACCATCTTACATCACAGCTGATTAAAAATTAAGTAATTCTACGTCGCGTTAATATATCCCGCGGTAGTTTCAACAGAAAAGACTGTAACAGAACTGTTTCTTTCTTGGAGATTCTGTTTTGTCACAAGTAGTTATGATCACATTTTGGGAAAATGTTCTCTTCTTCCCTTGCGAAGAGCGGGTACACAACTATTTAACTATAAAATAAAACGGTTCTCCACATCATGTAGTATCTAAGGTGGTACAACTTAAATCTAAAAAAGAGTATGATGTAGAAATGAGATATTTTGAAAGTTAGGAATTTTCGCTGCAAACCGTCACGCTTTTCTTTTTCTGATCGCGAATGACACCGACATAGTTTTTGTGTCATAATATTAACAATGGTCTCAGGTCAGTACTTATACTAACTTTACGAATAACTAATGAGTAACTTTATGCCAAGAGTCATTTTGCTTATCATTTGCGTCATTTTGCTTATTTTTAGATTCCAAATCACTGGAATCAATTCAGATTATAGATGTAAGAAAAAGTTTCGTTCCCTACCGTGCGGAGAACGGGTACGCAGCTAGTTTAAAATATAACATTTTTGAAAAAATGAACTTATTGAAATAAAAAAAAGTTCATTTTTATCAGTACCCAAAGCGATTTTATGCTTATTATTTTGTTCTCAAAAATCGAAATTTCGGTTGTGGGGAGGGGGTTATCGGACTCCCTGGGTTACTTTCTTGCTGTTGGTCACTAGGTGTTTTGTTAATAGGCTTGTTCCATATTATGACATTATAGTGTCCTTTGGTAGGCTAAAATAATCAACAGACTTGCTCATGTGATATAACTGGGATGCTTATAAGTAAACACTGATTACGTCTATTATAATGTTCAATTTACTGATCGAGAAAATGTTAGAGCAGATTTTTTTCAGGATAAAATATAAAATGGGCTATGTGAAAAAATCGATATTTAATAAATCTTCGCATCTCAAACCCTGCAACTTTATATCATGGTCCAAGCCTATAAGAACGTTAAACTTTCTCTTTTAAAATATGTTAAAAGTCTGAATTCTTTTCAACACGCAGGAAACATAATTAACCACTTTCGGCACGAAGTATTTTTGATTAATGCCGTATTCCGTATGCGTGCGAGGATAACGCTCACATACTGGAGATAAGCACCTCGAGTGCAGGCACTCCATTGTATACCCCTCAGTCAGTCACTCCAAAGATCTCGTGACCCACGGGACAGAACCAGATACAACCAGCTCTGTTCGCAAGTCAAGAGAGCTATACACACTCACAAAAATCAAGAGTGGACGAACTATCTTACCAACCTGAATGCAGAAGACAAAACGGTATGTCATGCCATCAAAAAATTTACCACCAAAAAATCTGAGATGCCACCTCTGAAAAACGGTAACCCTTATGCATTCAAGAACACTGAAAAAGCCAGCATCCTCGCTAAAACCTACGCGACCCAATTTAGCGTCAACATTGATCTCACCAACAGTTGGTCAACTGAAGTGCAAAGGACTGCCTCTAATTTTGCCACTTCACCTCCAACGTCTACTATCACTCCCGCTCTTCCCTCCGAAGTTCCCACTATCATAAAAGGGCTACAAGTTAAAATATGTCCCGGAATTGACATGGTAAACAATACCATGCTCCGCAACATCCCCGCTAAAACACTGTTTGCCATCACTTCGCTAGTTAACGATGTACTCCAACACCAGCACTTCCCGGACGCCTGGAAGACCTCCATAGTGTGCCCAATTCCAAAGCCGGGCAAGGACCTTACTGTAGCTAGTTCCTACAGACCCATCAGTCTCCTCAGCAGTATTGGGAAGATTACTGAAAGGGTCATAGTCAACAGACTGAACAGACACATCATCGACGCTCAAATCATGATCCCCGAACAGTACGGATTCCGCGCAAAACATAGTACCGTCCACCAATTGCACAGGGTAATTGAAAATATTTCAGACGCATACATCAGCAAGGAACACAGAGCCATCGTACTACTGGACTTTGCAAAAGCCTTCGACAAGGTTTGGCATGACGGACTGATTTTCAAACTTATCGAACTACGGTTCCCCGATAGCCTCATTAAGCTCATTCATAACTACTTACAAAACCGCATATTCGTCGTCCGGGTTGACAATGCCCTGTCTGACGAGCAGCCCATCTCAAGCGGGGTCCTCCAAGGTTCCATACTTGGGCCCACATTATTCAATATTTATGCCAACGATATTCCACAAAGCGAACATACAACTTTAGCATTATTCGCGGACGACACGGCTATTATCGGCCGATCGACCTACAAGACCACGTTACAAAAAACAATTCAACACCACCTTAATCTCATTCTGCAATGGACTGCCAAAGGGCACATCAAACTCAATGTTGACAAATGCCAGGCAATCTACTTTTCAAATAGGCTACCACCTTCTAGAATTATGATCGACGATAATCCCATCGACTGGACTAGTAAAGCCAAATACCTTGGTGTTACGTTAGATAAGAATCTAACTTGGAAAGCGCATATCACTGATGCCAGAAACAAAATGACGGCCGCCTTCCGCCGTCTTCATCCTCTCATTTTCAACAGCAAAGTCTCCAGACATAATAAAGTGCTATTCTACAAGTCCGTCCACCGCTACTTACGCTGCCCCGGTCTGGGCAAACACGGTTAAATCCAACCTCAGCATTCTTGAACGACGTCAAAGCACCATATTAAGATCCATCAGACACGGACACCATTTCCTGTCTAACCAGACTATTCGACGGGACCTCAAGATCGCAACTTTAAAAAAAACTGTGCACAAACTATCACAACGGTTCTATTCAAGGAACAGAAACTTACCGAATGAAACTGTGGCTGAGTTACCGGATTGCGATCCGACGCTCCCAATGAACAGAAAAAGGCCCATGGCCTCTCTCGCCATCCTCCACTGACAACTGCATCGACTATCTGATTGATTGAACTAACGCCCGCCATGCTTAGGGCTTCTATTTAAACACAAGATCAAAGAACTCATTGATCCTTCCACATACTGGAGATAAGCACCTCGAGTGCAGGTACTCCATTGTATACCCCTCAGTCAGTCGAGAATAACGCAGTATTCCGTATGCGCTAGAGAATAACATCAAATTCAGAGAAACTTGCAGGTAAACGTGTCTATTTTTTTTATTAAAAAGTTGCTGTTTACAAAAGCTGGTGGTATTTTGTACATGATGGTAATTGTATACAATGTGTACAGTTTTTTTTTTTCTAACGGGCGGGTACTTTGCCGATTAGCATTGTCCCTGACAACGGCCCGAAGGTGTTGGCCAGATTATTAAGGGGGGCACCTAGTAGGTGAGACAACGTCGCCCCCTATGAAGGGACGGACATGACAACCACGCACAGACGGGAATTGAACCCCGGTCGCCGGGAGTTGAACCCGAAACCGGAGTACGGTGCTTTACCCACCATACAACTCGGTCGGCATAATGTGTACAGTACACTATGTGAAAAAACATCGAACTCAATACATCGGGGTTAAACATCGATGTCGTATAAACATCGGCTTCAGTATATCGATGTTTCGAAAGCATCGACACCGATGTCGCATCCCTAGTTGGCAGCTATGCATCTATGCCAATTCACAATCAAATTATTTATTTACAACTTTGTCATTATACGCATAACAATTTACTGAGGTGTGAATTAAATTTAGTATCTTTAAAGAACGAACGGATATTGTTTTCTTGAAAATATTTTTTTAAATGAATCGATATCCCATTTATTTGCTGGGACGTGTGTCAATTAAAAGCAGACCGGTAAATCTAACAGTAGAATATTCAATGGTACACTTGTGAGTAAAACGTAAAATGTTACAGAATTTTACCGTAAAATTTGGACGTAAGTCATGGCAGCGTTTTCTTGATTTATTGTTTTAAAGCTAGGTCGCTTTCCAGGCTTCACTAAAGCATATCAAAATTGCTATGTATAAATAATCAATTTGTTTTAAAGCTGTTTAAGCTACTCTTCATCTAACGAATATATTTTCATTGAAATTTTGTTTCGATCCCTTACGATTTAAAAGATAATCGCTTCAACATTTATTTTGAATCACCCGGTGTATATGGGCATTATCAGCATGGAAACAATCAAAAAGAGTAAAGTTATAGAATGACTTATAATTATTTACATTAATCTGTATAATAACCGTAAAAACAAACATCTAAAGCAATTCCTAAAAACGAGCAATATCAACGTAATCATGAGAAGCACGTCTGGCTTGCAAAAACCTATATCGGCTAAAAAAGTAAGTTCCTGTCCCATCCGGTAAACGAACATAGCATCGGCTGCTCTGCTGAAGTACTCACAGCGCCTCGGGGTTCTGTCAACACCTCTTAGATAAAGAAAGCCTAACAACTCCTACGTCACCAAGCTCTCACGTCCTCGTTTGACCTATACTTAAAAGTTTTATTTTCACAAAATAAAAGTATAGAACGTTTCTGGTGAATTTACTCTTGAATAACAATATTTTAATAATTTGAGATAAAAATGTAGTTTTATGAAAATTGGCAGTTTTTAACCATGACTAATTAGATAATATGATAAAGAAATAGACCGGAATGAATAATTTTGTATGAGAAAGGTATTTTAATTTTAATTTTTTATTTAAGATATTATCTAATATTTATAGCATCCACCAGAAATTTTAAATAGTTTTACTTTGTGAAAGTAAAACTGTGATGACGTCATTACTTGAAGGCCTAATAATGACGTCAAAGTTTCAGTTGTTAGGATTTCTATCTGTAGGAGGTGTTGGTTCTGTTCTCGTCACACATAGGCGTATTTTCAAGTACTCGAGGTCGAAACTCCAATATGCGCAGTCAGCCATGACAATCAGGCTACTTATTTTTTCGATTCTTATTGGTTGTTTGAATCCAATAAGTAGCAACAGGTTATTGCTAAATCTGAAGTTATTAAAAAGAAAAGTTCTCGTGTAAGTGTTTGGAGTAACTTTTCTAATGGATTGTGAACCTGGGGGTATATATTTGTGTATTTAATATATAGTTATTATTCTCTTTAGTTCTTTTTGTAAAAACCAAAATAAAATAAATCTCTGAGTTAAATTTCATGTAATGATTGACTTTACCGAGATTTAAAGTTATAAATTCATAAGAATCAAACTGTGTTATAAAGATTATAATAAAGTTCCTTATTGTAGCTTAATGTCTATGTTATTGTAGTTCCTAATATTTGATTCTTTTCTCATTATCAGATAATTAACAACAAAAATTAAAACACACTAAAATACTTTTTTCATTTATATTTAGGTTCATCTTCTGGAATGTCATCATATGTCGTCCACAATTAATTGAGTATGATAGAGACTCGGGATGTACGCGAGGCGACTTTTTGCGAGACGAGACAGAGATTTACAGCTTTTTTGCCAGACGAGCAAACATTTTTAGCATTATGATATAGGGATTTTGCGAGATGAGACAAAGCTTTTCGGCTGTTTTGCAAGACGCCTATTTTTCGTCTCGCATCCACCCCTAATAGAGACTGTAAATCAAAATTTAATAATAATAAATTTGAAAATCTTGTCGGCAAAGTAAAAATTTTTTTCAACAGATGACTTCTCAAATGCTTTCACTATATGCCAATCATATTTTTTTTCGATTTCTTTAGCTCTTTGAATGTTTAAATCCATCTATAGGTTTTGACCACAAAGTTTAAAAAAAAATCCGCCTGTGTGCATCGGCTGGAGGCAACTAGCAGCTAGAACTGAAAAGTATACTTTTCTTCTTGACTGTGATGCGCATGTGCTGGAACTTTACCTCTGATCTGCTCTGATCCTTAGGCTAATTGGTAGCGAGTGCCGTGTGTTTGGCTAACTACAAAAGAACAGGCAATTTCAAACGATCTGTCAGACAGAAGAGCAAAAATTTGTCTTCTATTTGAAATCAATAAATGCTGCAAAGAAATTAAATAATTATAAATTTCGATTTTAAACTATGTTAAGAAAAATTAATCAATTGCTTAAATGCATGTTTTGGACGAGAGTCTGTTTCACCCGCACCAACAGCTATCAATCAAATACATTGGCGAGTTGCACCGGAATCCTTATTTTGCTCCCCCTCCCCCTTGGCCCTTTGCGAGACCCCAAAACATCACTGTGTACGGCCTTCGCTGTAAGGACTCCTCGAAAATATTCTACCGCTGCCCTTTACTAACCCAAAACAGATGACTGGGTTTGACCATCTCTGTAGGGAGCCCCTCGAAAATATGCTATCTCTGTCCCTTTGCGAGATCCAAAAAAACATGACTGGGTCAGGCCATTTCTGGAGGGGGTTCCTCTAAAATTTCAGAAAATTTTCGTCATTTCATAAAGCTTCATTTTTTTATATGTTCTTCTTCGCAGTACTAGAAATCATTTTATCCAATGCCAGACACTTTTCCATCATGGCAAACACCCGCCAGACAACCTCAAAGTCATGGAAAACGTAATTCTATTACGAGCGCGCTGCAGCATCGTAAGAGAGTTCAGAAGTAGCAGTATGAAATGTGCTAGGTACTTTGTGACAGCTTGACGTACTTCTTCGCGGGAGTTTACGAACACAACAGTTTTCCATGACTTTGAGATTGTCTGGCGGGGGTTTGCCACGATGGAAAAGTGTCTGGCAAGGGATAAAGTGATTTCTAGTATTGCGAAGAAGAACATATAAAAAAATTAAGCTTTATGAAATGACGAAAATATTCTGCAATTTTATACACCTTTGCTACCTGTTACCTGCCAAAGCCACGGTCATCCAAACTTTATAGTGGCCGATTGTTCCTACCTCTGTTGCGGGGTATGCGTTGAGAAAGTTTCAGCTTTTATACTATGACGAAGGTCTGGCGGTCGCTGGCTCTTAGACTATTACGTTAGGAGCTTTAAGCAAACTTGGATTATTTAATCCCAGGACAGCATTTCTCTTTCTTTCGCTCCGATAACCCGAAGTGCAACCGGGAGCCTAATATACACAAGCCATCTCAAATTCAAAAATGAATTAAATCACCGATTAAAAAATAAAAATGCAACTTCTGTCATAGCAATTTTATGCTTAATAAGAGCCAAAACATGCAACAGCGCCTTCTGTCGACCGATTCGGCGTTAAGTCAGTTTTCGCAGAAGAAATCCCCTTGCCGATTCCTGGAAGGATTTGCATCGGCAGTGGGATTCGTTCTGCGAAAACGGACCTGAAGCCGATTCGGTCGACAGATGGCGCTGTTGCATGTCAAAAAGTTACGTCGACAAAGTGCGTTGAAAGGTTATCCCCAATTGATGTGGTAGCGTCATCTGTCGTTCAACTGCTAACACACCGTTAACAACTGTTCAACTAATGGTGAATCGCCAATCATCGATATGACCAACAAACTCTCCCACACACTCTAGGTACGCAAATTAAAATTAAAAAATTGCGCCAGTGGCTCAAAAAATTCAGGATGATTCTTGATGAACTAAATTACCCACCGTAATAAATGAAACAATGGTGCATTTTATAAAAATTTCGCAAAAATTTCTTCAAAATGAAATTGTATAGCAAAAATTTTCGAAGAGTCACATTTCTGCTAAATTTTTTATTTTTAAGAATTTTTTCTGAAAGTTTTGCAACTGATAATAAAGGTTTATCGTTTATTACAGTGTATATTACAGCTTGTAAAGAGATATTCTGAAAATTTTGAAGAGCATGATATTATTAGTTTATTTGTATTTATGTACCAAAATCACATGATTTTTTCGAACTACATCGTTAATTGGCTTAACCGAAACTCATTTTTTTTCTTCGATTTTGGAAATATTCCGTAAATATTGAGACTATCTATTCCTAAATGATCGTGTCCTAAAAATGCGTGTACTTAATGTGTGTGTGTATACTTACTGTGTTCATCACGCGCTTTATTTTTAATGTTGAGGCTGTGCGAAACCAGAACTTTTTACCCTAAATTTTAAGGCTTAATCTCTGCTTCAAATTCTTATAAATGTTATTTCTTCGAGTGAAAATAAATATTTTATTACACCATGCACCTGTGAACTTTGTTCGGAAACGGTAGAGAAAAACTTTCTTTTTGATCCTATGAACCAATAAATGTTTTATATCCTCATTTCCCATGGTACAGAAAAGGAAAACTTTGTTCAAAAATTACTTTAAAGTGCCACGTATATCGACAGAAATTCTAATAATCTGAAGAACAAAAATAACACTGGGAGCAATTCTTATTAATACTTTCCAATATTGGTGAAAAGTGTACGTGATTTCTGTCAATCTGTTTGTGCGTGCTCAGACTGCTATAAATATGTATCGATTCCTATAAAATTTGCATAAATAATTGCTACGTTCTATACAATACAATCAATTTAAAATGGTGCATATAGCATGAAAAGTTCTCTTACACACAGTAGCATTATAAAAGAATTTTAGAGCGTTAAGGAATACGGGCAGGCATCGCATAAAATGCATTTTAGAGACTACGTCAGATTACTTTTTCTAGGGGACCAACCTCAAGGCAAGCTGCCAACATATACGGATTTTAATTTACTATCTTCTGCAATCAATAATTCATTTGAACAAATTTTTGGAAAATATCTCATGTACGAATAAGTCCTTTTAACCATTTAGAGCACTGCCTCCTAGATACACAAAGCCTTAGCGCTGAAGCTTTGACGCTATCATTAGGCCTTCAAGTGATGACGTAACCATACTTTCTTTCTCATAAAGTAAAAGTATTTCAGATTTCTGGTGGATGCTACAAATATTAAAAAGTATCTTAAGTGAAAGATAAAAATTAAAATATGTTCGTGACAAAAAACAATTCATTGTGATCTACTCCCTTATTACATTATATAATTAGTTACAGTTAAAATCTGCTCTTTTTTGTAAAATAAATTTTTCTACCTCAATTCATTAAAATGTTGTTATGAGAGAGTAAATTCACCAGAAATTTCGAATAGTTTTACTTTATGAAATTTAATCTGCGATAACGTCACATTTAGAAGGCCAACTTATGACGTAAAGGCTCGGTGACGTAGCAGTGATTAGGCTTTCTATATCTAGGAGACAGTGTTTAGAGCCCCGTTTTGCACCTACACAGAGCTACATATCCATACACCCTTTCAAAAAGTATTCGAATACAAGTCAATTTTCCTAAGTCGGTTTTATTAAAAAGTGTCATTCTTTATATATAATAAAGGTGACTATGTATGTATAATAAAACTCGGCTGTTCAAGCCTCGTGAGGGGTAGACCCTCCTGAACCCCCCCTAATTTTTTAGTTTCATTATTGCCATATAAAAACGCTATTAATTGACTATGTCATTTTATCTCTCATCTTTCGTGTATTTTGCCAGGTAACCATATGTTGAAATTTTTATGATTGTAACCTATTTATAGAAAAATACGTGGGATGCATATTCTACAGCTTATGAAATAATGTAACAACAGATTAAAGCTGTTGTGAACTAATAGTATTTAAATATAAATGCAACCTTACGGAGCTTATAGAAATCGGTGGTTTACGTAACACATTCTAACATTTTCAGCAGACTTTTATTTTTACATTTATGTCGCATTTTCGTGTCTCATTTTTATGTCACATTTTCAATAAGAGGGTTCAGAGATTTTTTTTTTTTTTTACGGGTGGAAACTTGGCGATTTTGCATTGTCCCATTACAACTGCCCAAAAGTGTGGCCATTTTATTATGGGGGCACCCAGTGGGCGGCCAACGTTTCCCACTATGAAGGGACTGACACAATGACAGCCACGCCCAGTCGGGGATCGTCCCAGCCGTTGTACGTTGAACCCGAAACCGGAGTACGGTGCTTTATCCACCATACAACACGGTCGGCTGAGGGTGAGAGATAAAATGACATAGTCATTAATTCTCTGACTGCTCAATTTTTTTGGACCAAAATCGCTTAAAAATTGTGTATTTTTTTTTTTTCCTATTTCAAATCTATATACATTGGAGAATTGAAATGTGCATTTTTCTTTCTAGAAAATATTTTCAATATATATTTTTATCATGAGAAACTAAGCTTCAGAAAAAACAATTTCAGATGTTATTACATAAAAAAATTTTGTTTAAATAAATTTAAATTGAATTACAGTTAATTTCCGTTTATTACATAATATAAGAAAATGCATCACCGCCCAACGCTTTGCAGGTTTATTGAATCATGGTCAGATTCATGGCCGTCAGAGGAAGCAGTCCAAAAAATCTAAATCACTATCACTCTCAAAACTAAAATATCTTTCAGAATCTCATAAATCATCCGTAATTGACACACTGTCAGTTGCTGAACGATTTCTACCAGCCATTTCTCATTAGACAAGGCGGCAAACAAGTGAAGTTAGAGCATTACATACCGAGTATTACCTTCAAATGCCGCAATTTAGTGGACGACTAACGACATGTGTTGGTCAAAACCTAAATTAAACGTCTAAAACTGTATCTATTTTATTTCACTGGTTAAACGGTGAAAACGCGAGATGCTCTCCTCAATACTGGATGACCTCAATACTGGTTTCTTTTAAATACTGTTATTCAAATATTAATACTGGAAATCTCTGTCGCACAGGAGATTTTTTTTTAGTGGATGTATTAAAACGCATTTGCTTGCTTAACTGAGATACTGTGAAGAGTGTACTAAGTCAATTTGCTAATTCAGTTAAACAAAAATTAATATGCACAAAAAGTGGTTTGTTATATTCCGCACATGTTGGCAACTACTATATCAATGAAAAGAAAGCAACCACTTTTTATAACGGCAGTTTTTTTTTCTTTTAAAAGACAATACACATGGTGGCGTAGAATACCTTTTGTTTCCTGTTTTTTGTCTTGGTGATGATAACGCTCTTGACAGCTCATCAGAGTTTGGCAAAATACATTGATTCAAGTACACTAAAATACAAGAATCTTCTTGATTTAAAAAAGTGAAAATTACAAAATACATACAAAATGCATGTAAAATTTTTAAAGGATTTGATTTGACCAGAGGCTAAATTTCCCACTGAAGATCCCAGTTTATTTTATTTAAATAAATTTTAACGAGTATAAAAAAAGCATTCTTAAAAAGTTGTTTTTAAGGAAAAGGTGTTATTTGTTTTTTTAAAACGGTATCTTTCAAAATAATAAGAATCAAAACAGACCATTCCTGAGAAATTTCAGTAACATTCAAAGCGCAATGGAAACTATATAATTTCAAGATGGTAACAATGAATGCTAGTGTGTTTTAAAATGGTTTATAAAAACATTAATTTCCAAAAGTCAGAGTGCATAAAATAAACCTATACATATAATATTTATTATTGATTAATTTCAGGTAAACGTTCGTACAAAAATACTCAGCTAAATTACAACCTATTAATTAAGTGAGTTTTAACATTTATCGTAGATTTAAATGTTTTGCATATTATCCAAGTTTTCAGCTTCCATAATTGACATTGCTCCTTAACTTTTTCATTTTCATCTACAGACAAAATTTGGAAACATTTTCCATTAAAGGCTGGTGTACACTGTGCGTCCACGGGAATCCGTTTCCATCCACTGAGGGGCATGAAGGGAAATTTTCATCATTTGTATCACAATATCGAGATTCGATGGGGAGTTGCCAGCAATGAAACAGTGGGAAAAATGCAAAATGAATTTTTAAATGTCAATTCCTTAACTACCACTCAAGAAAATCTGATGTGGACAACACATGTCTTCCTTGCACGTCTAATAAATCAAGAATACTTCATCTAAACTTAGAATCTATTAGTGTGGATTCTAAGTTTAGATCCACACTTAGGACTAAACTTAGTCTCTTTCAAACGAAAAAATTCGTTTGAAAGAGATAAAATACCGTAGTAATACTAAGGGTTAACGATTTCTAGCCAAATATTTCCGATATCGCCGAGCTAGGTTCAATTTGAAAGATCTGCTTCTGACACTTCATTTGGTGATGTTTCACCAAGGCTGACAGGTTTGAGATAGTATGCGAGATTTCGAGGATAGCCAAAGTAGTAATTGACCACAGACTTTCAATGAATTGAATGTATCCATACACCTTAATGTATTTAAAGTCATTTGGCTGACCCTGTAAATAACTAGTCGACTGCAAGTAAAAGTGATGCATAGTTAGAGCTACAGTAAAACAGATGTTTCGGTAAAACTCGCCAAGGTTGATGAAAAATGGCGATGTTTTGGTTATGGACCAAACAATAACTATCACCAAATCTGGCGATATTTCGCCAAACCTCGCCAAGGACGATAACAAATGGTGATATTTTGGGCATGGACCAAATGACTGAATATCGCCAAATTTAGCAATATTTCGGCAAAACTCGGCAAGGTCGACGACAAGTGGCGTTATTTTGGCATTTTATGTGTGTTTTTTTCACAAAGTTTTTTTTTTTAATTTTATCGTTTAACACGAGTATTTTGAGTGTTTTTTATGTAATATTATAACATCTAACTGTGCATATCTCATTGGATTGCAATTGACTGGGTAATTTATGTACAGGGTCAGCCAAATGACTTTAAATACATTAAGGTGAATGGATACATTCAATTCATAGAAAGTCTGTGGTCAATTACTGCTTTGGCTATCCCTAAAATCTCGCAAACTATCTCGAGCTTGTCGGCTTTTGGTGAAATATCTCCAAATTAAGTGTCAGAAGGAAGTCTTTCAAATTAAACCCAGGTTGGCGATATCGAAAATATTTGGCTAGAAATCGCTAAACCTTACTATTACTGCAGTATTTTATCTCTTTCAAACAAAATAAGTTTAGATGAAGTGGGCGGAAAATACTTTTGATTTATTGGCGTGCAAGGAAATCATGTGTTGTCCACATCAGATTTTTTTTTACAATGATACCTTTCAAAATTTTACCTGAACAGCAGTAGGATCCGATACAGACCATTTCTGAGAAATTCCACTAATACTAAAAACGCAGTGAAAACTATATAATTTCAGTATGGGAACAATAACTGCTAATTTCTTTTAAAATCGTTTATAAAACTTTAATTTCCAAAAGTCACAATGAGTAAAATAAACCTCTACATATAATATTTATTATATATTGATTTCAATTGAACGATTGAACATAAATATTCTGCTAAATCGCAACCGATTAAAAAATTCAAGTTTTGTATTTAAGTGAGTTTTAAATTTTTGGTAGATTTAAATGTTTTACATATTATTTCGCATTAAGTTTTCAGATTCCAAAATTGGCATTGCTCCTAAACTTTTTCATCTACAGACAAAATTTGGAAACACTTTCCATTAAGAATTGCACAAAAGTTTTCAAAATCATCTACAATAGAAGTTTGATTCATCCCATCCTATTACGGGATGCTGTCGTTCAAATGGTCAGGAGTTTGACTACATATGTAACGCGAATGCACCTTAAAAAATCCTCCACCCAAGGGATCCCCCCCTTATCCAAATGCGGTCATGTAGCTTTGACTCTTAACCACAATAACTAGCAACCCAATAATACTATTGCAAGCAATAACGAAATAACACAACCATAATAATGCTACTGAAATTTCGGATGTAGATTTCGGAATTTTCTAGGTTTTCGGAACACTCTTCAAGTTATATTAAAGAATCTAATAAATACTGTGCAAACATGTTTTCGCTACCTTTGCCTTTATTTACGTTGTAAATCTAGAAACATTCTTAGACTATTCCTCGTCTTATTTTTCTTGAAACATTTTAAATTGCTTATAATTACCTCAAAGAGTCCAATAAATACTACTCAAACTAGTTTTACTACTTTTGGCTTCATTTATAGTATAAATAATCTAGCAACATTCCTACACGAAACGCATTGTTTTGAAAAGGAGTATGAAATGCATTTCTTTCCCTTTCCTTATTAGTTGAAGACCACAAGAGATCCTAACAATTCTTCGGTTACAATACCATATCTAATTCTGGTGCAGCTCATAAATTACATCGAAATGTGAATATCAGCAATTTTATGATTTTCATCTGCACATCTATCTGAGCAATCTGTGGTGTTACGATTAATTCAATGTCAGAATACAAAATTTGTTTTTGTAGTTTGAAAATGCAAAATACATTGAAAAAATATTTTAAAATACATTCTTAAAATACTTTGTTTTTCCAATCGAAAATACAAAATACACGATACAAATGTATTTTGAAAATGTATTTCAAACGTATGTGTTTGATATACTGCCCATCTCTGTAGCTTGCTGTGTTTAAAAGAAAGACATGTTGAAGATAGCTCATTAAAGTGAGTACTGTCGCTGCTTCATGTATTTGCGAAGAAGGTAGAATCTAAAGCGACTAAACCACTAAAATACACTAAAATTTAAATTTTTATATGTCCACCATACAAAAAAATTCCTGTTTAATAAAATACGCCCAATTCAATAATGAAGTGGTGTAGAAAATATGTGCATTTACTTAAAACTTGTTGGAGACATGGGAATGTGTACATGCTGACTTCAACCACTTTTCAATGGCTCTTGAAGAAAAAAAAAATTTGTAAGAGAATCGTGTTTCAGGAGCTGCGTACAAATTATGAAAGAAAACAACTACTTCATAAATGCTTAATACTTTTTGCTATTATTGGTATTGATTAAGCCCTAGACAATTTCATTATAACATACCTTTGAGCCTTTTTATACGAGGGGCGCGTACGAATTTCGATTTTGTATTTATTTTAAAATCTGAAAATTTTAATTAATACCATAAAATTCTGTACCATTTTATTTAAACGCTTCGGTCAGGGTTTTGGGGACACCCTGTATACCTAAAAATGCACTAAAAGACAAATGTTTGACGCTTAAGTTTTTTTTTTTTTTCCTAAAACATTTTCGGGAAAACTAAGTTAAGACGTGACATCTATCAGTAAAATATCACTGACAAACCGCCAAACAAAACTTTCGTACCTGATTTATTCCTCATAGATTTTATCGATTTTCTTAGCACATCGTGAAAAGCTTGCATCGATTATACATAATCTTTTTCAACAGGGAAAAACAGTTCTTGTGTATGTTTTTCTTTCCTTTGTTTGTTTTCGAAGTTTATTTCACATTTGAATTGAGGTGTGTGTATGTATGTGTGTGTCCCGTAACAACTGCAGTTTATTTTGAAAATAAATCGAATACACAGTTTTTCGATGCAAATATAATTTAAATATCTCATAAATTGAATTTGAAAGGCCTGTTATTTTTTTATAACAAACAATGTACGATAAATGTGAAGTTTATTTTCTGGTGTGCGTAACTGAGGTAGAGTATGTTTTAATGATCATCAAAGCTTGATTTTCTCGATCGATCTATCTATCTCACAGTCTTGGTATACAAATTAAAATAAACTAATTGCATCATGATCTCCAAAAATATTCAGGATAATTCTTCATCAGCTGCACTTCACACAGAATTTAAAAAAAGCCATTGCCGTTTGTTAAATTTCCAGAAAAAAAATTGATCATGGAAGTATATAAATTTTCAAAAAGTGGCATTTCCTAATAAAACTTGGAATTTTTAACTTTCAAAAACAAATTTTGATCATGGCAGTGTAAAATTTTTCAAAAAGTGGCATTTCATGAAAAAAAATTCGTTTTTTTAGAATTTTTCTCAGCGTTCCGTCACTGTTGTAGTTTTGCCCAATTAGTACAGAGTATAGTCAGTTTGTGAGGATATATCTTTAAAATTTCAATCCCCTTAGAAAATTAGTTTACTTATATTTATGTACTGGAAACCACGTGTTATTTTTTTAATTAAAGCTTAAAGGACTTTGTGCTTTGAGAATACTCCTCTAAAATTACCCTTAATTTTCAATACTGATGACTTAACGGTTTCCGCAGTCAGGGCGATTCAAAGTCGATCTTTTACAGATAAAATTTGTTTGCCTTAGCCTCTCTAGCTTGACTTAACGGGCCCTCCCTTTTAACTGTCTTAACGCCTCTTTTGCCTTAACCCTGCGCCTTAACGGCCCCCTCTTCTACTGCACGGTCTTTTACTGCAACTTTGAAAACCCCCAACGCCAGAAAGCGGCGTTATCACCCACTTTGGGAAAGATTAGTGAATTTAGTGCAACACTTCGTGTGAAAAATTGTCTTGGAAGTTGAAATTTTCAGACTTATGAAGACCTTCTAAACAATGATCTGGCTCATCCAACACCTCCTAGATACAGAAGGCTTGCGAATAGAAGCTTTTACACCATCAGTGAGTCACCACAGTTTCACTTTCACAACGTAAAACTATTTAAAGTTTCTGGTGGGTGCTGCAAATACGGAAAATATCTTAAATTAATGATAAAAATTTAATCTATTTCGATATCATATAACATAATTAGTGGCAGTTAAAATTTCCTATTTGTCCTAAAATTAAATTTTCTATCTTAAATCATTAAAATGTTTTCTGAGGGAGTAAATTCACCACAAACTTTCAATAGTTTTACTATGTGAAGTTAAATGCATGATGATGTCATATTAGTGGACATAGTGATGACGTAAAAGTTTTTGTTCTTGGCTTTGTATATCTAGGAGATGTTGGCTCTTCTCACATACCTCAGTTAGCATTCTTTGAGGAAGGAGTCAGAAAGCCCGTTCTGCAATGCAACAAATGCTTAAATCTTCGTGGCGATTATATCGTAAAACAAAGTGTTCATAAATGATGAAAAGAAGGGGGGGGGGAACAAGAGAGATAAATTATGACAAACGTATTGATTATACAAATTTCTTTACAACACAACAGTCTTTCCGGAGCCAAATTTGGCGAGATTTTTGCAATAACCTCAAAATAACTGTATATCCTTAATAAAATAACTTTATGAGACCCTGTAAAAGAGCTTTAATTATTAAAACCTTTATACAAAGCGTAAACGGATATAAACCTATTCTAAATTGTGATTGAAATGGATTAATGCCGCTAAACTGCATAGAGACAGTCAATGAATCGGAATTTTTTTAATCGTCTTGTAGCGGAAATATAAATGATATAAACACTGTTTTCGACGAAGAGCTTTATCTTGTGATCCTTAATAACGCTTATCTATTTTGTTCCATTTGAAATAGCCGAATATCTCTAAAATGCACTTTCATGAATCATTGCCCTAATATAATTCATCGTAATTCTTTTGGGCGCTCTTGTAGAAGAGTTATAGGTGCTATATACAGCATTTTCATAGGAATACATGGTAATACACCGAGGAATAACATATAAAACTTTTGCAGCAATCGATGCACATTTAAAGCATTTACAGCGAGGACGGACAGACAGACAGACAAACCAAAATCATAAAGAATTTCTATCTCGATGGAATGTGTTAATAAATTGGGGAAAAAAGTAATTACAATTTTCAAAACTCACACTAACAGGCTTAGGTTAGAGAGGGGATTATTTGTCTTATCTTAAACAGAGACTAATTTAAAATTCAATTAAATTCTTCAATAATCTCTTTCGTCAAATATGATTAGCAGCATATCGCCAAATTAAAATATTGAACTGGCATATTTCATGAAAATAATTAAATTCCATAATTTTTTATACGCTGAATAATCGAAAATTAATTAATTTTAAAATAAAATGTTTTAAATTGAACTGAGAATTTATATTCTACTCTTTCTCGTTTCAATTGATTGAAATTATCGTCTTCGGAAGTATAAAAATTAACTTATAACTGCTCTAAAAAAAAAATGAAAGAATCTGAAACATTTTTAAAGGTAACTGTACTGCTTGTTCCAGGAATGATTTTCATAAAAATAAAAAACATAATTATTGCTTCTGTCAATCTAACAACATGATTGAAATCAGAACACTGGGTATAGAAAATGAAAAATTTTAATAAAATATTAAAGCGAAATTCAAAATGGAACGAAAGATAACTGTTAAATGGAGAATTCCTTGCCTGTTATTATGGTTTGCCATATTATATTTTCTGACGTTAATTCTACTTTTGAGAAGACTGGCAGCCAGAATAACTGTTCGAGGGAGGTGGGCGGGTCCCGAACATATGTACTAAAAGGACGGAGTTTTTAAAATTAAAGTACTACTGTTCAGAGTGGTGTACAACAAGTATTTACAGGAAAGCTTAATGAGACGATCGGAGAGAGATAGCTCCCAACTCTCCCGATTTTTTCGGAGGTTCTTACAGCAATTTTTAAACGGTTTCCTCCTAGATTGTATATTCGGACTTATTTTAATTATAAATTGCTAGATAAAAGTTAGTGGTGAGAAATCTCCCAAAGAAATCGGGATAGTTGGCAGCGATGGAGAGATATTTGATATCTCCCTAGCTATTTGTAGAAAATAATTTTAAAAAATTACTTGCCAGGAGACACTGTACTATATTTTAGAACAAATAACACAGAGAAATAACTATCTCAAGCGAAGCGTACCTGACGAGAGATACAAGCTACGGTACAGACATTTCGCAACAGCTTTTAGCATTTGGTGGCCAATCTTTCTCCGAGATCACATCCCCTGGATCACATGACTCTTCGAGTGCAAAAGGGTGTCATTAAAATGGTTGGTTGTGTTGTTTATGGTTATGGTAAAGCTACACTTGGGGGATCTGCCAAGGGAGGGGTGCCTTGGTAGGAGGACTTTCTAAGGGGTTCTAACGCGTATTCAAGTTACATCTGGAGAAACCCTACCATAACTCCAGACCGTTAGATCGACAGCCGCGCGAAGGGACCCGAGCCCGGAACATTCACACTTCGGCCATCTACCATTTTCAGTGGTATAACCACTGTGCCATGTTGAGGCGTCATTAAAATGTCAGCACTACACCTGTATATCTGGTAATCCCTTTATGTGTGTGTAATTTCACGGAAATACACATTCACGAGCTGTGTATATGTGTACCCGTGGTTTTTCATGCTGCTTTGTTCCCAACTTCCAAAAATGTGGACGTACTATGTTCAACTCTTGTATTTATGAATACATAAATGTGTGTGTGTGTGTGAGAGAGAGATTATGTATGCTAAACGCTAATTTTCAACCACGTGGACCGATTTTCAAAGTCCCTTTTTTATTGGTAAAGTCATGTATCAAGGTAGTCTGATATCAATTTCGGCACGTTTTTATGAAATCATCATTCCGAAAACTGGAAAGAAGCGTTTTTTGAACCATTGCTTGAAGGGTTACCAGTAATATGTAGTAATACGTCATAGATCGCAAGTGTTGGCCACTTTTTGTAATTTATCGCTAAACTGAGCCTAAAAAGAATAAGCTTTCGAAAGCGAACTAAGCTTGGCAGTAACTTCTAAATCTAGATAGTAACTACCAAACTCCACTTTTTTACAATGGCATACCTACCATCCATTCCGTTTTTATTAGCCCATTTACCACCACTATTGTTAAACAGTTTTATTTTAAATTGAAAATATGGACTTATTTCAACGCCAAGTCGGCCTCTAAAATAGCCACTTCACCTCTATGTATACTACTATCACTCCGGCTCTTCCCTCCGAAGTTGCCACTATCATAAACGGGCTGCAAGTTTAAAAGTGCCACGGAATTGACATGGTAAACAATACCATGCTCCGCAACCATCCCCACTAAAACACTGTTTGCCATCACTTCGCTAGTTAACGATGTACTCCGACACCAGCACTTCCCGGACACCTGGAAGACCTCCATAGTGTGTCCAATTCCAAAGCCGGGCCAGGACCTTAGTGTAGCTAGTTCCTACAGACTCAGCAGTATTGGGAAGGTTATTGAAAGGGTCATACTGAACAGACACATCATCGACGCTCAAATCATGATCCCCGAACAGTACGGTTTCCGCGCAAAACATAGTACCGTCCACCAATTGCACAGAGTGGTCACAATCAACTTCACCGAAGAGGGATTTGAATATATTCGCAATTGAAAATATTTCAGAAGCGTACATCAGCAAGGAACAGACAGCCATCGTACTACTGGACTTCGCCAAAGCCTTCGACAAGGTTTGGCATGATGGACTGATTTTCAAACTTACGGTTCCCCGATAGCCTCATTAAGCTCATTCATGATTACTTACAAAACCGCAGATTCGTCGTCCGTGTTGACAATGCCCTGTCTGCCGAACAGCCCATCTCAAGCGGGGTCCTTCAAGGATCCATACTTGGACCCACATTATTCAATATTTATGCCAACGCTATTCCACAAAGCGAACATACCACTTCAGCATTATTCGCGGACGACACGGCTTTTATCGGCCGATCGACCTACAAGACCACGTTACAAAAAACAATCCAACACTACCTTAATCTCATCCTGCAATGGACTGCCAAGTGGCATATCACACTCAATGCTGACAAATACCAGGCAATCTACTTTTCAAACAAGCTACCACCTTCTAGAATTATGATCGACGATAATCCCATCGACTGGACTAGTAAAGCCAAATACCTTGGTGTTACGTTAGATAAGAATCTAACTTGGAAAGCGCATATGACTGATGCCAGAAACAAAATGACGGCCGCCTTCCGCCGTCTTCATCCTCTCATCTTCAATAGCAAAGTCTCCAGACATAACAAAGTGCTGTTCTACAAATCCATCATTAGGCCCACCGCTACTTACGCTGTCCCGGTCTGGGCAAACACGGTTAAATCTAACCTCAGCATACTTAATCGACGTCAAAGCACCATATTAAGATCCATCAGGCACGGACACCATTTCCTGTCTAACCAGACTATTCAACCGGACCTCAAGATCGCAACCTTCGAAAAAACTGTGCACAAACTATCACAACGCTTCTATTCAAGGAACAGAAACTTACCGAATGAAAGTGTGGCTGAGTTACCGGATTACGATCCAACGCTCCCAATGAACAAAAAAAGGCCCATGGCCTCTTTCGCCATCCTCCACTGACACCTGCAACTACTATCTGATTGACTGAACTAACACCCGCCATGCTTAGGGCTTCTATTTAAACACAAAATCTAACAACTCATTGATCCTTCCACATACTGGAGATAAGCACCTCGAGTGCAGGTACTCCATTGTACACCCCTCAGTCAGTGAATCAGTCAACGTAAAGTTGCCAAGGAAACATCTGTAATATGAAGTATTCCGACAGAAACGGAACGGTTGGCAGTACAATGGGAATAATAAATTAATCGCGATGCTCAATACTCCTTTCCATTTGTCAAGTATTTTTCATAAGAATATATGAAGCACTGTTTTGATGGTAATCTTAATCGGAAAATATTATCGATTATGCACATGCGCAAATCACCTAAGAATTAAAAGTCGCCATTGGTGACATATATCCAAGCTTTTTCTGAGTAATATTTCGTTTTGGTGATGCAGTCTGAAGTCGGTTTACTTTTTTAAAAAATCTTGTGATTTAACTGAAAATAAATATTTTGAAAACAATGTTTTGATTTGTATTTATTGCGTGCGCAGCATAATCTGTTCATTCAAATTTCCATTCAAACACCTAAATCACCCTTGTTTTCAAATATTGCTTAGCGTTTTTTCAGTCCATGAATTTCTTTCTATTACTTTCCGTGGGAACCCATTTATTCTTCACTTTTTATAGCAAGTAGTTAATGTAGAAAAAAATAAATTTCTTTTGCCTGTTGAACAATAGAAAGCGTAATCGGTTATTCTGTTGCTGCTGAAGAAATTGTTGGAATGAAAGCAAAAGAAATAAACGGTACATGTTCATGCATTCATTCGGAAAAGCATTTGTTTATTTATTCATTTGGTGGAGGGATGATATGATTAAACAAAGCGATACTCGTCGGAAAAGTGAATCTTCTTTTTTTTTTTTTTTTTTTTTTTTTCCAAATTCGATTTTGTGTTTTGTGACCGGTAAAAAGAAAAAAAAATCGTAAGTTACTTTCTTAATAGTTTTTCGTTATTCTAGCAAAATGCAGTCATCTCTCACTTACACGCGTTTTTAGGGACCGATTTAAAATCGTGAATAACTGAAAGGGTCCTATATTTTCAAAATTTTCATTTAAATTATAAGAGAAATAAATTATAAAAATATGCTTAGTAATATTTTTTAGTTGAAAGTGTAATATCATATTTAAAAATATTTAACTATACAAGTAAGTTTAACTTTCAATTCAAAAATAGAATGAAAGTATAATTTCATTTTACATGGGAGAAACTTTATTTGAACTAACATGTCTTTATCAAAAAGTTTTCAATGCTGTGGTTTAGTTTTGTTTAGGACGCGTTTGTAGTACAATCTCTTCTAACTCATCAAAATGTGTTATTGAAGTTAATTCATAAATTTACAGATATCTCACTTTTTCTAGGGCTCCTAAAGCCGAAGCATAAGGTGGTACAGAAAGATCAGTTGCATCATCATCATCTTATTTATCATTCTTCACCCATAAGATATCAAAAACAAAGTTTATTTCATGTTATATTTTCATCAACATTCCCAACATTCGCTATTTTTAAACGCTGTGTCTTGGAAGACGGCGACTGAGAAAAGTGTATCTGTGAAACAGGAATTGTGAATTGCGCTGTTTATGTTCGCGTATAACAGAGAGAGACAGTTCAAAATGGCACTTGTAATTGAGAGACGTATATCATTATTTTCCTATTCCTATATCA
The DNA here is from genome assembly GCA_038373885.1 of Cheiracanthium punctorium. Lineage (NCBI taxonomy): Eukaryota > Metazoa > Arthropoda > Arachnida > Araneae > Cheiracanthiidae > Cheiracanthium > Cheiracanthium punctorium. Next base: position 71,568 of record JAWZYV010003435.1, on the reverse strand, counting down.
TTACTTATATCATTATTTCCCTATTCCTCCTGACTTTCACCCAAAATTCGCGTATGAAAGACTCTTATAACTGAGAGGTCACTGTAGTTTTTCGTTATCCTAAACAAAATATGTTTATAATTTTATGCTTGCATAGCCACCAATTTTTACGCTTTTTCGCGAAGATCATCCACTACAGTTTCCATGAAGTTCCATAAAAAATTTAGATCGATTTTTATTGTCATTTTTATTTCATTTTATTTCTTCTCACCACAGTTTTTTATTCTTCATCAATGAACATTTAATCGACTTTTCTACAAAATACTGCTGCCGGTGAAGTTTGAATGAACATTTTAAGCAAAAATAAATATGTTTAGGAAACAAAATGAAATGTGGGATTGCGGACGATTATCTACGCGAGGGATTTGCTCTTCGTGGAGGCCCTTTCTAAATGGTTCGTAACCCATATTCATGCGAAGCCACGGGAATCACCAAACGGGTAGGTCGACGGTCGCGAACCTGGGTTTGAACCAGGGACCTTCCGCCTTCCAGTTAAGAGCGCAAATGAGCTCGGCCGCTGGTGCGGCGATATGTGTTGGAGTAAACATAAAAATAAAAAGAAAGTTATGAAGATTATTTTTAAAGCATGCATTATCACTTGCTCTTGGCCTGTTTCTCGTCGGTTCCATCATTTGGGAACCAGTTTAAAGAAAACCCAAAATATAATTGAAATATTGTGATTGACGGCTTTATATTCGTAAGTTAATACTTACCGCACTACTTATGCGATCGAGATCGAAAGATTGTTCTTTCCAGGGTGTAAGTGCGTCTTAGGGACTATGAAATTTTAAAAAAAAGTTCAGTTTTCATATTACTTTACATTCTGGGGATAATGTCGGAACATCTGAGAACTTTTACGCTTGTTCAGAATATTATTCGCGGTTATTGCCGTCTCCCGTTCTGTGATGCATGACAATTTAAATTTTCCATGTGTGATGAAGGTTTTTAAAAGTTGAGGTGTGCACTCTTCCAGATAAAGAAAGGAAAAAGAAAGAGTAATAGTCTGCAGCTATGTGTTGGGATTTATTATTCGATTTTTTTCCTGGTAAAATCAAATTCCTACGTCTTTATCAAGCACCAATCCTGAACAATAAATTTCCTGCATCGATCACTTTTGAATTGGTTAAATCCTCCAACCAAGGCATCTCCTTCCCGCGCGGTAGGCAGATGCCGCTCCTTAGATATGTCATACCACAAAAAAATGTACGCTATACTTTCAAAATAACATGCGATACGACCGGCCGCTTCACTGAAAACTTTTACGCACATTTTGAAAAATTATAAACTACAACTTTTTTACTAGTTTTCCCGAAATCCAGTTTATTTTATTTTAAAATTATACTACCAATAAGAAAATAGTGGTAAGTAATCTTCCGAAAAAGGAAAAATTTTTAGCTATACTATTGAGTCTTAAAACATTTCAAAGGACTAAAATTTTGTTTCCATAAAGAATGCAATGCTGAAAGATTAACTACTTCATACGCAATGAAAGGGAAAAAAAACTCTGGAAAAAATGTGTCTTTTATTGAAGCAATTCATCCCCACCGAAACACCTTTTATCACTCGGAAATTATTAGGCGTACCACAAAATTGGCATTTCTCTTACGATACACATTACATTACCTATAACCCAATCTTGGACGTGTTGATTGAGTTAATTTTCTACCTCATCACCATGCTATAAATTCGTATTTAATGGCCCTCTTTCGCAGTTTCGCCCGCCTGATCACCCCATTTATCTGGCGGAGGAACAAAAAGCTGAGCTACCGTGCAATTAACGGCGCAATTACACAGATTACTCGAGAAATAAATTAGCAGGGCTTCAGTTAATGCTTTTTTATTTTATTTTTCCAGATTTCTGATTCTCTGTGGCCTCCTCATTGAGAAGCACACTTAATGTGCACCAGTCGCTCAGAAAATAGGGATATTTACACAATGTGTTAAAGGAAAACTGCTAAGTGTTTTACTTTAACACAGCTCAAAAATAAAGAAAGCTCAAAAAGCTCAAAAATACAGAACGCTCAAAAATAACGAACGCAAAATAAAGAACGCTATAAAGCTCAAAAATACAGAACGTAAACGAAAATCTGAATTTATAATGTACGGCTTGTGATCACAGTTCAACTGTTTAAAAAAAAAAAAATCTTAAGCACTCTCAGATTTTAAAATGTTGCGCATTAAAAGCGTATCATAATCCATGGGTCAGTCCTATTTGTTCCATTACGTTGAAAAGTGTATCAAAATTCATGAGTGTACGTTGGAAAGTGTATCAAAATTCATGAGTATTTGTCTTCTTCGTTCCATAAAACCTTTTTAAAAATATTTAAACAGTTTACTAAAATTGTTATGTAATCTTCGTCAGGCCTATTCTAATTATACTCGTGGCCGAAGAGATATACAGTCTGAGGAGCTGACATTCTGGTAACACCACTTAGCACTCGAAGACTCATATGATCAAGGGGGTGTGACAATCTTAGCTGCACTATGGTGACTAATTAAGGTTCGAGAATGGTGGAAGAAATTTATCGTTCATATTTTTCCACTTTTTTCACGCTTAGAATGCTAACAATAAGTTTTTCTTAGACTGTAATAGTAGTACAAAATCGAGAGATTAATCACGATTTAAATTATAAAATTTAAGTTTTTGCATGAAAAGAAGGAAACCGATAACACGAACTTCTGATAACTTGAAATGTTTGACTGGTGCTTTGGTCCTCGAGGTATCTCTAGTTGACTGTAGCTCTCAAAGCATTCGCGTGGTATTACAGTTGGCTACGACTGGTGAATGTAGACGGCGATATTATACAATCCTCATATTTGTTTTATAAAAGTAATCACTTATTTAATAAATTCTGAATGTTACAATCCTGCTGATCAATCGATTATTCTTCGCATTTTTTTTTCCTTTTCTAAAATTTAGATTCAAAGCTAGTAACGGAAAACTCTTACGCAGTTCCCAATTTCTAATTTTACTAAACCTATTTATAGAGCCGGTGTCATCATCAACTTAAGAATCTTAACAACCAGAAAGTAAAGTAAGTTAATTTTTATATATTTTTGAGTTAAATTTTATTGTAATGTGATGTTATTTTTTCAATGAAATAAAGGGATCAAGAGAACCCATTTGTTGGGTCGGGTGATATTCAAGTAAAATCGTTTAATTATTACAGTATCGAGAACTCAAATAAAGTGTATCTCATAATTATATTTACAGACAGTTTTATTGAAATAATTGTTGAAGCCTGAAATCATAGTGTAAATTTACTACAACAAATAATATTTTACACAGTTTTTCTTTTTTTTTCATTAAAAAAAATAAGTTGTCCCAAAAATATTTACATTTTCCCGAATATTTTGTACTAGCCACCTCCGACGACCTGTTGGTTCGCCATCTTCATAAATCTTGTTCGGAGAGAATCCTCTTCCTCACTGGATTCCTTGGCACTGAAATCTCTCAGATTCTGAATGGAATTTAAAATTAAGATGGTAAAAAACAGGAGCTGCCCTAGAGTAAGTGGCGCCCCCTGCTAATGTAAAATGGCTAATGTTTATGCTCTACTTAGTTTTTGAGTTCGAAATGAAGCCCCTTTGAAGCCGGTGCCCAGATGCGATGCTTACCGTGTCGGGCCGCGCCTGGTTAACAAAATAAGATGGTTAAATGATAAAAAAAACCTACAAAAAGGTACAAATTATTTTCGTCTTATATTAATTCTGAAGAGCTTCTGCATATATTGGCCTTTATCAAAAAACGAAAAGGAAAAAAAAAAAAAAGGTAAGAAAATCTGAAACACTTTCAGATTTTAAATACGCACTCAAGCGCTATATATTAAAAGCGTATTGTTACGAATGTTTGGGGCAACCCGCTGTTCTGGGGCTTAAATTAGTTCATAATTAGTATTCTATGCTTCAAATTGTTAAATTTTACTTTTTGTTGCATCGAAATCGGTAAACTAGAACCGGAGATACGGAGGTTTCGGCTTCCCATACAAATATATGCAGTTTCTAGAAATCTCGAGAAATATTGGTCCTAGGCCTTTGGTAACTTCACTTTTGGGGACTTACTTTTGGCGCCACATTTGGCGATATTTCGCCAAATTTGCAGAGAAAAATCTTCTGCCGTCCGTCCGAAACTTCAGTTTTATTTTGTTTTTTCTAATTTTTGGAAAGATGTTCTTCGATAAATAAATATCAATTAGCAATATTTACAAAGTAAGAGCTTGAGTCTTGATAAGGATCTGATAAAACTACGAGTACTGAAATGCTTTTTGCATGAAGACCGAAACAATCTCGTGGAGAGTGCAGTTCATCATGCTCTTTTAAATAAATCAGAAGAGTATGGAATATCACTGGAGAAAAGACAGCGATTAAAAAAAGAAAGGCCGGTGAGAAAGAAAAGTCAAGAGATACTAGATTTAATTTGCAAGAAGAAAATAAGAGAGCGATGCTTCAGTGCATCGACCGATTTTATTCAGAACTCAATATTCGAACATCGGCTGTCAAAGAAGTAACACACATGTTTGAGATAATTGATACTAAGACAATTTTATCTGTCATTGAAGAAGAATTAACAAAGTGCGTAAATAATTTTACAAATGTCTACGACGAAATAGCAGGCCCCGAACTGCAAATCGAAATTCCACGACTAAGACGCCACTTAAAATCTGCTAGTATCAGCCTGAAAGAAGTTAATGTGTGGACAGCCCTAGAAATATTAAATTTTATAGCTGAATGGGATTTTATGGAATCACTTCCAACACTTTCCTTAGGTCTAAAATTATATTTGGCAGTTTGCATATGAGTGAGTTCGCGCGAGAGGAGCTTTTCAAAGCTCAAACACGTTAAAAATTATCTGTGATCAACAATCAACCAATCAAGACACTCTGGCCTTACAATATTATCTATCGAAAGTCATTTTGTCGCAAGCATAAGTTTTGATGAACTAATCCGGAACTTGGCAACCTTGAAGGCTGGGAGAGTTTTAATTTAAATTTTGTAATAATTTTATTTTTTAATGTTTGCATTTCATTTAAAGGTCTCATACTAAGAAGTATGAAAAATGAAAATCGAGACAAGTGCTTACATGCATATAAATGTTCACCTATTTACATAACTAATTTGTTTGCAACTAAACAATTTTATATATTTATATAATAGTTTATTTTATTTGTATTACTAGCTTCAAAAACGGTAATTACTTAAACGATTAAAAGATATTATTTTTCATATGGGGTTTCCTGCGCACAGCTTTATAAAAGCAAAAATCATTTTACAAACTCAATTATTTTTACTCTCCACGTTATATAAATTTTTATTTTACAAAAGATTTTATTAGACTAAAGCTTAAATAAATAATCATTTTTTAACATGTATATAAAGATAAGTATGTGATTTGTACATAATATAGGTCATTTTAATGATGTCTATTTAAAGTATAGGCATAAAAAATGTGAGTTTGTAAACGATTTTTATGTATGTACGCGGCGCGCAATGAACCACATGTAGAAAATAACATCTGAATCTTTTAATCAATACAATTTTTCTAATTAACTTTGGAAATCTTTGACGTCAGTAATATAAATAAAAAAAGGCTATTATGTTGATATACTAAATAGCTTACTAGTAAATAAATTCTGTATGCAATTAAGGAGCATATATATACATGCAAAATTTTATCAATTTTCATTACTTTTAAAAGGTACAAGACCCCTTAAATAAAGCAGTTTTTCAGTGAGTATTGAAAGAGAAGAGAAAAAGTATTATATCTCGAATATTGTTAATGAGTTTGCTCACTTTTATCCAGAATTAACTTGGACTGGCCTGTGTATGTGAAGGAGGATGGATGTGAAACCGGATGTGCCCGCACCGGGTGACACCGTGTTTAGAGATGCCACTGCTTACAAGAATGTGTTGCTGCAAGTGGAACCAGCTGTGCTCTACTCGTTTTTTAATTACTAAATCGTCGAAAACTGATGATTATGGGCGTTCACCTCTCGTGCAAGTACTACCCGAAATTTTTCAATTGCATTCTTGTTTGGGCTCACTTGCCAGTCAGTTATAGTCACTTGACGCAGCGAAAACTGAACTTGTTGAATATGAGATGTGATTCGACTCATTCATCTGTTCGATTTCCTGTTATTTCTGCCTAAGGTACTTCCATTTGAAAGTACGGTAGAACCCCCCCCCCCTCCTACAACGCTGCAGACACTTCCGTGGTATATGAATCAGTCTTGTACGAAGTCTCAGCTATACTCTACCTGGAGCGCGGTCCAACCGCTACGTACCTAATTTGCACACCTTAAAAGCCCAATGATGTTTAATGTTGCAATTCAAAAGTTATATTAATTACTGGAGCTAAAGCGTAATAAAATTGGAACGTCGGTCTCATTTTACCGTGCTATACGGGCCTCTTTTAACTTATACGAACACAATCGCAACCAGGGCTTCGAACCTTAATTTTTTTGGTTCAGATTCAACTAAAAATATATACAGGGTGTCCAACCTAAATGTGACCCAATAGCTAATTCCCGAACCGTTCGGTTTAGATATGCACTTCCAATTTAAAAAATGTTTTATAAAGGGTAAAGAATCTTTTTACGTGCTTTTCGAACCAAAAAACCCATTTAAAAAATAATTACAAAAATTAAATTTTTATACGGTCCCCAGGTCCTATCACTTATATTTAGGAAAAATGCAGTACACAAAAACAAAGTAAACACAAAAAGTTTCATTTTATTACAATAAAAACTGACCAAGTTATGGAACTTTGAAAATCATACATTTCATCCATTTCCTCGGCCAATTTCAAGAAGCTGCTAGTAAGGGACCGTCTCCAAAGTGAAATTAATTGGAACTCTGCCAGGAAACTTTCGCTCTTGCACGTCACTCTTATGTAAATCGTTTTAAAAATTTAAAAGTACATACATTACGTTAATATTACAATAATTGAGTACTTAAGAAACAAAATTTATTCTGTGTACGTGTAAAACATAGATAAAATAAAATATTTTGGACGAAGAAAACTTTTCAAAAGCAGTTCCAAAAAAATAGACTTATTTGCCTGCGGCTTCAGACTGATTTGCTGCGGTACTGATCATGGCAAACGTTAAAAATCTGTTGTGTAGTCGCTTGCAATTGCATACAGTCGTATTCTAATATTACGAATTCTAGTATGGGAGAACGAGATGTATACAACTGGTCTCCAGGCATTAGCTCCTGCGCCAGGACTGGACGATAAGGAAATGCACCGTATGTATGTAATATGTTCCACACCGTCGATTTTGAGTAGGAACAAGCCTTGCTAATATCCTGGACACTACTTTCAGGATGAGCCAGGGCATATCCTAGAACATCCTCAGCGGGTATCCGCAAGCTTAAAGGTGTGGCACGAGACAAGGGAATACGTCTATGACAACTCCCAGTTCTATACAAGCGTTGAACAGCACGGGCAATCGTACAATAATATGGATGTCTTCGACTGGGAAATTTAATGGCATAAAGTCTTGCCGCCTCACTGTTATTTCGATTACACTGCCCATACAACAGTACCATTTCGCAGTATTCTTCATTTGTATACATCTCGTTCTCCTGTACTAGAATTCGTAATATTAGAATACGACTGTATGCAATTGCAAGCGACTACACAACAGATTTTTAACGTTTGCCATGATCAGTACCGCAGCAAATCAGTCTGAAGCCGCAGGCAAATAAGTCTATTTTTTTGGAACTGCTTTTGAAAAGTTTTCTTCGTCCAAAATATTTTATTTTATCTATGTTTTACACGTACTCAGAATAAAATTTGTTTCTTAAGTACTCAGTTATTGTAATATTAACGTAATGTGTACTTTTAAATTTAAAAACGATTTACATAAGAGTGCCGTGCAAGAGCGAATGTTTCCTGGCAGAGTTCCAATTAATTTCACTTTGGAGACGGTCCCTTACTAGCTTCTTGAAATTGGCCGAGAAAATGGATGAAATGTATGATTTTCAAAGTTCCATAACTTGGTCAGTTTTTATTGTAATAAAATGAAACTTTTTGTGTTTACTTTGTTTTTGTGTACTGCATCTTTTCCTAAATATAAGTGATAGGACCTGGAGACCGTATAAAAATTTAATTTTTGTATTTTTTTTCTAAGTGGGTTTTTTGGTTCGAAAAGCACGTAAAAACATTCTTTACCTTTTTTAAAACATTTTTCAAATTGGAAGTGCATATCTGAACCGAATGGTTCGGGAATTAGCTATTGGGTCACATTAAGGCTGGACACCCTGTATATCGGTTCAGTTCCGGTTTTCGTTCCGCCAAAAATAACGGTTTTCGGTTGAGATGATTCTACTTGGAAAAGGGATGATAGGTTGAGATGGATACTTTTTGAAGATTTATTTTGGCGCGCTGTCTTTTATGAAGTTTTCCATTTTGTTTTATTTCTATTCGGAATATCAGAACTACTCTACTTATTGCAAGTTCGCGTGTAAATGGAGTTTTAAAGGTAGAAGGGCGTAGCTAAACTTCCACTCGTCCTTATTTAGATAAAATCAAATCAGACCTGACGCATGCGTAAATGTGGGGAAGGTTCTGAAAAACGGAAGCAGACTGTACATGCAATGATGATAATTATATGGTTGACGTTAAATTAGAAAATATTGATAAGGTGGTTACAGTAACAAAATGTCTGAAGATATATCGAACCGAAATAAACTGATATTTTTTTTCGGATCAGTCACGATTTTTGTTCCGACCAAAATAACTTTTTTTTTTTTGTGGTTGTTTTGTTTTTTGTTTCGGTTCAGTTCCGGTTCAAATCCCTGATCGCAACTTTAATGCTGTGCTATATGAATCCATCATATATGAACCTGTGTTATAGGGAGTGTACTGCAGATGCCTGTTTAAGACATTTTCATAATCATCAGAATGCTGTCGAAACCTAATCAATTAATGACCCTATAAGTTGGCTCTCTTTTAACGACTTTCAAGAAACCGTGAAAAAATGTCCTTAAACAGAATTAAAAAAAGAAAATAACATTTCCTTTCACACTTTACAGGGTAAGGGCTGTAAATACATGTCTTAATATATTGGTCTGTTTAAAAATGCTATTCTTACTATCATATTATCGTTTTATTCACAAAACCTATTTTAAATTGCATAAAAAAAGAGTATAAACGAACTTTACAATAAAATTAGGATTTAAAAATATCAAAAAGTGTTGTTTGCTTCATTTTTCGTCTTGTTTTCGTTGTTCTCTATTCCAGATTTTCAAAAATGTTAAATGTGCCAGAAGTTACATCTGTGTAAGACCGTGGGTGTCTCATTTTTCGTATCTTCAATTGCATCTTATTCGTCTGACACTGTATTTTCGTTTAATATATCTTCATATATTTTTACTATATGTCTGCAATCTGCTGTAAAACAGATTCATCACAACTGCACAAACCTTGATCTCAAACATCATCTTCAGCAAACTTATACATCCACATAAGATTCCCATGCTGCAAATAAGAAGTTAAAAAGAAAATCGTCATTAAACAGAACTAACGACGTCATTGAACAGAATTCTTTTTACGTCGTAGGGACGGAGACTGCGAAATATCGCCTTTCAATTAGAGAGCGTCGTAAAACGGACATCTTCCATCCTACAAAGTCAATGAGAATGACCTCTAATGAATAAATCAGGAATAAAAAAGTTAGTAAAAGCGTTTTCAAAAATATTTTCACTGCAGTCTATTAAGATCAAGCAGGTATTTTAGCGTCGACACGCAAGATTTGTCACGGTGGAGTACTTTTCAAATGTTTATGCTAAGATAACAAGGAGGAGGGGGAATAAAATGTGTTGAAAATCTCACAAGGATTGTAATTTTTTATAATTGATCACGAAGTTTGGTGCCAAAAAATAAGTCTTCAAAACCGAACCAAGCTTGACGATATCTTCCGAATTTGGCTAGAAACTGGCAAACGCAACGGTTTATTACAAAGGAACAGTATAGTTAGAATATGCCTGAATAATATCGTAAAATAGTTTTAGCAGGCGATTTTAAGATATATTTGAATTCCGATGAAATATTTTATGGAACAGGGAAGACAATACGGCACACTCATCGATTTTGATACACTTTCCAAATGGTATTTATAAAAGGTGAAGTAGTTAGAATATGCTTGGCGAAGATTGTAGAATAGTGTTAGTAGTCGATTTTAGGATAGATTTCAATTCCAAAGATATGTTTTATGGAACAAGGAAGAAAAGCACGGAACACTCATGGATCATGATGCACATTCCAAAAAATTATTTAAAATGGTGAAAGATAGTTGGAATATGTCTGGAAAGATTGTTAAAGTTGCATATTGTAAAAGTTTTAGTCGATTTTAGGCGATTTTAAGATGGATTTCGATTCCAAAGATGGGTTTTATGGAGCAAGGAAGAAAAGTACGGCACATTCATGAATAATTATACACTTTCCAACTTAATGGAAAGAAAAATAGGCACGTCGCATGGATTAAGATACGCTTTTATTATATAGCACTTTAGTGCATATTGAAAATATGAAAGTGTTTCAGATTTTATTTTTTTACGTTTATTTAAATACTAAATGCAAAATATTCATTATTGTGAGAAAGTTACATTTTCCCTTTTTTATTTATTAAAGATATTTTCTGTTCCATAAAAAGAATCAAAATTAAATCTTACTTCTGAAACATCTTTTTAGGCATATATTTTTAGAGAAAATTACTCTGTTATTCGCTAAGTAATTGTAAGAATGTTCAGTAAAATTTCAAAATGTTATTGTTTGTTTACAAACACAACGAGCATGTATCCATATTAATGATCGAAATATCTAGATAATATTCAACGATTCTTATGCTAAATAATACTACAATTCAACATTTTTAAAACACAAAATCGTGAATGAGTCTAAATGGACACATAATTTAAAATTGAATTTTTATTTTAAAAAAAATATTATTTTTTGTTTAGAAAGCGTAACATCAGTCCGAAAGTACAAAGAAAATAAATATCCGGTGATCCATTGAAACAGAAAGTGTCCCATACCATGACAGAAAACCCTCCTTGTCGACTGAAGAAGCCACGACACGTTGTTCTCGGTGTAAATCATGCCAATAATGCTCCTAGCCATCAAGGATATTCAATTTCTGTTTTTTTTTTTTCGTCACTGAAGAAAGTATTTAACAAATCATTCATCTAATGCAGTGGTTCTCAACCTTTTCTAGACCACCGCTCCCTTTAGAAGAAAAACATACCAATGCTCCCCAGTCCATAGCACTTAATTTTGAATGCAATATAAAAATATTGTTGCATGTTATATGTACCTAATTTTGTGATTATTTATTTTTGAAATCATAAAGCAGATTAAATTATAAAGTGTCCAACAATTCTCTGTCACCCTGTACACAGGTGTAAACCAAATTGGGGTGGGGTCCAACTGCTGAAAGCTCTTAGGACTGTAGCCTTGGAAAAGGAATTTATTTTTTATCTCTCTCTCGATGGAACGTGTTTTTTATTAAAAAAATAATTCTTAATGAAAAGACAGCATTTTCAACTCATGTTTAAAAATAATGTAGTGTAAAATATGTATCCAACGCATAAAAATATTTCGTAATACATCTGAGATGGCGAAAGCCAAAGCACAAAGAAAAGGCAAAAGATCTGTACAAGATATTTTATATTCTCAGATTGTGACCTATTCACTTAAGTAAAAAAGCTAAGATATTTTTATAAATAACGAGTGCATTTTTATATGATCTGTAAAAAATACGAAGCAACGCATTCCCTAAAGTATAAATGCATATTTCAAAAACAGCTTTTGAGAAAATTCATAGGCGTTTCCGTAAAATGGGACATAAATATCGGATAAAGTCAATTGTCTTTTTGCTTTGTTTTGCAAACGTTACGTGAATTTATTCCGTAACATTACTTTTATATTTCTATAGAAACATAAATATAAAAGGAAACGGGAGATATAGTGGAAACGTAAAAATTTCAGCAGTGCTTAAATGTAAGAATGTATTTTTAAAACAACGAAGCGAACACTTGTAGTTGAGTTTTCAGTTTATGAACTTTTAATATTTATATATATCGGCTGTTTTTGCACTGTTCCAATCTCTTGAACGGGTTCCCACCTAAAATGTTTACTGGAGTGTGGAAAACATAACTGCCAACAATTCCGATTTTATCTGAAAATTTTCCACCACAATTTCTGAACAGTTTTGTTTTAAAATTGAATTTTTAAACTCATTTCATGCAGTTGTTGTAGTAGTTAAGAAAAGTTCTCAAGTGTGGTCGTAAGGTTTGACCTGCCATTGATTTCAGGTGATAACAAGCAACCTGCGGCTATTAAAAGAGCTCTAATGCGTCGGTTTCGAAACGGTGGATTGCGAAAACGATATACTAGAAAACGACTGCACAAAGTGGTTCGCCACATCCTTTTACGCTTCAGAAAGGGTCAGCACAAAAGGGGTTGAGAGCCACTGTCTAATTCACAACTATCAAATTTTACGCTTTTGTTACTGTAAGATTACTCACCACTATTTTCTTCTAAACAATTGTATATTAAAATAAATGCATTCGTTCACCAATCTCAATTCGGATGTATGCCTAAATCTCTAATCTGTATTTGATCTAGATGAAATTCATAATGAAATTTAAGTTCTTGGCCTCACCAGCTTCGATTACTTAATATCAAAATTTAAAGCTCTAAAAATTAAAGTTGTGTTGCATAATTTTCCGAAAAACTTGGATTACAGATACCAGCTGTGCTATTGGAACGAGCTATTTCACCCTCAGATGGCACACAATAAAACTAGGCTTGGAGCCAACCATGGACACAGAAAGGAATCTTCCATGTTGCACATTTGTAATTATGGAAGCGAAGAGGTTAAACTTCGGTTCAAGGGGAATGGTCAGATTTAAGGCTCCTTTATCAGACGAATCGGTCTATTTCTCAAAGGCCGTTCTAACCAAACAAATGAACAATGCCATTCTTTTCTTATTGCCCATCTATCTAAAATTTATGTGTAAGAAAAACAACTTCCTATTTTGGTTCACTTTAATGACAATCTCCCCGACTCCCGAAGTCAGAATGTCTATAATAAAACTGGGGTAAGATGACACTAATGACTCTATCCTAATTATTGGTAGTTGTCCCTACAAAGCCCAAAAATTAATGACAGCCGAGAAATTCAATCTTAGCCCCTAACCGAATCCGAAATGATCAGCCACATTTTACCGCCACGATACGGTCACCATGTGTGGTGAAAAGCTGGGGATCGAAGAGTTTCTTATTACAATTCCGCAGTGGTTCGTGGACTAAAGGTTTCGTGCAAAATGTGAAGTATCGATATCGCCTATAATAACTATGCTTCTCCGCCTGCATTTTGTCTTACCTAGGTTCTGCTATTTAATTAGAGGAAAGAACCCAATTTAATTTTCTATTCAAACTACGTAATTGCCAACTTGTACTGTTTTATAAGTACTTTTTCCGCCATTTGCATCAGCAGTCTATCTAAATTCAAATATATAAAAAATCATTTAGAAAATAGTGGTGAGCAATCTTCCGGGAGGAAACGTACAAGTTGGCAGCTATGCAATTATACTTAGGGGCAGTGGCGGCTCCTCTATTTGAGCACATGAGCACCCCCTAGAGCAGTGTCTCTTAACCTTTTTGGCACAATGGACCACTTTAAAAATTTTAAATATGTCACGGACCCCTCTCACGAAATCAGAGCTCGGTGTACTGTACTGTCAAAGAATACTGTTCGTAGAAAGACACTTTTATAAATGATGTTTAGCTCTGACACAACACTATCAGTCTACTTTAATTTAAAGAAATCTTTTATATTTTTCACGATAAGAGAGAGAGAGACATAATAAAAAATATAGAACGGATTTGGGGGCCCCTCTGAAACCGGGGTCCAGGTGCCTTGCATCCGCAGCATCCTGCCCCCCCCCCTGTGGCCGGCCCTGCATTTGTGATCCACATTTTGGACATTCATACATCTATGAAATCATTCCCTCTTTCATACATTATTCTAACACCGCTTTCTTACCCATGACTGGTAAAACACTAAAATAGCCAACTGAATATTTATTTTTCGCATTCAAAACTTCAGCAAGAGCTAATTCCATGGTGAAATTAAGCATTTAGCAATAATATAAGCTACGAAAACACCAAAAAAATATGCTACTCACAAACAGATGCCAAAAATAAGACAAAAATAAATGTACGTCTTACCTCCAGGAAAATTGGAAATAAAATCGTGAATCAAGTTTAAAATTATACTGCTATTTCCAACTCAAACAAATTATCGACCAATGAAAAGGCTAAAACAAACGAGAAATAAATGAGCATGCGCGAAAAAGCGCCTCAAATTCTCTTCTCCGGAGGAGCGGAAAAAGAAACAGGGTTGCCATACAGAGCGTGCTAAGGATGAAGTAGGTCCGGGTTACCACTGCTGGCTAAATATTGATGCAAACATTTTAAAAATTAGGATCAGTCGGCGGACCCCCAAAATATGACCCATGGACCCCCAAGGGGTCCATGAACCACAGGTTAAGAAACCCTGCCCTAGAGGAAAAACACATTAACAGAACGATAAACACATTAACAAATTAAACTAAAAAAATATATATCAAGTACACTTCTAGATTTTTGTAAATTTAAAACGGGAGTTTTACTCTCCCCCCCCCCACACACACTATTATTAGATTCGCTTATTATAGCTAACGCACTGTATCGTAGGTTGCTACAGCATAGTATTTCGCCACTCGCACGTACGATCGGTCAAATGGCCTTTTGAACCACTCGCTGAGAAAAGACGCGGAGAGAGTTGCGGGAGAAGTAAGGCGCCGCTGATATCACTATGTTTGCACATTTTCAGTGTGCTCACGGGCGATTTTTTTTCTGTTATCTCTTCCGGATTCTCCCTTGGTTTGTTATGTTCTGTTACTCAATACTTTTTTTTCAATTTCTTATAATTTTCTTTATTTTTATCACTTTTCACTACAGTATTTTTTACGAACTAGTGTAAATAATTAAGATGGGAGTAAAAGAAGTGTTTCGGAGCTAAAGCAATTACATTTTTCAATGTTATCCTTTGAAAAAAATTGAAATAAAAAATCAAGACAACACTTTTGCTAAAACTTATCTTGGTGACTAAATGTAAGACCCAAGATGACTTGTTTTCTTTCAGTTGCATGCATTGTTTTTCTTTAACTGCTGGAAATGCAAATATATTTTAACTTATAAGGTGCGTCGTATCTGCATATTTAATTTTCGAAATTTATATTCTGAACTTCCATTTAAATAACCCACGTGCCGCCATTGTTTAGGAGTGTTACGAATTAGCACTTTTATGCACCAATTTATCCAAGCATAGTTACTTCTATTTTAAAATGACCTAATCACTGTGTAAAATAAAAGAGAATACCGCATAATCTATTTCGGTTGGTACAAAGGATCCTCTCTTCTTCAGTTTAAAAAAAAAAGATGTTGGGTGGGGGGCAGAATTTTATTTGTAAATGAAGAAAGGCGGATCAATTTTATAGGATCCGAAATGATCGCTTTGCTGTAAATTTTTATAAACAAAAATGTTAATAAATTTGAAACGTTAACACATAAATACATGCTTTCTTTACCTCTTTTGTCATTTTTTCAACTTTGTAATGTCGTCCTAAGAAACAATAGTAAAAAAGTGTAGCAAAAGTGAAACTTCAGAATTGTTACTCGAGTATTCGAAAGCAATCATTTTAATTTGGGTTATTTTTACCGAAGCTTTTTCTCTAGTATCATTGGGAACCAGTAATAACTGCTACAATACCAGTGATAGGCGCTGAAGAAAGCTATTAAAGTACTTAAGAGAATTAGAAGAGATGGGGCAGAGAGTTTCTTGTTATCCACGAAAGAAAAAAAAATCGAAATAATACAAGAGTTTCCGGAAAATAAAGAATGGGAAAAAGTTGTGCTTGTTATCCGTTAAATAAATAAATAAAATAAAATAAATAAAAGCAAAGGCATCAGACATAATCGTTAAGTTAAAATGAACTATCATTGCGTTAGTGATATTTTATAGATGCAATAGTTTTTAAGTAGAAGAAAAACAATTTTTTAATGAAATAAGCTCACTGAAGTTTGTCAATGTTAGTGTTTCAAATCAAATCATCGTTATAATAAACAGGTATAAAACAATGCACGTTGAATCTGTTTAATCAAAGAGGCATAGTTACCAACCTTTACGGAATTATAACAGCAATTTTTCTGAACTAATTTTTTTTTCAACTGCTAATACGATCGTTTATGTGTTTAAAAGTTTGCTTTATTCTAAAACAAAAATTACAATCTACAAAAGCTGGTTGATTATATTCCGTAAACGTCGAGACTCTTTGAAGGGCTACTATTCTATTAACTAACCACGTTATCATTCCAATATTTCGTACTGCAAAATACTCTTTGATGCCATGGAGTTCCTCTCTATATTATGCAATTTACAAGGGTCGGTCCATTTAAAAAAAAATAGTACAAATAATATTTGTTGTGTCTGCATGAAAAAAAAAAGAAAATTTAATTTAAAAAATGATATCACTATTTCAAAAGTCATTTCTTTGTATGTAAATGTTATGCTCACTTAGTTATTCAATTTTAAAATGTATCGTTGATGATCACACGCAATTCGTAAATTCCTGAAGTATAAATTGAGTAATACAACTAAAAGAAAAATATTTCTCATGGTGTTTTTCATTCATTTCAGCTTTTGCATCAGTGAGTGGCGAGTGTCAAATAAAAATATAATATGATTTTAAAAATTCCAAAAGTACTAGGGGTGCTGAAATGAAACCTTTGGCGAGCCGTATTTTGGAACGAACCTGGAGCTCTATTCTCTCTCGGTTGTTAAAACTCGTTGATTATGAACTCTGCCCCGTCTTGAAGTCACTTCAGGTGGAGTCTTACGGCGGAGCGTCAAGCGGTTCTTGTAATTGATTAAATGACCTCCCGATGTTCTCCGAAGGTGTTAGCCCAGTCGATAGCTAACCATCGACCTCGAATTAATAGGGGCAGAATAGATCTCCAGGTTTAAAAATAATTAAACACACACTAAAATGTGAAAGGTGGTCCTTTTTGAACCACCCGATGCAATCGTTCTGGTTAAGTATATATATATATTTTTGTTACTTTAGAAAAATTTTAATTACTTTTTTTACCCTGTAATGCGTTTTTTGTTCTAGCGTTCTTGTGATCCTGGGGATAAATTCTCTCCGAGTTAGTAACTGTCAGCCAGTACATAACTTCCAATTTTCCTTATATTCAATCGTTTGTTAGAGACTGCTCTGATCATTTTCTGAACTGGTTTTTAACTCGTTAAATCAATTTCAGAAACCCTTAAATGCTCCTCCATAAGACTCCCCGAAAGACGGAACGGAGTTGACGATGTAGCTTTTTTACCGATTTGGGGAGAATTAGCCCTGTGGTCTATATCGATGAAATTTTTAGTTCGTTTGTCCTCATTTTTGAGGAATAACATTCGATAAAATTGTTTTGCCTATTGCTTAGTTCAGAGGCGTAGCCAAGGGGGGGGGGGGGGGGGAGGGGTGGTCATAACCCCTCATGAGAAATTTTTGCCATACAAAAGGTATATTCTTCACTACATTATCACACACACGTATGCATATATGTGAGTCGTAGTAGTCGTAACCCTCCCCCATGAAAAATTTCTGGCTACGCCCCTGCTTAGTATATTAATTATTATTTATATCGTTATGTACCTTTATAATATTATGGTTTTATATTACATACTTATACTGTTTATGTGCCAGTATTGTTACCTAATGACTTATTGTTAAAGATAAAATGACGTCATGTAGAAAAAAAATGGCGTCCAGTTTTTAAGGACATAGACTTATTTACAAACTAGCTGCACTTGATTTGAACCAAAGCACTGCCAATTCTACCACCTTCAAAAATTTGCTACCTTAGGCAAGAGCATAGCTAGCCTATTTAAAAATTCAAAGAGACTAGTTACTTAAAATGAAATCTAAGAAAACGGTCGTAGGACGATTTATACGTAAATCTGATGTACACCACCGCAACAAAGAAGCAAAAGTTAATTAAATCAGTCAACAGAAACAGGAGATGCTTGCATTAAAAAAAAAGATTTGAGAACAATATTCTATCTGAGAGTTACTATGATAACGTGAACTAATATAAAACAGTTTTTCGATATCTGAATAAAACCAGAGAATAAATAAACTTTGTGAGTAATGCGCATGTACAAGAATTAGTCCAGTACAACCAAATAACTGGTTGCCCAGCAGAACCTGAATATTTTTAAGATTTAAAGAAAATACCTGTATATTTTTAAGATTAACAGAAATTTAAAAACTCAACTGCTGTTTCAAAGTTCGATGCCATTTCAATAATAGTGAATCGATTACAATGGTCGTAAAGGTTTCATTCTTTAGGAGTAACTCCAGAATACAGCTGATACACTGTAAATTTGCAGACTTCTATCAGACAAAAATATATTTAAAACAAGGGGGGGGGGGACCATTTCTGCTGAGTAATATAAAGATAGTCGGGAACTGAAAATTCCAGACTTCAGTCAGACAACAAAGGCTGCCAGTCTCAAAACTAATGTGCTGGCTTTTTTTTTAATCACATTAATGCTCAGCATGCAATCTGTAAAGTGTCGTCAGCAATGCTTGGGAACGATGATTTTATTAAAAATAGCATTTTTCATAATGCATCTGGTACAGCTTTTTATTATCCTAGCATCAGACTGAAACAGAGCCAAAGGATTATAGATCATCAATTGTATATTCGTTGCTTTGAATTTATGGTACTGTTCCAATAAGAATATTCATTTTAGATAATGTAGATGTTTCAATTATTTTAAAAGGTTTATTCAAAGCCTTTTAATTATTTTTAACACTAAGCCATTAGAATGGAGCCATGCATTAGATAAACTAAACTAAACTAAAATTTAAAAAAAAAAAGGAAAAGAAAAGAAAGAAAGAAAAAATCTGTTTAAATGATTCAGAAGCTTTTATATCACTCCTCAAACTTTCCTTTTGTTAATTATTATTTCATTCTTATGTTATACTTCTGTTTATCCATAGCATATCCTGGATGCACGCCCATGTTATTATTATCAATTTACGTGCAGCATAGGTGTAAGATGTTAGTGACAGCTCTAAAATATCAATGATTTGTTTAAAAAAACATTTTCCCCTACAGGAATACAATTTGAATTTTTAATGTAAATGAATTTTTAAAGCAACGCAAATCCCTCCTGCGCCTTATATTTTTGGGCGTGATTGTGCAAATTTGGAGGTAAATCAGTAAAATGGTGTGAATTTTATTACATTATTTTATAGAATAAAACTTTCCCCAAAATCGCAAAAACTGAGAAACAATACATTTGAAAATAAAACTATGACGTATATGCTACAGCTTAACCTTTCTACCCAAATAAGACATTTTTTAAAGTTATAATGGCAAAAACAAATTGCTAAAAATCAGGAAATGCGTAGATTTTCTGATTTTTTTTCAAATATGTCCTACATATTTGTTACACGATTAATAAAAATTTCAAGCCGATCGCACCAACTGTGTGCGTTCTATTACTTTTTGTAAGCATATCTTCCCAAACTTTCTATAGCAGTAAGCGCTTCCTTTTGGAGTGGTACAACTCGGAACTGTTACACCAAGACTTTTATTTATAGCGAAATATTTTGCACATGTTATTTCACACTCAATTAAGAGTGCTATACAATATATATGCTTATATAAATCATTCAGTTGCATTGCCATCACTTTCCATAAAGAGCTTTAATAAAAAAGATAATATTGGCAAGAATTTAAGTTGCACTCAACTGCAAAATAAATTATTATTTCCTGGAATCGTTGTTACATTATTACTACTGGAAATATGACATTATTCCGAATTGTTATCCTTAGCATTCTACCACCGTCAGTTAGACTGACAATAGAAAAACTCGAAATTTCATAAACATATTTAAAATAAATAGTAATTAAAGGGCGTATTTTAATACTGTAAATATTTTCTTTGTAATATTTTTTTTTTAATCATACATTTTATGCAGTCCTATTTTGTGTGTGGGAAAGAAATATGAATCAAAGAACAAAACATCTTTAGCGGATAATTATCATTGTAGTAATGAGAACATTTTAGCCATTGTTTTGTTCTGCGCAGCTGAAAGCATTCTTGAACTCTAATTAGACTTTCATAAATGTAAATACATGTTTCAAACAAACGATAATTATTGGTTCTCTTTCATCATCATGGTTCCTAGGAAAATTCCAGCTTCAGGAGAAAGTGGAAAACAGTATTTTGGTAATTAATTCCTTGACAATGCAAGAAATCTATGAGGAATTCCTAATTATTTCTTTATTAATATATGGAATGAGTAATTATTATTCGATTTGGATCGATGTTTATGTCGAATACACTAATTATATTCTATTTCATTTATTTACACACGATAATGGAGCTCAATTTGTGTTTAATATTAATAATAAAGAAGTAGAAAATAATGTTACCCTTACGTTTTTTAAAAAAAAATTATTTATTTATTTATTTGGGGGGGGGGGGAGTGAAGATTCGTGCAAACAGTTACAACTCTAGTAGAAAATACATCATAGTATGTCACTAATCAGGGCTTCAAATTAACGGTCCGAGACCACTAATGTATAACGGGCCAGTAGAATACAAAATTTGTTGGTCCGTCGGACCAGCAGCATTTTATTCACATTTTTGTCTTGCAATTTTTTCTCATACAGTTCCGTAATACGTGCCATATAATTAGAGCTATTTAATATTTTTATAATAGGCAGTCACATTTTTTAATTCAGCTCTTAACGAAAATCAATATATATTGATTCTATAATTTCTTTTGTGTTTTGCACATTTTCAAAACTATTTATACGGACCAATGATAAATGCTACGGACCAGGGAAGACATAAAGTCCCTAGTTCTTTGGACCATTGACTAATATTCTAATTTCTACCCCCTGTTATTAACACACTTCCAAGAAAGTTAATGATTACACCGGTCAACAAAAAAAAAATTCTCTTTTTTTCTGTTCTCATGCTTAAATTCTGATTCTAGACATTGAAAAACACGTAAATTTTCATTTTTAGTTCTTAAAGTTTGCTTTTGTCTGATTTACGTCGATAAGTATATTTTAATTTATTTCATAAACGAAAGATGGCAGCACTTTGATTAACCCGAAAGTTACTGTATTATTATTTGTAACTCTGTAGTATTGCTTGTAGTATTATTGTTAGTATTATTTGTTTGTATTATTATTTGCTCATGCGAACATAAAAGAAATACAAAAAATATTCATTTTTAGACATTAATTCCTTATTTTACATTTATATGTTATTGTTTATCACAAATCTTGAATAAAAAAGTCTTTTATATCCAGCAAAAACTTTTCTGATCATAATTTAGAGTGGTATTATAAAAGAAATATAAAAATCAGTGATTTTTGCCAAAAAATGGAAAAATTTCTTTAATTTCTACAAAAGCAAATTTTCATTTAAAAAAAAAATTATTTTCTAGTTTTGGCGTAGGAGAAACTAAAATTTAGCATGTAGAAGTCAGACCCAAAAACCGTGTTGACCGGTGTTATTATTTTGATTCATGTCTTGTGTCCTTTTCTCTGTATGCATTCTAACTCCCAGAAAAATGTATTAGTTGCAACAGTATGCGTTGCAACTGATGTACGTGCGTATTTCAATTTCCCTCGCCCGCCTTCTCTTTTTTAATATTTTTTCCTTTTATAACTGTACTTATCTGTACTCTAACAGGTGTAATTTCTATGAGGTGACAATTCTGATTTCCATTTACTGTCTACCAGAGATAAGAGGCTTCGCCTCAGGTGCTCCAAAATGTGTTCCATGTTATGTTATGCGTACTGCACTGTTTAACAACTGGTGTTTTCCAAACTAGCGTTACCTAATCGCAATAAAATGAAATGCTTCGAGTATAATAGAGTAGAACATGTTATCTGCTTAAAAGGTCGTGCATTGAAGTTCTTTATACGTTCGATACTTCATGCAGTTAGATGTTTGACGAAAGATTGCGCCCTAGATTAATGTTGGGAAATTCAGTGTAATGCGGCAAAAGTGCGAAATGTCTGCAAAACATCATTTGTGTTCTTACTATCGTGAACGTGCTGTTGGACAGCTCTAAACAGGTCATAGTATCACTACTGTGGACAGAGAACTGGGATTGCCAAAAAGTGTCATATCGCAGTTAGAAAAGCCGCTGAAGGTTGGAATGCTATGCGAAAGTAAGCCAAATCGACACATAAAAAATATGTCGACAGGAAAACCATGCGTGAACGAAATAGCACTTTAGTGCTAAAAAAAAAAAAAAAAAATTCGGAACGTAATCCTAAGTTTATCCAGTGTTGGACATCCTAATGCGAATCATGCGGATTTGTACTCATAAGGAAATCTAAAAACGAATTCAGCACATTACGAATTCCGATCGATATCTGTTGCGATCGGCAAAACTGTTTTAATGAACGAAAGACACAAGAGGAACGATAATTAATTCCATTTAAAAGCGCTCAAACAGATGAATTCTCAATTGTCCCGATAACATTCGCATTCAAATGTGCTTTGTGATGTTTAATTTTTGAAAGGAGCTATATTAAATATTTTATCGGTACGCGAGACTGCTGTGCATTACGCGCCGAAAACGAAGTTTCGTTGAAGTGCAGGGCTTAATTGATTCAGGGGAAAGAAGAAATTAAATTCGAACAATTAACGATTTAGAATTTTATCGGAGTGAGTGTCTCTGTGCCTTATCCGGATTTAAGGTGTATTTTGTGAGAATTCCGCTCATGCAGTTTTAACTCTGTTGCTTTCAGTGATGAATCTAAGAGTGTCTTTTCTACTTTGTTATGTTCTTCGTTTATATCATATTGCATTTATAGCGATTTCAGTGGAACAATTAGGCTAAGATAAAATCAGTTTATTGCAACTCGCATGTATCGTTTTTGAAATCACTTTATCATGTGTATAAAATGATTTTTGCACGTGAATGCATCTTTAAATTTGCTTTCATAGTGGGAGGCAATTCAGAAAACTGATGATAGCAAAATCGGGGGATACAGTTTGATGTTGCGGCTACATATCTATCATCTTCGTTCAAAATTTAATTACACCACTCTATAGACATCTAATTTATTCCCAGCTTTTGTCTTAATCTTTCAACGGAGTTGAAAATGCAACTTTACATAGGTAAGTGGATGCAAATATCACTAATATTTGAGACGGAAGCTTGGAAATGATCGGATATGAGCGGCGCACAGCACACCAAAATTGAATTAACGATTTTTCTTGGTATAAATCAAGTGCTCAGGAGTCATTTTGAAGATTCGAAAATTCATCCTGCACTTCATCAGAAAGATTGACGACATCTAAAGATGTTTGAAATGGATTTCATTCATTGCCTCGTTCGCTTTCGTTCAGCCTCTTGTCCATTGAGCGGGAAATATCTTTAAAATTCAGATTCAAAGGATTGAAGGTGGTTAATAATTTCCAACCTTAAATTAACAGCAAACTCGCATTTCCGATTCTTTTGTCTTAGCGCATGGGTTTTCAAACCTTGGTTAACACACCTAGATTTACTTTACGAAGCCAGTTTTGTAGCTTTAATACAAAAGCCTGAATACTATCTCTGACGTGAATATGGATTTTTACTTTCCAAGAAAAAAGGGAGAAAGGGTTTCTCATGGCAGGGAAACGTGAAAATATTTGGCTATTTATTTCCTAAAAATGCGGTATGCGGCGACCCTTTAAAAAAAGAAATGGCGACCCACTTGGGGGTCGCGGAGCCCCCCAGTTGGGAACCATTGATCTAGAGAGATGGGTCTGACCGGACGCTGCTGAATGCGACTGCAGTCTCGTTCGCAGGCGCTTCAAGGTAGTTCTTGGGAGTCACAGGGGCAGCCCCGAATCCCCGAGATTATAACTGCAGCACGAAAATTAATAAACGCTTCTTTTTAGAACATTTTTTGTGAAAATCTTTGCTTATCACACAGATTTTTCTAGTTATCGAAATCAGGAAAAATCCGTTCTTCCGATGGTGGTGGCAATTTTATTATCTAGACGTGATAGGGTCTAAATAATAAAATTGCCACCACCAAAATTGATGTAAAAATCCTTATTCACGTCAGATGAGTTACATGACTTTATAACTTAATTGCATGGATCGATAAAGGTGCATTTATTGGTTACTAGCCGCCTCCGGCGGGTTGGTTCCGGCCAGTTGGTTCGCCATCTGAATAAATCTTGTGTTTCTCACCGGCTTCCTTGGCACTGAAATATCTCAGATTCTGAATGGTATTTAAAATTAAGATGGTTACAAACAGGGGCGGCCCTATTGTAGGTGGCGCCCCTTTCATAGTTCAGTTTACATAGTCCCTAAAAGTTGCTTAGAGCTGTTATGATTATGAGAAGTCAGAAGGAGGGGAGATAAATATTTCTTTTTTTTTTTCAGGAATATCATTTCTAAGTGGAAACAACTTAATCAGTTTTCACGATTTTTAAAGTAAAAATGATACTATACCTTTTATTATTGGTTAACTGTTCTTTTCACTTTAAACATTTATCCCCAAAACTACAAAATATTAACTCGCCAAGTTTTGTCAATTTATTCCAACTATTGCTCACCAAAATTCATCCTGAGATGTAGAATACAACCTTTAATTAACAGCTTATCGATCTCTTGAGCTGTGTCATTTGGGTATCCAAGCTTTCCTATCCAATTTTCAAGACAGCATAAATAAATTTTTTTTCAAACGATTTCAGTGAAACAACTAAAAGCAAGAAATGAGACTCTTAACCCTTTGAAGGGCAAATATTTCCACATCAATATAGAAGACCAACTGGATTGACTGCCCAAAGCTGAAAAAGTGCAGTAATTGCCATCGATCCATTTAACTACCAACAACATTGCGTCCGATCGAATAGCCCCTCTGGCGCCATAGAAAATTTCTGACAGTGTGCGCCCGCCCAGCTAGCAGTGTCAGAATATTTTTTTGGCTCTGTGGCTGCACTCATAGGGTTAACCCTTTCACACGCAGTGTTCTCGCTCTGGGAACACCAAACTCTGACGTTTAGACTGTTGCCAGTCACGAAAAATAGATTTGATGTCTATAAAAATAGTTGCGGGTGACATTTCCCGTCAAAAAATTGTCACGATTATTTTTGACAGCACTGACATCTGCTGAAAAATGGAAGAATGCGAGGACAGATGGATAGATTGCCCAATGCTGAAAAAAGGACAACCGTTGCCATCCTCTACTTAACTACCAGCAAGATGGCGGACGATCGAAACGTTCATCGCGTGCCACAGATCTAGAGACCTTTTTTGGCGACAGCTGGCTGTGCCACACAGCATTGGGCAATCTATCCAACTTTTCTCGCATTCTTCCATTTTTTAGCAGATGTCAGTGCTGTTAAAAATAATCGTGACAATTTTTTTACGGGAAATGACGTGCTAAAAAGAAAAGGATTCTAGTGGAGCTATGTCTGCCGCAACTATTTTTATAGAAAGAGACCCTTTTTTGACAACATTTTCTAGATTTGATTTTCTAGAGACCCTTTTTTTGACAACAGCTGGCTGTGCCCGCGCACAGCCAGCTGTTGTCAAAAAAAGGGTGTCTAGATCTGTGGCACGCGATGAACATTTCGATCGTCCGCCATCTTTCTGGTAGTTAAGTCGAGCGATGGCAACGGCTGCCCTTTTTTTCTGCATTGGGAAAGGGTTTCGCCTCAAAGGGTTAAAATAATGCAGTTAGGAAATACAAGTCCTTGAAGATCATAGCACGACACATTTCTCGGTTCCTCAAACTTTTATTCAATTTAATAGTTCTTAAGACATTCAAAATAGTTCTTGTAATTCTATTTTATTATTTACATTTTTAAGTAAATATTTTGAATACGTTTAAAAAGTAGCTGGATCAACGTATTAACGCGTGAGTATATGACAGATAATATTTTTTTTCTCCGCGCAATATGATTAACACTATCTTAAGTCGAATTATGTCACACGAAGTGTGTACAGAAAGAGCTGGTGTAGAAATATTTGTTGATAAGAATAACCTGTCTACAAATTTACTTGTTGAGAATGAGGCAAAACTAAATTTTTCACATATACACTTAAATTTTATGCTGCCATATTTTTTTTCAAGAGAACCAGAAATTTCTACGTAAGTTGACATGAACACAAACAAAATTTTAAGCAAAAGATAAATATTTTGAATACGTTAAATGAGCTTTAAAATCCACAGTATTTTCTGTCCTTCAAACAGTAACTTAGTCTGCTGTTTCAGTTTGCTTGTACAGGATGTCCCAAAAAGTTGGTAAAGAGCTCTAATTCTTTTCTTTAAGTGATAACTGTGCAATGTAAATTTTAAAAATATACAAAATTATAGGTGAGAAAAAGAAATATGTTTTAAAAAATATTTCTCTCGTAAATGTTTAAAAAGTAACACTTTCTAAATTTGTATACGACCCACCGCGAAAATTGATTCCCAGTTAGTAAACTGTATACCATGTACTAGTGATGTGATATACAAAATTCGAGATTTATATCCTAAAAAGATATCAAATCTATGAATAAATGCTGATTTGAATCATTTTTCAATAGCTTTCGAATTGATAAAAATGAATTCGGATTCAAAAATTATGAAAGAAAATATTTTTCTGCACTCAAGAGTTAAACATTCGCATTCAAATTCGTGTATAAGCCCCGATTATCTTTATTTAAAGGTATCTCTGAGTCTTTTTATGATGAAAGGCTAAAATTTTGTCCAGTACCACATAAGTTTATGGGACACATTTTACTAACTGGGAATTATTTTGTACAGGGGTGCATACAATTTTTAAAAATGTAAATTTTGAAATATTAAGGAGAGGAGTTTTTTTCTTTGTGTAGTCTTTCTTCCAACCTCATTTTGAACTTTTATTTTCCAATTTACATTGCCCAATTATCTCTAAAAGATAAAGAATTAAAGCCCGTTACCACCTTTTTTGGGACACCCTGTATACTGTATGAAGTTTCGTTTAAATAGTAAAGTGCTATTAACTTACAATGATTTCATCAATTTCATTCCAGTTAAACCAGCAACGCTTTCGCAAGAAAATTTTATGAAGTACTTCTCACTTTTGTCAGCAGCAGCCACGGGCCAAAACAAATCGTTAGTGAAGTTTTCGATTGCCAACACGTATTTTTTGTGAGGATTCAGTTTCACAATACCCTTCTGGTGGTAGACAAACTGCCGGACACGTGACCCGTCGAAATACTTGGCCTGGCCGAAATGGCGATTTTCGAAGGACTGGTTCAGAGCGTCTTTCTCTTCAAACAGGACAGCGTTCCCCTCTTTCAACGACACGGCCACTCTTGCGGAGCTGCGCATGTCTCTGCGTTCCGCCACGCAAGACATCTTCACCTGCACCAAGTATGCGAAATCCCGAACTGAAAATTCCACCTGGTAGGCGTTCCCTGTGAGCTGGACGAAAGCTTGGACGTCGTTCGATTCGTAAATGGTGAAGAAATTCGAACCTAGGTTCACCGGACATCTGAATAATCTCCCGGAACCCGGGTGACGGCTTGTGATGCAAGTTTTTTTACACTTGTAGTACTTCATCGCTTTCTCGTTGTAGCGTAGCCCTAGTTTACGTTCGTCGATTGCTTCGTAGGTAATCAAATGGGAATACGGCTCGAACATTTCAGAAATGTTTCCGTAAGTTAGTTGCAAATTGTCTTGACAGCATTGCAGAGTCGCTTTTACCCATAGGGCGTAGTATATGTCTGTTTCGTCCGCATTCAGTTTCGGCTGAGACGCTATAGCGATTATTGTGTCTCGGTTGACTTGGTAAAAGTCGCTCGAATCCTCCAAAATATAAAGTGCAGCTTCCGTGCAAATTTCAAGGCATTTTTTGTATAGGGAGTGTATTTTAAGAGCCATGGACACCTCCAGAAAACTGCAGGCATTGGAAATCCTGACTTGGTCAAAGAAGTAGCGGATGCAATTTGTCGCCAGTATTTCGTGGTTTCGAGACAGGGCCTGGAAGAGTACTTCAGCGACATCATTCCACTTAAGTGAGCGAAAGTCACCCTCTGAAATTCTGTAAAAAAAATTCAAAATTTAGAACACGTTTAACTAACATTTTCAGTGACAGCCACATATTTTGTTACAATGCTAATTATAGATATAATGTTGAAAATAGAATATGAAATGGGTTGCTACGAGAGAAGAAAAAAAAGGGTATTAGGCATTTAGTCTTCAAAAAATTATTTTGTCTGCAAAAGGCTTTTTCTTTCCTCAACTGTAAGTCAGCATTATAAAAATAATAAGTAATCTCCAGAGGATACGCGTAGAGCGAAAAACAATACACTCAGTGCCGTCTGACGTTCAGAAATGAGAACATTTTCACTGGATGTAATATGTATCCTTAAATTTGAAAAACATGATTCAAATGAGCACCATTTCTGTAAACGACAACACATTATTATTTTTTATGCCTTGTAAACAGTCTTCGTTATTATCCTATGGTAAATAAATGTTTCTAAGAACTGGTTTCTAAATAGTTAATTAAAAAATGTTTCGCGATAGTTTGAAATAGAGAAATCCACATTATTAATACCATTACAAAAATTAAAATAGAAATATCAATCTACCAGACTGGTTTTGGTCACATATCAATAGAGCTGAATAAAAAGTAATTAATCTTGCCCCTCTTCTTAAGGAAGAACTTAAATCAATCGAGATCGCAAATCGCAAGTAAAAATGTAACTAAGAATAGCTAATATGTCAATACGACTAAATATTTTTGCTTGGATTAATCCATTAATATATTATTAAAATAAATTACATAAGTTTTTTAATTTACGGTAGCAGAAGAAAAGACTTTTTGTCATAAAAAAGTACACAATTGCAATCATTAAGTATCTCATTCATTACTTTAAAATATTCAGTTCCATTTCAGAATCTAAATGACAATTTTGAGTAGAATATAAACAGGCAGAGGTACGAAGAGACGAAAACTTTAAATTTCTAATGATTCTATATTTCCTTACTTTGTAATAACAGAAACTGCCTCATCATCCTGAAAATAATGACTGAAATTTCCAGTTCTCCGTAGAACATCTTCTTTATTCACTGATTTCATGGAAAATAAGCAGTGGTGAATCAGCGTTAATTTAATACAGATGTACAAGACTCTAACACAGCAAGTATCAGTTTTGAAATTTAGAAGCAAATATTTTTGACTAAACCAACTTAAATATTTATACAAATATCGAATCATGAGGAAAAGTAATAGCCATCTTCAAAATATTTTAAAAGAAAAATTAAAGCAGACGATTAAAATATTTTTATTATTTTCTTTTTCGGAGCCTTATTCTGCTGTTTGCGAAAAATTCACTGGAAAAGTGATAATAATAATCGCTGTTAACACAAATCCTTTCAATTTCTTTCTTGGAATTCAGTAGACAATCTAACTAGTGAACTGCAATTAATGTGAACAGAGATCGTATTATGAAAATACAACGGAAAATTTTACCATTCCTTACGATATTCGCATTCTATTGCACAATTTCTACAGATGCCATCTTAGTTGAGATAAGCGATTTCGAACGTTAGAAGTAAAATATTACTGTTAGATACAAGTGGCAGGAGAGCTCAATCCAGGTGATAACGTGGCATGACAGATTTGAGAATACCGAATACCCAGTTCAAGCATTAAGTGCTCGTAAATCGTTACTTTTACACAGAGGCGGATCTACGGGGGGGGGGGGGCTATAAGGGCTATAGCCCCTCCCCATTGAAACTGAACTTACACTAGATAGAATAGGGTTTTGATGCTTAGTTAAAAACTGCGTGTCTAAAATCGGTTATTTTGAAATTTTAATTTACTTTTTTGATTTACTACTTTGATTTTTAGACTTGTCCTCAATCAATGGTTTTTAAGCCTTTCGTTCCCAGGCGACAGGTTTTTTTCAAAACCGGGGTCCGAGGGAATCGCCCGAAATTTAGTCTCACCCTTGAAACATGTCGGTTTCTTTTAAGGATGATCAGTAACCAAGTTGTTCTTGCCTTTACCATACATACGTGAATAGCAAAGTATAGCTCATTCTTAGAACGGGCTATGGCAAGTTGGTTAATGGCAAGTGCAAAGAACAGTGTTTCAGCGATGATGTCCATTCACCCCCTGTAATGTCATAAAAAGTGGGGCTAACAATATACACTCACTTCCAAAAGTTAAGCACGGAGAGGAAAATGTTAGTTTACGTAAGCCAATCTGGATTTAAAAAGCTGTAATTTGCTGTGAAGGTAGAAGGGGAATATGCAAATATGTCAAATAACAGCTAATCACGGTTTCGCCCAGAAAAAAATGAACAGGCAGTCGTATAAGAAACCGGTATTGTGAAGAGTTGCATGTAAGTGCTGATGAAAGGTGTTAACATCATTCGCACGATTTGTTTTCAATTTAGACGTGTTTATATGCCTTCTATAACAGGAATGGAAGATACTGAAAGGATTCAAAGGTCGGACGCCTTGAAGCAGGACAGTCTATCACACATGTTGCTCTTTTCTTCGGCGTTCATCATTCCGTCATTTCACGATTATGGAAACAATCCCAAACCAGCCTAACAGGTGACCGAAGACCTGTAGCCGGTGGTCGAAGGGTTACGACTCCCCCGGCAGATCAAATACTGCTGTTGTGGCCAAGCGGAATCGAAGATCGACCTCCACACGTGAAGCATCTATTGTTGCAGAGGCCATTCGTAAGGCGATATCTGCCACTACTGTTCGTCGAAGGCTGCACATGAATGATATGTACACCCAGGTACCACCAGTTTGGTTTCTTTTTTCTGTCCAGTTTAGAGGTACGCGATTAAAACTGTTCCGCCAACATGTGAATTGGACTGTGTCTGATTGGGGCAACATTATCTTCACAGATGAGTCCAGATTTGCCCTAAATCCCGATGATAAGCGTGTAAGAGTCTGGAAGGAACAAGACATATGCAATCGCCCCGAGAACATCATCGAACATCATACATTCCGCGGTGGAAGCATCTTGGTCTGGGCAAGGATTTCATTGGGATATCGAACCCACCTGCACATCTACATGCGAAATTCTGTAACGGCTGTACCTTATCGAGGGACGTCCTACAACCCATTGTGAAACTGTGCGCTACAGCGGTTGGTCCTTCTTTTGTTTTAATGGCCAATAATGCCCATCCCTTTAGAGCTGCCATCGTTGAAGACTTTCTGGAGAGTGGGGGTGGGGGGGGATTGTGCGTACTCAGTGGCTGTCTTAGTTGCCGAACATTAACTGAAAATCTTTGGGATGCCTTAGGCCGTGTTGTATGTAGGTAGACGTTTTACAATTTCAGTCACTCTCAAAGATTTAGAAACTGCCCTACAGGAGGAATGACAAAAACTGGAGTCTGCGGTGGTTGATCACCTCGTAACAAGCATTATCAGGCGCTGTAGGCTTTATGAAGGTGTGGGGATTATCAAATACCCTATCAATATCGGTTTTTTGTTTCTTTTGCATTTTAACATCGTTTTGTTAATGATTTAAATGTTACGAAATCTTATAATTTATGAAAATTCAATATATCTTTTATCTCCGTATGTAATTATTTGTTTTGTTCCATGAATAAGTATAGAATCACTTACTTGCAGCACTTCGCGCCAATCGAAACTGTACTTGTCCACTTTTTTACATTTTACCGCTCCGTGCTTAACTTTTGGAAGTTAGTGTATAATTCACTGTTAAACATAAACAGTCTTTGCACGCGCCTTGTGCGGTGCGCATCTCGGATTCTGTACTGATGTGTAACTGATGTGGGATAATGATAAATATACATAGTGTGGGAATCGGGGAGTGTAACCAAGCGCCCGCTACCGGTCGTGGCCATTCTTCGCTAATGTGGCGTCACAGTCATCAACCGGTTTCGGTCATCCTCACCATATTCGATGCCAAGCCAAGAAAACATAAATAAATATTGGCAACACTTCTCTAATAATCGGAATAACCCACCTCGCTAGCAGAGTCATTCTGGTTGCGCTCTGGTCATGCTGAGCAGACAACCGCTACATGACCGCTAAACGTTTTAGAACGTTATTTTTAGAGCTTCGCACAACGCCCCGCCTTTTCGAACGCTCTGGTTATGCACCGGGTAACCGGTGCACAACCGGTGAATTATCGAACGTGCCCATAGACATCAACTGCCTAGGAATCCCAAGTGGCTATGTCCTGTACCATTGTAAAAGGTTCGTTCGTTCCGCCGCGCCGTTTGGATTTTCAGGGGTATTAAGAAAGAATACTATTGAGGCCACTGTCCACATCGAGCGGTTCCCGCTAACCGCTACCAATAGGGGGCCAATTTAACGGCCAATTCTCACTTGTAAGCAATAAATTTTCCCACCGCAGAGAAAGAGGGAGATACTCCGGTATTTAACCGACAAAAGGTAATTGGGGACCGTGAATAATATTGCGGTTTCACACCTCCCCCATCTGTTGTTCGGTGGAGGACAGTCCACTGTCGCTCGGCGTAAAGCGCGTCCGAATATCCCCACTCAAATACATTGCAACGGCGGAAACCGCTCTATGTGAACAGTGGCCTTTACTATGGCTATTTTTCCTTATCTGGTTTTCAGACGTTTCCTGTTTATACAAAAGCACACCCGATGTGAATGTTTAGGAACGGTGGAAAAATTTCTTGGAAGTACTGTAGTCCTTTCTAAGCAGGGTTCAGAATCTTAACCCATTGAAATTGCTTTCGCGGCTTGGTCATTTTTTTCGGGCGAAGCGCTAGTGTGATTCATTTGTTCTCTATTCAACCCCGTCCGAATTTAATTTAAGTGCAAATATTATGGCCTCAAGAAAGCGATCATTGAATCGTAATATAGGTGATTATTTTATGAAAATTCCGAAAAATGATAATTTGTTTAGTGAGAATGAAACCGCAAATCATCAGGAAGAAATCATAAATGCACAACTCCTGAACAAGCTATTTCAAGAGGAACAGCTCTCACAAAATATGCATGTATCACTATCAGGCAGTTTGTAAAGGGGTGCATAATTAGAAGGAATACAATAATATCGCTATGGAAGAAAGGGATATGATTTAAATTAATTGTTTCAGACATTGTTTTTTCTATGAAGTGTAAGTCCTAGCAGGATCAAGTATTTTATTTTATTGGAAATTCGCACACCTTTCTCGAAATTCGATAACGTAATACTATATGTAGGCAGAAAAATAAAATTACAGGCGACATGTAAAAAATCGTACGAAATGTCGTCAAGCTTGGATAAACAGGGCCGGAGAGAAATTTTATAAGGCCGAGCGAAAATCTTTCCAGCCCCTTTCGTAAAGCACAAAAGTTTCGAAAAAACAGGAGGGATAGAAGGATTTTTTATTTTTTTTTTTTTTTTTTGTAAAACTGCTGTTTAGAATTAACATTTCTGCCATCTAAATCATTCTGGGATTGTGTATTCAAAATTTAGTCTAAATAATAATAGTAATTTAGTTAAAAAATTATTTTAATTACAGATCTATAAATGAAATTCGTAACACATTCTGAAAAATTCACGGGCGCACTTTAGCTGAACACGGGCCCAGGGACGCCGCCCCGTCCGGCCCCCCTCTCTTAGGGCCTGTGGATAACTGTACTCAAATTATTGAATACCCAGTAAGTTAGCCCCCCCCCTTTACCCAATCCTAGATCCGCCACTGCTTTTACATACCGGAAACTCAGCTCATTTTTGCCACTAGTATGGCTGCTATAAATACCTTATTTTAGAAAATTGCACGTTAGATCAGCCCATGAATCCTGGCTTTCTTAGCAATACAGTGGTGTTTCGCTCAGGCCGTTACTTTTTGTCGACATATTCTTGTCGATATATTTTTGTGGATCGATTGACGTTTCCGTTGCATTTTTCACTAGGGTGTCCAGATAGTTTGGCAGTTTGGAGAGGGGCGCGAAACAAAATGTTGAAAGCCGTCAATGTTTGCCAATTTTGATCATTTGGCGCCAAAAATAAGTCCCCAGAACACAATCAAGCTTGCGATATCTTCCACATATTGGAGAGCAACTGACAAATGCTACAATTTATTAAAAAAGAGTAGTTAGAATATGCTTGATAAAGATTGTAAAACAGTTTTAGCAGGTGGTTTTAATATAGATTTCAATGCAGACTTCATTTCCAAAGGAATGTTTTATGGAACAAGATAAGACAAATCGGTACACTCATGGACTACGGTACACTTTACAAACGGAGTTTATAAAAAACAAAGTGCAGCTAGAATATACCTGACGAAGATTGTTACAAAAGTTTTAATAGACGATTTTAATATAGATTTCAGTTCTGAAGAAGTATTTTATGAAATAAGAAAGACAAACAGCGCACACTCTACAAAACAGTATGTTTTCTATTTTTTGCTGGCATAGATAGATTTTGTTCCTTTAAGTTCTTTAAAGGAGTGTCAACTTCACAATAAAAAACTAAAACGAGTTTTGAGCCTTCCTAAACACCTGTTTACATGGGAAAATGCAAAATCCCTGGGAGAGTACAGGCAAAATGGCACAGTGCTCTCATGGGAGGCTCTCATTGGGCAATCCATCCGGCTGTTCTCGCGTTCTTCCATTTTTCAGCACACGTCAGTGTTGTTAAAAATAATCGTGACCATTTTTTTTACGGGAAATGACGTGCTAAAAAGTAAAGGATTCTCGTGTAGCTATGTCACCCGCAACTATTTTTATAGAAATCCAATCTATTCTTCGTGACTGGCAACAGTCAAAACGTCAGAGTTGGGTGTTCCCAGAGTGGGATCACTGCGCTTTAAAGCGCTAAGCAGTGATGTATGTGATGGTCATGGCTGACCATCTGGTTGGGGCATATGCTTCCGTAGCCCAGAACATATGTTCGCTTAGGCGTGAATGAGCAACGCAGTCTTTGGCCCCACGTGGGCAGTTCGAGACAGCTGGCTGTGCGGCACAGCCAGCTGTCGTCAAAAAAGGGTCTCTAGATCTGTGGCACGCGATGAACTTTTCGATCGTCCGCCATTTTGCTGGTAGTTAAGTCGACCGATGGCAACGGCTGCCCTTTTTTCAGCATTGGGAAAGGGTTGCGTCTCAAAGGGTTAGTAAGTAAGCAAGCTTGATCCTCATTCATAGGCCCTCTCAAGCGCTGAAAGGACGAGCCAACCTCCTCCGGCTATTGAACCCGGATTTATGACATTTCAATGTGATGCGCTACTTCTACGCCATCGTGCTAAATATGTATTTGATCAGGAAAACGTCAGTCTCCTCTCACGTGATCTTGTATCGCATCCGTCTCTTAGCACTCTAAGGCTGGATCATTTTAATTATTCCAATGAGAGGTGCAAGATATCTGAAGAGAAACTCATCAAAAATTGAATTCATTGTTGATGGTCTTCAACCAGACTGAAAAAAACTGTTGCTGTGACAACGAAGTATTACCAACTTATGTAATCCTTGTTTTTTTCGTGATTTGTGTACATCCTATGAAACGCGATCTTACGTTATGACTTTTTTTTTTCTCTTTCAGCATCACTGAAAAGTGGTTTAAGTAACGAATTTTTGTTTTAACATCTCCAATTCTTTTTATGATAGAAGGCTGAAATTTTGTCCATCATTTAATTTATGAATGGAGCACATTTTACTAACTGCTAATTTCTTTGTCTGGAAGCTGTATAAAAATTTTGTATTTATTCGGATATAATTTCCTAAAAATTTTAGTCAATACCATAAAATTCTGTACCTTTTCTTACGCAACATTGTAATTCATTGTCTATGTCTATAATCAATATTTAAGAATTAAAATCCTATGTCAGTGCTTTGGGGGCACACTGTACACTTTAAACACTTACTGGAGTATGTAGGAACGTCACTAAAATTTACTATACAAATTTTCATTTTATGCTTACTCAAATTTGACTCTTGGAAACATCATTCGACATCATAAAATTCGGTAACTTTTTCTAGACTTTTTCCATACCTTAGTAATTTATTGTGTTTATCTATGACCAGTTTTTAAGGAATAATAGCCAAGGTCAAAGTTTTTGGAACACTTTATTAATTTCAGAAACTTACTGGAATGAGTGAACTTTGGATCTTTGAGAAACCCAGCATACGCAACTGATATGTAATATATATACAGTATCTATCATTTAAGCTGGATTTCACAATTAAAATTAGTAGCTTTCGAAATTGCTTTCAAATATCAAAAAAGAATGTGTCTGCAAAGTGTTAAATTGTGATCTTAATCAATATCATCGTAGCTCCGCCTTAGATGCCGATTAACGTATTTTGATATCTGATTTCTTCCTCTGTGAATATGACTTATTGTGTTTTTTTTTTACGTAATATACCATGTTTCTATCTCGGTACACGATATACATTTAATTTTGTGGGTAACGTGCTTTTCAAAAATGAAAGTTTAGGCTTACGGAAAGGTCTCCTCATTTAATAATGCAGAAAAGTAAAATAACTTAGAAAAATAGTCGAACGCACATTTTAAAAATAATTCATAAAACATGTGTGAGATATATTGGATTTAATCCAAACATTGTTACTTTCGGAATCTTCATTCCAGCATGTATTAATTTAACTAGTATGGGCGTGACTGGAGGAGGAGATATCAGCATCACTCCCATCTCTACTCCCTGTAGGCGAAATCTCAAAGGGACGGAAATAGCCGTTCACACAATCCCTGGGAAATATATGCAAACTTCCGCCAGTGTTACATTTTATTCTGACATGAATATTTACGCCGCAGCAAAATTTACGTTACCTCTGTGGGGGCACACCTTAACTATGGAGGGCTTTGGAACCAAAACTGATTTTGGAGCTGCTTTCAACACGTCTCCCAGGTCACAAGCCCCTTTTGCCCCTCCTCCTCTAATTGTGGTACTGGCCCTGCACATACACATTAAACATGCAGTGTATGTATATACATGAAATGGATGTGATCGCCCATTACAGATTTTCCTTGCTTCCCTGTGGGCGTATCCAAAGCCATTGAGAAAGAAATTTTGTATCTTTAGTAAAATGTGAACAATTAAAAATGTATTCAGCTTCTGTCATTTTGTTTTCCTTTTACAATTAAACAGTTTATCTAAAACTCGAAAACGAAAACTTAACCGTTAAGTTAAGAGTGGACGTGAATGCATCCGTTTAAACCCTCCTCTGGCTACTGCATTCTTATTAAAAAAAAAAAAAAAAATAGTAAGGATTTTAATTCCATTATATGTTAAATTAACTTTGCCTAAAATAATGAAAGCTAACAAAAGAGTTATTCCCCAATCCATTTCGTCAAATCACTATAAAACAAATTTTTTTACTTCATTCTGTATTCAAAATATATCATGAGCATTTCTTCAAGTCTCTGTTCAAAACTATTAAGAATCACGTCTAATAACTTCCAAAATTATTCTTTCTCGAAAAATTACTACTACTTCCGACAAAAAAAAAAAAAAAAAAAAAAAAGAGAGAGAGAGAGAGACCTCAAGGGGAGATTTAAATAATAGTTACTATGTACATAGTACTTTTTGTAAGCAAAATTTTAAGAAGATAAAAATAATTTAATATTAATAAAAGTTTAAATAAGGTTTCGTAAATAAAACGCCGTAAATAATTAAATATTGCAGTTTAAAGAATAGCCTCGCCCTCCTTCCACTAATCCTGCCAAAGGATGATCTTGTTTAAATCGGTAAACAAGTTTTTCCACGAAAACTATAACGAATAAATACATACATAATATTGAATTAATATACATCGGGAAACGTTTAACACGAAATTGAGACGACCGAAATATTTGTTCATGTTTAAAGAATTTCGTGTTAAAATATTCGTAATGAATTGCATAGTACACTGTCCGAACAGCTACATCACCTTTTATGTGCTAATGTTTAGATGAAAGGATTATAAAGTGTAATTATTACGCTTGTAATAGATGTATTTTGCACACTGATTATATTAATAAGAATTAAACACATGAAATGGCAAAATAAGCAGTGTAGTAGGCGTATTGCAGGCGGAGTTAAAATGTGAACGATTAAAAATGTATTCAGCTTCAGTCATTTTGTTTTCCTTTTACAATTAAACAGTTTATCTAAAACTCGAAAACGAGGGCAGTACATAATATAGGCATTTTTTAGTATGAAAAAAAAAAAAAATACTGTAAACATGTGTTTTGAATGCAAGAAAGTCTCCATGTACACTACCCACAATATCATAGACATAAAATATGCTAAAAAATTACAAAAAGAAATTAGTGTTTTAGTGGGTTTTAAAATTTTTGTACTGCTGGTTGAAATTCTAAGCACCCTCTAGAGAATAAAATATTTTGTTATTTCTTGATCAGGTAGCTGACATTTTTAAAACTGCATTTATTTATATTATCTGTATTATTAGTCAGGAGTATGCAAGCGTAAAATTGCTTTTATCGTTCATTTATACATTTATGCATTGCATTTCTTATAAAATATTATGCTAATTTTAAAATTGCAATTTTTTTTTTATTGAGTTTTGCTTAAATTTTAGTCACTTCGCACCTAAAAATCAAGTAAAACTTTATTACTGCATAAAATTTTTGAGTTATCATACAGCCTTTTGTTGTTTACATGAAGCAAATGCAGAAAAGGAAAGATAGCGTTACATGCCAGTGTTCCAAAAATGGAACATCCGAGAAATCAGTGATGGATTTTTTTTTTGTTTTATAGTCATTATGGTTGTATTCTAATGCAATTTTGATGAATTAATCATATCTTTTATTCCTGGTTCATAATGCGGCATTTAAAAGAGTTAATCTGGGATTTGTTGTACGGGGGTTGTTAAAAAACGTCCATTTTGCTCTTTATCCTGCTCAAAGTACATTATACTAATTTTTAAGATGTGAAATTTTATGTTATATTTATATGCTTAAGTAGTAAAAAAAGAGTATTTTATTATTACTTTTAATATACAAAACACTATCGTATCCAATCAACAGGCAAAAATCCTCTCTATACCTCTATTTTATTTTTTATTTATGTCTTTTTTTTTAGAGGAGGGGGGGTCAAATATTTGCGAAGAACACTTTTTGTGATTTCCTTAATTGGATGGGTGTACTTACCTCTTAAATTGTTGTACTTGAACAAGTTCAGCGCAGCTCCGCCTTATCGGCCGATTAAGGTACTTTGTTATCTGATTTCTTTCGCTCGGACTATGTACGTCTTATTTACTTACGCATTATGCGATATGCTTCTATCTCAGTACACGATTTATGTTTTAAAATCGTTAGTTGCATGGTTTTTAAAAACGAAAGTTTAGGATTGCGTAAAGATTTCAATTAGTAATACAGAAAAATAAACTCCACTCCTGAATGAAGTTTTTCTAAAATATGGCAACTTACAGCCCATATTTATTCCGGCATGCTGGTTTATGATCGATAGGAACGTAGCCGAAGGAGTAGAAATCAGAATCGCTCCCGCCCCTACACCTCTTCAGTATATTAAGAAAAAGTGTTAACAGAGCTTTTAAAAAATCTTGCATCAAATGTGGGTGAATCAATTCAAGAAAAATTGCATAAAGTTCATTCTATTGGAAAATTGGAACTTTTAATTTAGTTTTATTCTAGCATGTACTCATTTAATTAGCAGGGCCGTGACTGGAGGAGGAGATATCAGAATCACTCCCGCCCTTAAACCCACTTTTCAGTAAATTACGAAAAACGGTTGAACTGAGCATTAAAAAAAAATATTTCATAAAGTGTAGATAAATTAACTCAATCTCAAGCTAAAAACAGTGACTTTTGATTAACTTTTAATCCAGCGTGTATTCATTTAGCTAGTAGATAGCGTGACTGAAGTAGAAGATAACAGAATAACTCGCAGGCGGCGGGCCCTACTCCCAGTTTTCAGTAAATTTAGATGAATTTTTGAAGTCAGAAGTAGGAATTGAGACAACTGATCACGCTGACCATGGAAATACATGTAAACGGAAACCAGTTTTATTCAAAACACACATAAGCAGCTCACCAACGAAATTTTACTTTTAGCGGGTTGGGGGGCAAGCCTTCATTGTGGTTTCCTATTCTTTGAAACGATGACTGATATTGGTGTCCTCAACCACCACCACGGCTCAGTGGTGGGGTGCGTGTTGTACCGTTTATTCTACTTCTAGCTGAGGCCTTGCACACTCACTTCGAACATATAATGTTTATACATGAAAGTGATCGCCTATCACAGAATTTCCTTGCTTTTCTGTGGGCGTATCCCAGGGTGCTTGGAAACGAATTTTGTAATTTTTGTATCTTTAATAAAATGTGGGTGAAGAAAAATAAGAATATTATTAATATAAGTAGAAAAAGTGCCATAACAGTATGAAAATACTGCTCTCCTCATTTTTCAGTTTTACAATTGAGTGTTTTATCTAATATTTAAAAACGAAAATTTAGCTGTGGGCGTGATTGTGTTCGTATAATCCCCTTCTTACTAAAATAATAAGGACTTTTATTCCACAAACTGTTAATAAAATAATAAGGACCTTTAATTCCATAAAATGTGTATGTATGAATTCATTTGTAATCTGTAAGATTTAATATATATTTTTTTCCAGCATGTGTGCATTTAACTAGTAGGGACTTGCCTCGCCCTCGTCCCTCTAATAGTGAGGCGTCATCAGATAGCTTTCGGCTTATTTGAAATCGTAACAATTTTATTTTTTTATTTTTATGAAAGCCAGAACCAGCAAAAAATTAATTTTTTAATGACTATGTTATTTTATCTCTCACCCTCTTTATTGAAAATTGTCCCAAAAATGCGACATAATTTTACATCTATTTAAATGCTATTAGTTCACGACAACTTTATTGTTACAATATTTCGTAACCTGTAGAATATGCATCACATGTATTTTTCTAAAAATAGGTTACAATCATAAAAATTTCAACATAGGTTTACCAGGTGAAATGCACGAAAGATAAGAGATAGTCAATGACAAAATGACATCGTCAATTAATATCGTTTTAATATGGTAATAATGAAACTAAAAAATTAGGGGGGTTCAGGAGGGTTTCCCCCGACGAGGCTCGAATAGTCGAGTTATATATATATATTTAAGTTGCAATTTATTTTAGAAAGGTTATGAATCTGACGTATATCTGATAATGTCAGCAAAGACGAAGGCAGACATTATCTCACAGAGTTATATCACTGTTATAAACAGAACCAGATAAAACCGATTGCACAAGCCAGGGAAGAATATGTATATAGCTGTCTCACATTTTATTATAAATATACTTTCAATATAAGGTTTTATGAATCTGACGTATATCTGATAATGTCAGCAAAGACGAAGGCAGACATTATCTCACAGAGTTATAGCACTGTTATAAACAGAGCCAGATAAAACCGATTGCACAAGCCAGGGAAGAATATGTATATAGCTGTCTCACATTTTTTTATAAATATACTTTCAATATAAGGTTACGCAAAAGCCTCTAACATACCCAAGTCTCTTAAAGTAAGTGAAGCACCACCACAAATAACATA
This sequence comes from Cheiracanthium punctorium, assembly GCA_038373885.1. Taxonomy (NCBI): domain Eukaryota; kingdom Metazoa; phylum Arthropoda; class Arachnida; order Araneae; family Cheiracanthiidae; genus Cheiracanthium; species Cheiracanthium punctorium. The sequence continues at coordinate 29,910 of JAWZYV010003435.1, read as the reverse complement.
ACAGTACTGATTTCAATAGTTATTTACACGCATTAGAATTTGATTTCAGGTGGAATATTTAAATAAAGCCAAACCTGCAAGCGGGGTTGGCAGCTTTGTATTTGTATTTATCCGCTGAACAGCGGGAGCGTATGCACATGAAACTTTTATGAGGGTACGCCGGGGTATTGTTTTGAGGGCCACCTTAAACAAATCACTCACTCCCCCAAAGAACAATTTTTTGGGTAATGGATTTTATTTTGAGAAATTCAGAATGCATGAAGAATATCAGGATGAATGTTCTTTAGTCAAGTGTAAAAAATGAAGTAGGGAGATAAGTATTCTTGGAGAGAGAAAAAAGGATGAAATAATCGGAAATTTTAAAATAATTTATTTGAATTTTAAAAATATGTTTTACTAATTGCTCATGCAATTTCATGAATAACAAAACAAACGATATATTTAAAATCTTTCTTTTTCTGCTAGCATGCATTCATACTCCTTTGAGTGGCCACCTTTCCTAACGACCGATTTTTCACCAAACGGAGGGTGGCCGCTACCGAGTACTCTCATTATATATAATAGGGAGACGACACACGTATTGTATTTCTTAATATAAGCAGATTATATAAAAAATTTTGCATTGACTGAAATTCTAACCATTGGAAATTGTAATCGAATCCTAAAATTCTGTAACTTTCATTTTTTACGTAACTTTGTAATTTTTAATCTATATTTATAATGAACTGCTGAGGAATAAAATACGAGGTAGCATGATGCAACCTTTCACGAATGCAACCTTGCATGAATGTGGCAAGGAATGAATATCTGTCTCACGCAATATTTGTATAAACTAAACATATTGGCGCAGCTGCCCACGTGGGGCGCAGCTGCCCACGTCTTTTTACCCACGTGGGATAAAAAGACTGCGTTGCTCATTCACGCCTAAGCGAACATATGTTCTGGGCTACGGAAGCATATGCCCTAACCAGATGGTCAGCCATGACCAACACATACATCACTGCTTAGCGCTTTAAAGCGCAGTGATCGCAGTAAAGCGCAGAATTGACAATGTCATTTTGTCATTGACTATCTCTCATCTTTCGTGCATTTCGCCTGGTAAACCTATGTTGAAATTTTTATGATTGTAACCTATTTTTAGAAAAATACATGTGATGCATATTCTACAGCTTACGAAATATTGTAACAATAAAGTTGTTGTGAACTAATAGCATTTAAATAGATGTAAAATTATGTCGCATTTTTGGGACAATTTTCAATAAAGAGGGTGAGAGATAAAATGACATAGTCATTAATATACTAATTTAAAAAATTAATTTTTTGCTTGTTCTGGCTTTCATAAAAAAAAAAAAAATTGTTACGATTTCAAATAAGCCGAGAGCTATCTGATGACGCCTCACTATTAGAGGGACGAGGGCGAGGCAAGTCCCTACTAGTTAAATGCACACATGCTGGAAAAAAATATATATTAAATCTTACAGATTACAAATGAATTCATACATATACATTTTATGGAATTAAAGGTCCTTATTATTTTATTAAAAGTTTGTGGAATAAAAGTCCTTATTATTTTAGTAAGAAGGGGATTATACGAACGCATTCACGCCCACAGCTAAATTTTCGTTTTTAAATATTAGATAAAACACTCAATTGTAAAACTGAAAAATGAGGAGAGCAGTATTTTCATACTGTTATGGCACTTTTTCTACTTATATTAATAATATTCTTATTTTTCTTCACCCACATTTTATTAAAGATACAAAAATTACAAAATTCGTTTCCAAGCACCCTGGGATACGCCCACAGAAAAGCAAGGAAATTCTGTGATAGGCGATCACTTTCATGTATAAACATTATATGTTCGAAGTGAGTGTGCAAGGCCTCAGCTAGAAGTAGAATAAACGGGACAACACGCACCCCACCACTGAGCCGTGGTGGTGGTTGAGGACACCAAAATCAGTTATCGTTTCAAAGAATAGGAAACCACAATGAAGTTTGCCCCCCCAACCCGCTAAAAGTAAAATTTCCTTGGGGAGCTGCTTATGTGTGTTTTGAATAAAACTGGTTTCCGTTTACATGTATTTCCATGGTCAGCGTGATCAGTTGTCTCAATTCCTACTTCTGACTTCAAAAATTCATCTAAATTTACTGAAAACTGGGAGTAGGGCCCGCCGCCCGCGAGTTATTCTGTTATCTTCTACTTCAGTCACGCTATCTACTAGCTAAATGAATACACGCTGGATTAAAAATTAATTAAAAGTCACTGTTTTTAGTTTGAGATTGAGTTAATTTATCTACACTTTATGAAATATTTTTTTTTAATGCTCACTTCAACCGTTTTTCGTAATTTACTGAAAAGTGGGTTTTAGGGCGGGAGTGATTCTGATATCTCCTCCTCCAGTCACGGCCCTGCTAATTAAATGAATACATGCTAGAATAAAACTAAATTAAAAGTTCCAATTTTCCAATAGAATGAACTTTATGCAATTTTTCTTGAATTGATTCACCCACATTTGATGCAAGATTTTTTAAAAGCTCTGTTAACACTTTTTCTTAATATACTGAAGAGGTGTAGGGGCGGGAGCGATTCTTATTTCTACTCCTTCGGCTACGCCCCTATCGATCATAAACCAGCATGCCGGAATAAATATGGGCTGTAAGTTGCCATATTTTAGAAAAACTTCATACAGGAGTTTTTTTTTTTTCTGTTTTATTTTTCTGTATTACTACTGCTATTTTTCTGTATTACAGCGTAAGTAAATAAGAAGTACATAGTCCGAGCGAAAGAAATCAGATAACAAAGTACCTTAATCGGCCGATAAGGCGGAGCTGCGCTGAACTTGTTCAAGTACAACAATTTAAGAGGTAAGTACACCCATCCAATTAAGGAAATCACAAAAAGTGTTCTTCGCAAATATTTGACCCCCCCTCCCCCCAAAAAAAAACATAAAAAAAAAAGAGGTATAGAGAGGATTTTTGCCTGTTGATTGGATACGATAGTGTTTTGTATAATAAAAATTATAATAAAATACTCTTTTTTTACTACTTAAGCATATAAATATAAAAAAATTTTACATCTTAAAAATTAGTATAATGTACTTCGAGCAGGATAAAGAGCAAAATGGATGTTTTTTAACAACCCCCGTACAACAAATCCCCGATTAACCCTTGTGTTATGCGAAGGCATAACATTTTTCAATCATGCTCTGGAAAAAGTACAAGTATATGCAAAGTTTTTAAGATTCTTCAAGTATGAAACACATTTTTTCCCCCCAAGTTCCCAGAGTTCTTTCACCGGGACCGCACAGACATGGAATTTTCAGAGAAGGGATTTCAGACCACACTGGCTGATATCATATTTCTGTAAACAACGTAACTGCGATGCAAGGATAATCTTTTCGCCAGACACAGACGGTTTCGCAGGGATAATCTTTTCGCCAGACACAGTCAAAAAACTCATAATTTTCAGGTTTACAAGGAAAAGGGAACCCCCATGTGAATTTTTATCTCTATTGGCTACAATTGAAAATATGCAGTGGATACTGTGACTTTGTGCCAAAAACATAAGAATTAGCCAAATTGGCGTAAGTCAAGCTACAGAACTTCGGTAACGGTTTTTGTCAGTTCGATTTGAAATTTCAGAAAAGCAAGCCAGGCCTCTCGGAAGATTGAAGGGTTTGAGACCTCTGTCTCACTCTCCTGAAATCGACCGATGCCTTCGGCTGGATGTTTTCGTCGCTGACATTATTACATGTACTTGAATTTCGTTCACTTAAAAAGATCGAAAGTCACTCTCCTGAAATCGACCGATGCCTTCGGCTGGATGTTTTCGTCGCTGTTTGAAGAAATAATGCTGCCACTCTGAAATCCCTCCTTATGAACATTTTGAAAATTCTTTCATCTAAGTTATAAGATTTTCGTCGATCGTCATCATTTCGTCCGAGATCAACTGTTCCGCTGATACATCTATTCCTGCGTTTGGGAAATATCGCCTATTCCTGCTGATGAAGATTTTGAAAATTCTTTCGTCTAAGAATTTCGTTGATTACAAAAATCATTTCTTATAAGATCGAACTGTTCCAGCTGATGAAGAATTTTGTGGTGCACCAACTGTATACGAAATCAAAATTAGAGAAATGAACTATCAGAAGAACGCTGGAAGAACGCTATGCCATCGCAATATCGTGAACTATGAACTATGAGAGGAACGCTAAATTATCGCAATTCGTGGACTGGCGATAGTATATAAAATATCACAGACTTTGTGAGACACCGTAATATTGTGGACTGAGTGACAATGTATAGCGAAATTAGTGAACTTTAGAATTATGAACTTCGAAAATTTGTAAAAGTGATGCGGGAAAAATTGTGAACTCGAGAGGTATTACTACATCTGCCCCAACATGGTATGATAAATTTATTTTTACCCTATTATGTATATAAAAAGTATTTTAGTGTTTTTGAAATAATTTTTAAGTAGATTGTATTGGTATAAGTAATGTTTAAATGATTATAGTACGAAAGGGATTTAATCGTTTGAAGAATTTTCTAGATAAATACTTTCATAAGTAAAAATACTTTTTGAAATAAATTTGTTAATATTCAAAATTGAAGGGTACCCGATATTTTAGTATAATTCTCTGAAATAATTGATCATGAAGTATTAATTATTATTGAATGACATATTTAGGATGTGTTGATAAACTGTATGTGCAATGAATATAATATACAAATAAATAAAGACATGTCTGAAAAAATAGAGTTATTATTTGAGTAAACTAAATTACTAAATTTCAGGATTTAGCGGTATCCTTATGTGGATACATTTCAGGTAAGATTTAATATTTCTCTCATATGCACAGCGCAAAATTTGTACTAACCATTATAATGATCATTGGCTCCCCTTTTAAATAAAAACTTAACAATATCCTCCCCCATTAAATTATAACAAATACAAAATTATAACAAATAAAAAAATTATAACAATGGTGCCGTATGGTTGCGACGCCTCGGGTTATTTATAAAATGTTAAGAATTTAATTCAAATATAATACAATATATGTATAAATACACATGTCGCATTTATCTTTATTATGGAAAATATTTTTATGTAAAAAACATACATTGTTCGAAAAGACATGTTATATTCATTGCACAGTGTTGTATATTCATTATTTTATATATTTATATATGTGTAAGTGTATGTTAAATAGGTTAACATATTTTTGAGATATCTGATGAAGTGTTGAGATCCTAAATTTGAAACTAGATGAGAATTTAGACATATTTGTGCCAATTTAAGATTAAATCATTTAATGATGGCTGATAACAAAATTTTGGAGGTTAGTTTAGCAAGCAATTTGCCATTTTTTCATGGTAATGCCGATGAAAATGTGAACTATTTTTTGACACAGATCGAGGAGGTGGCTGCTTTAGAAAAGTGGAATGAAACAAAAAAATTATTAATCATTAAACTTAACTGCAAAGACAAGGCTTTGCATTATATTTCCAATGATCCTATTGCGAGCAAGGCTAGCACAGCAACTGATCTTAAAGAGTTGCTAAAAAATAAATTCTCTAAAAAAGAGTCTTTTGCAACCTTGCAGCATAATTTCTCTTCCATTTCTCAGTCACCAAATCAAACTGTCACTCAGCTTGCTGAAAAAATAAACATTGAAGCTGATAAATATTTAGGAATTGATGAAAATTCCACAAAAGATATTAAATTGCTTGCTAAAAAAATCAAACTTAACAAATTTTATGATGCACTTCGTCCCGACATAAAAATAGAACTCATGAAGCGTAATCCTAAAACTTTTGATAAAGCGATAGAATGGGCAAAAAATATTGAAAACGCATTGAATGATCCCCACTACCATGCATATCATGCAAATTCAACAGAATTGAACACGGTGATAACAAATCAAATTCAAACTAATCAACAAATCTTGGAACTAGCAAAAACTATTGAAAACATATCAGGGAACAAAACGGTAAATAGCATGCAAGTACAGGAAAACATAAATAATTCGGATGAGCAAATTCGAAGAAACGTATATTGTTTAATTTGTGGAAGAAGACACTTCACTGTCAATTGCTGGAATCATCCAAAACATTTCAGATATCCTCACAGACGTTTCAATTCTCATTATGGGGTCAGAACTTTACAGGGTGATAGAAGCACTCGCTACAATAACACATCTAATTTCAACGGCAATTACAATTCTAATTCGAATCGATATATGCATTCAAGAGTTATACCCAGAAATAATGCTAGAAGTAATTCTGGGAATAGGTACAGAAATCATCCCTACAGACGAAATTTAAACTATTAGCGGGTTCTTGCGAGTTCGAAAACTACAAGAGTAATCATGCAAGAACCCAGAATTCACATGAGTATGCAGTAAAAGACAATAGAAACAAGAGTACACAAACACTAGCAGACTTTACTCACACTAGAGAAACGAGAACGCAAGAAATTAATCAAAATAATAACAACAACTTATTTGTCATGTCATGCTCTTCCAACAATAATAATTTACCAATTATCAAATTAAAATTCGGTCAAAACTCTTTTGAGAGTCTTCTTGACACAGGTGCTAATTTAAGCTTAATTCAGCCAAGTGCTTTGGAAATGATCAAAGAAACATCTAAAGTTGAATATATATCTCGCTCAGTAAAAATTCACACTCTAGGAGACTCAACAATCCCATATTTATCCGCTGTCAATATTAAATTCAAAATAAAAAATAAATGGTTCCAGAATCAATTTTTTGTTACTCAACGCAATTGGAATTCTAAGTACAATATAATCTTAGGTTATGATTTTCTGCAAAGAAATAAAATATTGATTGATACAGCAAATAAAAAACTAATTATGGAAAATGAGCATTTTGAATTTGAAGACTCTTCTCCCACACTTATGCATGCCAATAATATAGAATCTACATCACAAAACAAATTCAACTCGCAAAAGAAAGGAAAGTTTCGAAAGAACGATTTCTCAGCCAGATCTGCACAAAATGTTACACTTAAAGCTAACTCTTCTCAAATAATTAAATTAATTATTCCTGATATTTTAAAAAGTGAGCTGCAACTTATTTTTACACCGAAACAAACCAAATTAAATTACATTGTTTCCGAATCATTACATGCTGTCAGTCAGAATAAGTATATTTACACTATAATAGAGAATCCCTCCAACTATCCAATTATTGTACGGAAAAATTCTAAACTAGGTTTTTTACAAGCTTTTGATGATACTTCTAAGGTAAATCCTTCTAATCAAGAACATTTACAGGTAAACAATTTAAATTTAACCGACATACTCCAATTAAGAAAAGAGGAATTAAAAGAAGATGATTTTGATTTGAAGCATTTAGCCGAAACAGATAGAAACGATTTAATAAGGATGCTTATGCAAAACTCCAGAGTTTTTTCAAAATCTTATAAAACCCTTGGTTCAACTGATGCTGTAATTCCAGAATTTAAACTTCTACATAACTTTCCAATACAAACTAAGCCGTATCCAATACCCAAAATAGCGAAGGACTTTGCTCAGAAAGAGATCAGTCAACTTTTGGAGGCAGGAATCATAGAAAACTCCACATCGAATTATAATTTTCCTATTATTTTTATAAGAAAAAAGCCATTGCTCAATAGTAATCAGAAAGAATTAAAGTTCCGAATGGTTGTTGACTATAGATTATTAAACTGCATTACGGAATCTTTCAAAATCTGTCTTCCAAAAATTTCGGATATTCTGCATAACATCTCAGGCAAAAACTATTACTGCGTGCTGGATTTAAAATCCGCATTTTTTCAAATTAAGCTTAAAGAATGTGACAAAGAGAAACTTGCATTTTGCTGTGAACTTGGAAATTTTCAGCCCACTAGGTTATTCTTTGGCAGTAAAAATAGTTCTTCTTATTTCCATACCCTTATTTCGAAATGCATTAGTGATTTGAAAGGGCCTAATGTTCAGTATTTTCTAGATGATATAATAATTGCTGCTGATACTTTAAATGATCTTAAAGTTCACCTACAACAAGTTTTTGATAGATTGGCTAAATTTAATTTAACACTGGATCCTCAAAAGTTACAACTCTGTAAATCAGAAATTACATACCTAGGTTTCAACATAAACAAACACGGTTTTTCACCCTCTGAAGCGAACATAAATAAAGTTAATAAATTTCCTGTCCCAAAAAACTTAAAACAAACACAAACTTTCCTCGGTATGCTCAACTATTTTAGACACTTAATTTATAATTATGCAGAAATAGTGGAGCCTATAGTAAGACTCACTCGAAAAGATACACCATTTGTATGGAGTAAGGAATGTCAGGATGCTTTCGAAAAACTGCAGGACATTATCATTCACAAACCCACCTTAAAAAATATAGATGATTCAAAAGAATTATATTTAGTTTGTGATGCGTCCAAAATTTCAATTTGCGGAATATTGATGCAAAAGATAAATGATCAATTCTTCCCTATTGAATTTTTTTCGAGGCAACTTTCACCTGCTGAGGCTAGGTATCCTTCAATAAGAAGAGAACTTTTTGCTATCTTTTCTTCATGCAAACATTTCTATGAGCAACTATATGGCAAAAAATTTACTATTTTAACAGATGCCAAACCATTGACTTATCATCTTCAGTTGGATAAACAACCTGATATAGTAGCTAGATGGTTACTTTACATGCAACAATTTGACTATGAAATGAAACATATACCTGGTTTTAATAACCCAGCTGATTTTCTATCAAGAATGACCCAAGACGATTTTCAAGTTAACAATTTAAATATTTTTGTAACTGATAACAACATAAGCCAAAGTAATATCGTGGATAAACAGAAAGAGGATGAAGAAATAAAATCAATTATACAGAAAATTAATAATAATGATCCTAAAACGAAAGAACAATATTTTATTGACTCTTACTCACAGTTGGTTATGGTTAAAATTAAACCCTCTCTTAAAGCTAGAAAAAACAAGTCCCTAGTTAACAGAATTCTTATTCCCAAATCATTAATAAAAAATTGCTTACAACTGGCTCACACTCCTCATTTTGGAACCTCAAAAACGTATGAAAGTTTGAAACAAAAATTTTTTTGGAAAGGAATGTATTTAGACACAAAAAACTTTTGCGATAATTGTAGTAAATGCCTAGAAAATAAATCTAAGTATAAAAAGACTAAGTATGACCTTATTCCTAAAAGTCATCTCGCTCCAGGTGAATTTATAGCCATTGATATTGTCGGGAAATTACCTAGATCAATTGATGGCAAATTTTACGTCCTAACAATAATTGATCACTATTCTAGATATTTAGAAGCTATCCCATTGAGTAACATTACATCGGCAAATATTATTAAACATCTTAATGAATACTTCTCTAGATTTGGTATTCCTAAAATCTTACTGTCTGACAACGGGACTAATTTTTGCTCTCATGAGTTTGAAGACTTCCTCAAAAAACTAAATATTGAACACAGAAAATCATCTATTTACTACCCACAATCTAACGGGACCATTGAAAGAGCTCATCGCTGCCTGAAAGAATGTATAGCTGCAATTTCAGACAGAATTTTTGATTGGTCATACAACTTACTAATTTTCAAACTTCACTACAACAATACAAAACACATTGTCACACAATACACACCTGCAGAAATATTCTTTGGTAGAAAATTAAATCTACCATTAAATGCTTTCGATGATCCTCAATATACACTTGAATTTAAAGATTATGTTGAAAAGGTTAAATTAATAGCTGAAGAGATGAAAAATGATATAGAGGAAAATGAGAAGGAGTATTTCAAGATATATAACAAATACACAAAGGGTAGAAATAAACCGAGTATCAAATTAGGTGATAAGGTATATTTAGAAGAGTTTAATGAACCAGGAGCATTACAAAAGAAATATAATGGGCCCTGGGAAATAAAGAAAATACTAAGAAACGATAATTTCATTCTAGAGAAAATGGAAGATGATGCACCTAGGGAAAGAAAGGTACACGTCAGTAAGATTTTTGTACAAAGGTCTCTCAGACCAAATATCAGAAATGATGAACTTTCTTCGTAGGCAGATTCAAAAACAGTTCTTTCTGAAATTAGATAATAATTTAACAGTCGTACTCAAAATCTTTAAAATTTTTAAGACATCTCAAAAAAAAAAAAAAAAAAAAAAAGAAAAAAAAAATGGAGGTTATGTTTAACAATTTCGTAGTTTAAGTGTCGTAAACTCATGGCGCCTTAAGTTTCAATTACACGTCTAACTGTGTACGGCGGGTCCTACAGTTGGAGAACTTCAGAATTGTTTAAAAAAAAAAAAAAAAAAAAAAAAAAAAAAAAAAAAAAAAAATCTAATTTCATAGACTGTTAATTTGACCTGTGGTGCTTTTGTAAAAGTTGATAATTCCCAATGACATATTGCAAAAAGAAATTTGAAAATAAAATGATGTTAATAAGTGAATGAGAAATGATAATGAGAAAATTTAAGAATTTGAATAAATTGAGAATAAATAAATTTAAGTGGATTTTGAAAGTTAATAAATGATAAGAGAAACTGAGAGCAGAAAAGAAACATTTGATCGTGTGTTCTATTAAAGTAAAAATATGAATTTGTTGTGTGTTTTAAAGAAAGATTGTGTCGTAATCTGTAATATATATGGTCTTATATTAAATGTTATGGTATATGTATTGAATATTATATATTGAATATTATTACATTGTGTGCTACATTGTTTGTTATATTAGCGTTATTCTATACTTGCATATGATTACTGGTATTCTGTATAGTATTATTAGGTGATTTTTTTTAATTTTGTGTGCATAATTTGATATCTTAGTCAAAAATCATACGTGTTGGTGGCAACAAACAGTAAATCCTTTTTTATAGAAACATCATGTGCTTGTGATATTCTACGAATGGCTTGATCATGGTAATTTTTTTTCTCGTCGGAGGGAGGTGATGTTATGCGAAGGCATAACATTTTTCAATCATGCTCTGGAAAAAGTACAAGTATATGCGAAGTTTTTAAGATTCTTCAAGTATGAAACACATTTTTTCCCCCCAAGTTCCCAGAGTTCTTTCACCGGGACCGCACAGACATGGAATTTTCAGAGAAGGGGTCTTCAGACCACACTGGCTGATATCATATTTCTGTAAACAACGTAACTGCGATGCAAGGATAATCTTTTCGCCAGACACAGACGGTTTCGCAGGGATAATCTTTTCGCCAGACACAGTCAAAAAACTCATAATTTTCAGGTTTACAAGGAAAAGGGAACCCCCATGTGAATTTTTATCTCTATTGGCTACAATTGAAAATATGCAGTGGATACTGTGACTTTGTGCCAAAAACATAAGAATTAGCCAAATTGGCGTAAGTCAAGCTACAGAACTTCGGTAACGGTTTTTGTCAGTTCGATTTGAAATTTCAAAAAAAGCAAGCCAGGCCTCTCGGAAGATTGAAGGGTTTGAGACCTCTGTCTCACTCTCCTGAAATCGACCGATGCCTTCGGCTGGATGTTTTCGTCGCTGACATTATTACATGTACTTGAATTTCGTTCACTTAAAAAGATCGAAAGTCACTCTCCTGAAATCGACCGATGCCTTCGGCTGGATGTTTTGTCGCTGTTTGAAGAAATATCGCCTAATCCTCTTATGAACATTTGAAAATTCTTTCATCTAAGTTATAAGATTTCGTCGATCGTCATCATTTCGTCCGAGATCAACTGTTCCGCTGATACATCTATTCCTGCGTTTGGGAAATATCGCCTATTCCTGCTGATGAAGATTTTGAAAATTCTTTCGTCTAAGAATTTCGTTGATTACAAAAATCATTTCTTATAAGATCGAACTGTTCCAGCTGATGAAGAATTTTGTGGTGCACCAACTGTATACGAAATCAAAATTAGAGAAATGAACTATCAGAAGAACGCTGGAAGAACGCTATGCCATCGCAATATCGTGAACTATGAACTATGAGAGGAACGCTAAATTATCGCAATTATATGTCACAGACTTTGTGAGACACCGTAATATTGTGGACTGAGTGACAATGTATAGCGAAATTAGTGAACTTTAGAATTATGAACTTCGAAAATTTGTAAAAGTGATGCGGGAAAAATTGTGAACTCGAGAGGTATTACTACATCTGCCCCAACATGGTATGATAAATTTATTTTTACCCTATTATGTATATAAAAAGTATTTTAGTGTTTTTGAAATAATTTTTAAGTAGATTGTATTGGTATAAGTAATGTTTAAATGATTATAGTACGAAAGGGATTTAATCGTTTGAAGAATTTTCTAGATAAATACTTTCATAAGTAAAAATACTTTTTGAAATAAATTTGTTAATATTCAAAATTGAAGGGTACCCGATATTTTAGTATAATTCTCTGAAATAATTGATCATGAAGTATTAATTATTATTGAATGACATATTTAGGATGTGTTGATAAACTGTATGTGCAATGAATATAATATACAAATAAATAAAGACATGTCTGAAAAAATAGAGTTATTATTTGAGTAAACTAAATTTCAGGATTTAGCGGTATCCTTATGTGGATACATTTCAGGTAAGATTTAATATTTCTCTCATATGCACAGCGCAAAATTTGTACTAACCATTATAATGATCATTGGCTCCCCTTTTAAATAAAAACTTAACAATATCCTCCCCCATTAAAAAATAACAAAATTACCCAAATTATAAAAAATATAATAAAAAATTATAACACCTTGAAATGCCGCATTATGAACCAGGAATAAAAGATATGATTAATTCATCAAAATTACATTAGAATACACCCATAATGACTATAAAACACAAAAAATTCCCTTCACTGATTTCTCGGATGTTCCATTTTTGGAACATTGGCATGTAACGCTATCTTTCCTTTTCTGCATTTGCTTCATGTAAACAACAAAAGGCTGTATGATAACTCTAAAATTTTATGCAGTAATAAAGTTTTACTTGATTTTTAGGTGCGAAGTGACTAAAATTTAAGCAAAACTTAATAAAAAAAATTGCAATTTTAAAATTAGCATAATATTTTATAAGAAATGCAATGCATAAATGTATAAATGAACGATAAAAGCAATTTTACGCTTGCATACTCTTGACTAATAATACAGATAATATAAATAAATGCAGTTTTTAAAATGTCAGCTACCTGATCAAGAAATAACAAAATATTTTATTCTCTAGAGGGTGCTTAGAATTTCAACCGGCAGTACAAAAATTTTAAAACCCACTAAAACACTAATTTCTTTTTATAATTTTTTAGCATTTTTTATGTCTATAATATTGTGGGTAGTGTACATGGAGAATTTCTTGCATTCAAAACACATGTTTACAGTACTTTTTTATATTACTAAAAAATGCCTATATCATGTAAGAACGTCATGTGCATCCGTATTTTTTGCAGATTTCCATTGATGAGCTCAGGGTAATGTTGATATTAGGCTTCGTCTGAAAAAAATTTAAATTAATTTCTCTTCTAAAATTCTATTGTCCACACGTCTCCAGGTATAATCATCTCAAAACTATTATAATTTAATTCTTCATCAGTAATGAACCCGTTTTCATCAAGACGCAATTGGCAAATTTCGATGATTGACTTATTTCAATCATCCGACATGGAACTTTTTAAAAAATCAACATTGTCTATAGTTAGAAATTTCATCGACTGCACCATCTACATTGTTTCTACAAACATCTATACAAGTTATAAGTGAAATGGCCTCGAAAATTGCAGAGCATAGAAAGAAAATCAAGCACGTGACTTGATGTCACTTCCTCCCATGAGTTCCATCTACATAAAAAGGACTTAAAATAAAGAAACAAACCCCTGTGAAGCACGCATTCATTACTAACAGAAGAAACAAGTAGCTATCTGAGCTCAAATCAGAGGAATGCAGCACTAACTATCCACCACCTTCTGGGAAAGGGGTAAAAGATATGACAACTTCCCCTTACCCCCTCCCCCTCTAGTCCTTCACCCATTAAAAATAAATAAAATATCGGTTATGCCTTTGACAGACATATGTTCAGCAGATATAAGCTGAATGTATCAAAATCTAATAAAGGGACACAAGCAACACATACATGAGACATCCCTGATTTCGTATACCGTTACGTGCCAATGTTCCTTTTTTGAAACATTGCACTTTTATGCAAGATTAAGAAAATATACCTTCATATATTTTGAATTTTTTTCATTATTTCTTTGAATTCATCCATTGGAAATACAATAGGGGAATTTTCGGGAGAATTTGAATTTTTGGAAATTTTATAGAATTTATTTTTGTGTGTACTGTAAAAATTGTAAAAAAAGGCGATTTTTAGAAATTTTTCTGGGCTGAAATTTTTACATTTGGAAAATACTTAATATATCAAAAAATCAATCACACTTCCAATAATAAGCAGTATTTTTTTACAAACTGATAGATATGACAGTTTATTTTTTAAAAATATGAAACATGATGTTCCAAAAAAAGGAACATTGGCATGTAAAAGGTTTAATAAAATATCCCCCACACACTAATTAAGTGATGCACAAAATTCCAGAATTTCATCATAAAATACCTCAGCGATCATTAAATGGGCTGTTCAAAGGCTATACGAGAATATAAATGCATACGTTAACAGATAGAATGCATATAACTCTTCTCTTTCCCAATTTCTGACAGCCCATCAAAGGCGATCATCCTACATAATTTAAATTTAATCTTTTGTCCTGGCTCAAAACTGAAATTTTGTACTTATTTAAATTAAATCTACTGAAAATTTTAATCGGTTTCATAAAATTCCGAACGTTCTTTTTTTTTTCAGATAACTTAGTAATTTATTATACAGGGCATCCCAAAAGCACTGACCTGGGCTTAAATACTCATCATAGACATGCAACAAATTACAAAGTTGCGTATAAAAAGGTACAGAATTTTATGTATCGGTTAAAATTTCCAGAGTTAAATATCTAAATAAATATAAAATTTTTAATTTTTTACAGCCCCGTACAAAAGACAAAATCATGAAAAGTTTCAGATATATTGAAGTAAATATACCGAAGTCTGTCTAATGTGACTAGACCTTCTAAAAAACCAAAACTGTTCATCTAATAAATGTGGTCCCCTTACGAAATCGGTAAAGCGTGGCGGTTGTTAAGTGAAATTCTATAAAAGTAATCACAAGAGACTGGTGGTCTCTTTACCACGGCGGTCACTTCAGCAGGCTCCACTGCATATGTGGATTTATCATCTTTTTAATGGCTCTCTGAAAGATAAATTTATAATACTGTTGGTATTCTACGGGGTGTACAAGACAGGTGTTAACGGGTTTTAATTCTTTTCTCTGCAGTGGGAGAAAGAGAAAACTTGGCAATGTAAAACGAAAGAAATGCTGAAAATAAGATCGGAAATAGAACTCCGTTAGGAAAAATTGCCTCTCGTTAATTAAAAAAAAAAAATACACTTTTCAAATTCATATGCTACCCCTCGCACAAAAAAGGTCCCAGTGTGTCTCAACCATCTGGCCGGGACATATGTTTCCCACCCCAAAGCCATGTTCACAATAGTGTGGATACACACACAACGCAATCTTTGGCACCACGTGGGCTGTTACGCCAATAAGTTTAGTTTATACGGATACTGTGTGACAGTACTATTTTTTCTCTCGTGTTCATGACCATCTGGCCGGGACATATGTTTCCGCACCCCAGAGCCATGCTCGCAAATGTGTCGATATACAACGCAGTCTGGCCTTACATGGGCTGTTACGCTAATAATTTAGTTTATACGGATACTGTGTGAAACAAGACAGGACTGTGTTTCGTCTCGCGTTTATCCCTTGTTGCTGTCACTGATTCACTCTGGACAGCACGGAGCGGAGCCAGATCCACCATCAGTAGCGGATCCAGGGGAGAGGCTAGGGGCTTCAGCCCCCCCCCCCAAAGAGATTGCTAAAGGGTAACATTCTGCTTTATTATACACTTTAAATAGCTAAAATGATCATATTTTATAACTTAGCCCCTCCCAAAAGCTTGCACATTGATTTAGACTAAAATTTTGATTTATAGTACATTTTAATTGGGTGAAATAAGTTTTTTTTTTTTAATTTAGCCCCTCCCCCCAAAAAATTCTGGATCCGCCACTGTCCTCCATACGGGAAGGCGAAGGAAGTTTGCCACTCTCCCAAGCGCTGACCAAGGTGGGCGGTGGTTCACATTCCGTGCTCTTATGGGAACGGAGCGGAGCGACTAGGCCATTGTAGGACACATTCTACCCTAAGGATGTTATGCTAAAACTTTTATTTTGAGTTCCCCCAAAACACATACTCACTGAAGAAATATTCAGTATACTTTGTTTCTCGTGTGAATGCCGATATCTTTTATTTAAATAAGTACGGAATTTTTCGCAAAATAAATAAATAAATATTGAGCAGCAGCGACTAGTAAATAAAGCACTGAAATATGAATTCCGTAAAACAAATTTAATATTCGCAAAAATAAATCATAATACAAATAGTTAAATAACGCGGTATAACGGTAATATTCTGTTATTATTCTCCTGCAAAAAATCACCTGAGGTTATTTATTTATTTATTTATTTTTATAGTGGAAAATTTGAAAGGCTTGAATAAATAATGCATTTCTTTGTGTTTTTCTCAATATTTTACGAAGAAATTTCGGTGAAATTTATTTCCACTTCTTGTTTAACTTTGTAAAATAACAAATAAGTAATTTTTAAAGAGCTAAGTAGTTTAATATTTAATATGTTCTTGCGTAAACAGATTAATATTTATGAGTTTTCATTCAATGTGTAATTCTGTCTGGATATTGATAATATTACAACAACAAATGTAAATTTGTGTATCTCCATAAATATGCTAGCAAGTCTGCACAAGAAGCGAAGCATGTTGCATAAACTGAATACAAAAAAAAAAAAAAAAAAAAAAAAAAAGTATTCCTTGTTTAAAACATTATTTATAATATTCAATAAGCCTTTTCATACAAATGTTTTATTAAAAACCATTGTACTCTGACGTGGGAATGAGTAAAATGTTAACCAAAAATATTTCATCTTATGTATTAAACATTCATATTCAAAATGTATTTCCCCATCTTTTAAAAGTCTCTCACCTGTCTTATTCAGTCATAAACATTAATAAACATTCATAAACTTTAATAAACATTGCATGAATTATTCAGACTTTTCCTTTCTCGTTGGATTCATTTCGGTAAGAAAGAGAAAAAAAAACTTTAAATAAGTGTCTTCTTCTTTCTTTTTTTATATATATATATACAGGATAAAAATAAGCAAAGAGAATTATTATCAGATTACGCTGTAGCCTTAGCTATAAAAGAAAATCATTTATGTTTTTAGCATTGTGTTGGATGCGAATAATAGCTGAGAAAAAGCAGAGTGATTTAAAAAAAAAAAAAAAAAAAAAAAAAGGATTACTTTTTTGAGTTTATATTTTTCGTATTTTTAGTGAGCATTTTTTGAAAGGAAATAAGTATTTATTCAAGCAGAATTGTTAGAAGGCGCTGCCTAATTGATTTTTGCAACTATCAAACTTTTATGTAAGGATGTTATATTTGTATCAGATATTAAAAATTTTGTCCTTGAGAGAATATAGATTTTCTTTTCTTTTTCGAGTGCGTGTGTGCAGGATTTGGAAAAAAGAATAATAATAATAATAATAATTTTCTTCAACTTATTCTTTAGATCAAGCGAAACTTTTTTTATGGCGTCATGTAATATTTATTTTGTACTTTTTACATAAATTAACCAGTGGGCTTATTTATTTCAATTTATATTATAACGAACGCTAAGTATTTTATTCAAATGGAATAATTAGTCTATTGCACCATTAACTTCTCTTACTAGCAGAGAAAAATAATACTGTTTAGTTAGAACGCCAATTTTATTACTTATCATTGTTCTCTAAAACACTTTCATAGAATAAATTGAAGAAAGAGAAATTTTTCTCTATTTTAAATTATTTTTATGAAGAGTTACTCTTTTCCCGTGGGATTACATTATTCCATGATGGTCCTATATAACGAAATTCTTCTTTTTCAATGTCGTTGCACATTTTATACCATGACTGACACTGCCCCCCCCCCTCTCTATGACCAAAAAAAAAAAACTAACAACTTATAAGCTCCTCCAATTTTTCACATGAATTACATGTAGCAAAAAATGTATATACGCAAACAATATAAAAACATTTAAAAAAAATATGATGTTTTAAAATCCGATTTTTGCTGAAGTGCTCATTTACTGGTCAGTTTACCCTACCATAGTTCGTTTAAATGAAGTGGTTGTTCTTTCCTTATGAAGCCTAGCAGAAATCCCAACATAAGATTTTGTGACATGTTGCTTCATTCCACTACTGGAAACAAAGCTTCCGCTACTCCATTAGCTTCCTATCAACCAGTCAATCAGTCTTTGTCATAGGAGGGTAAAGAAATTCTAGAGTCATTTGCTTTTATAATCCATTTACCCTTCTTTTACCTGGAGTATTTCCCTCTCCCGCGTAAACGCAGCTTTTACGTCACAGAAGAGGAGCTACCATGATGTTTTCGGGGGACCTTGCTGTGAAAAGTTCAGTAGCAGTCATTATCGGATTCAGTCATCAAGCATTCTGACCAGGGGCGTACCCAGGGGGGGGGGATATCGGGATATATCCCCCCGAAATTTTTGGATTAGTGATGAAATTCAGGCTATTTATACACGTATAAGTTCATATCCCCCCCCCCCGAAAACTTTTCCTGGCTACGCGCCTGATTCTGACTGATGACCAGTCAGTTAGTGACAGATTGATACAGTGAAATCATACAGTATCGGATAAATAAACCCTTTCCTACTCGTGACGTCACATTCCGAAAGGGTATCTCT
Organism: Cheiracanthium punctorium; assembly: GCA_038373885.1. NCBI lineage: Eukaryota > Metazoa > Arthropoda > Arachnida > Araneae > Cheiracanthiidae > Cheiracanthium > Cheiracanthium punctorium. The sequence goes on along the minus strand of JAWZYV010003435.1, from coordinate 10,982 downwards.
GTGTGCTTCCACGAAGCTGTCGGAATCGGTCCGAAATCGGAAACATTATCGGAAATACTACAGAGTTGGATACCGTTGTGTGGATTAGGGAGTGTTAAGCACTGCCTGAAAGAACCCCCTTTCCTCCGCAGTTAGAGAAACTCACAAAAGCACCTTCCTTGATCGATGTCTTTCGCTCTTTGGACATTCATACCTTCTTAAAGAAAAAGGGCAGAGAAATCGGATGAGGACTTTGTTATGAATGGCTGATCATTTTCACTTACGAGATTATTCTCGTAAGATATATATTAAAATTATCGCTTCCTTCAGACGCAGCTAATGGTGGTACACTGAAACCTGTGAAGTTGACCGATTTTGTAAGTTGGTCAACTGTCTAAGTTGATCTAATTGACCGAGAACGGAATGGCTTAGTTACTTTGACAATGAGTGAACCCTTTATAAGTTGACCACCTATCTAACTTGTATGCCGACGAGGTAATTAAATAGAATTTATTCCAAAGCATATCTCAAAACCTCTGTAAATATATACCACTTCCAGAATTTTTTTGTCCTTCTTCTAACAACTGTTATGTGTTTATTTATTTATTTATTTATTTATTTCCATCCACACTGAATACATAATACAGCCTAAATTGAGTTTTGTATTAAATGACAATAATTAAAGAGCAAAAGCCAGCGACCGCCAGACCTTCATCATAGTATAAAAGCTGAAACTTTCTCTGCGCATATTCGCCAACAGAGGTAGTAACAATCGGCCCCTATAACGTTTCGAGGATTGTGACTTTGGCAGGTAACTGGTGGCAAAGGTGTATAAAATTGCAGAAAATTTTCGTCATTTCATAAAGCTTAATTTTTTTATATGTTCTTCTTCGCAGTACTAGAAATCACTTTATCCCTTGCCAGACACTTTTCCATCGTGGCAAACCCCCCGCCAGACAATCTCAAAGTCATGGAAAACGTAATTCTATTACGAGCGCGCTGCATCATCGTAAGAAAGTTCAGAAGTAGCAATATAAAATGTGCTTGACACTTTGTGACAGTTTGAAGTACTTCGTTTGAGTTTACGAACACAATAGTTTTCCATGACTTTGAGATTGTCTGGCGGGGGTTTGCCACGATGGAAAAGTGTCTGGCAAGGGATAAAGTGATTTCTAGTATTGCGAAGAACATATAAAAAAATGAAGCTTTATGAAATGACGAAAATTTTATACACCTTTGCCATCTGTTACCTGTCAAAGCCACGATCATCCAAACTTTATAGTGGCCGATTGTTCCTACCTCTGTTGCACCTCTGTATGCGCAGCTCCCTACCTCTGTATGCGCAGAGAAAGTTTCAGCTTTTATACTATGACGAAGGTCTGGCGGTCGCTGGCTCTTAGACTATTAGTACATAATACAGTAATATGCGCGTATAATTAATGTCTAACCCGTGTAAGCAATGTTATTCCTATTTTGCACCATTTTGATTTCATATTTTACATAATTTTTAGTATACTACACATACTACATGTACTATGTAATGCATATGGACGTAGATAATAAAATACTAAAATTAAAAACTAAGTATTGCACACTTCGTAATTGGACCACGAAAACATGGAACCACTGGGTGATCATGTTAGCAGGTTTCATTGTAGCACTAATTTGAGGGTATCGGCTATTGATTTGAAGAACTTGAATATGAGTCAGTGAGATCTAATTCTTACGGATAGATACCGATAACATCGTGGTAGGGTCCCAGATGTTCAAAGACAAACAACGAGAAGGAACGCTGAATGCACAAAGGGATTCTAAGTCGTCGTTTTTTGACGATGCGACCGAACAGTAATTGCACAAAAGTCTGCACAGGAAAATGTTCTATGACGAATGAATTTCTGCCTGATTTATCTTCGGCTTTATTGATATTCAAAGACCGAACACACCTTTGTGCACGCTGAGACGGAAAGCTGAATACACAAAGGAATGCACTATGTTGTCGTTTTTTGACGATGGGACTGAGCAGAGCAGTAATTGCACAAAAGACTGCACCAGAAAATGTTCAGAGGATTGCTTTCTGTATTATTTCTTTTCGGCTTTATTGCGATGTCAACGCTGTAAAAATGTAATTTTGGTACATAAGTACAAAAAAAAAAAAAAAAAAATCTCTGTTAAACCTTTCAGAATCGTTAGAATACCCCTTTAAAAGTTGTACTATTCAGAAATAAACGATACACCTGTATCATGTACGAAACTTTAGCAAAAAAGCTTTTTTAATCGAAAATTCACCAGAATACGTCATTCTGCGAAAGTTTTTGATGTACAACACCATGTCGAAATTTTCCGGGAAGTTTCATAAAAGACACTGCTGTTTCTTTTATTATGGTGCGTGGTTCACCTTATGAACAATAATCCTGATTAGTTTATTTTCCTTTGTATATAATGTCCGTAAGAGAGATTCAGTGTCTTCGAACACAACACAATTAATTCATAATCATACAATAGGTTCCTCTCGGGAATTCTATCTTGTGATTTAAATATAAACTACTCTTTCCCAAACCTTTTACTATAAACAAGCCTTCGGAAGGAACTTTCAATATTTCCATTATGCTAAATAATTCATATTGGCTAAACATAAATGCAGTGCGGAAAACAGAATTAGAAAAATCTGCTTTGGTTTTAACGCTTCATTGAAAAAACTGCGGCAACAGTTTTTATGCCTAAACTTTTATTAGAAGACAATGGTCTTTTATATATTTAAAAAAAAAAGGAATCCTTCAACAGTTGATCTTTATCGTTTAAGCCCAAGAACAAAAGTTATAAGTTCTTTTTTTTTATGTATACATGTATATATATATACACCCTCTTCTTATGGAAATTTTTAAAGTCTCAGTAAGTTTGTGCAGGCATAAAATTTAATAAACATTGCATGAATAATTCAAAGAACCGTAACACTTTCCCCCATTGTTCCGCCTGCCCCCAACCCCTTCTTCTGATTTTTTCCATCGGAAAAATCCCTTGAATAAGTGGTTCTTTTTTGTTCTCTGGAGAAAATAAGTAAACAAAATTACAGTCTGATTAGATTATCTGGCTCTCCGCGGAAAGGAATTATCTATTCATACTATTCTTGTTGTATTGTTGCTCTGTAAAGATGGTTGGCAAAAATTAATCGATAAAAAGTTGGATAAGTTTTGTCTTCCTGCAGCTGCAATTCAACGCACTGGTTTTTAGTAGTTAAGTATATAGAGGGGCAAGAAAGTACAGTATTTACCCGCGTATCGACCCACCACTTTCCCAATCAAGAATCTAATATATTTTTTTTAAATACATTTATTCAAGCTCATCTGAAAAAAAAAAGTACTAAATATACAATAATAAAGATAAGAGTATACGAAATTCAAGTGATAATAACGAATAATAATAATACGGTACTACTGATAGTATGATATGGTAAAGTACTAATATACAAAGTTAAACTAATACAAGATCCGATTCAGGATCGGACTCCTTAAACAATTCACAAAATCACTTCGTCGTCATCGGCTCATCAAGATACACGTATTGGATTATGATCCATTAGAAAGACCTCCACGGCCGGGCACCCTACTCTTCGGCCTAGAGCCCACGTGCAGCTAATTGGCCGTAATCAAACAAAAACAGCAACATGCTGCACGTTTTCAATCTTTGTATCGCTACATTTTTACCTAGTATGGAAATCAACCTTAAACGATACATTGTGTTATAAAATGCGGGAAGAGAGCAACTGTCTTTTAAAAGGGCATTTTCGACTTCTGATTTAAAAAAATAAAAAAATAAAAATTAAGGATCCTCGTTTAAGTCGGCACCCCACCCCAGTTTAAGGCATTTTTCCCCCCTCCAAAATTTCTCGACTTATACGCGGGTAAATACGGTAATAATAATAATAATAATAATAATAATAATAATAATAATAATATATTAATGACTGTGTCATTTTATCTCTCACCCCCTTCATTGAAAATTGTCTGAAAAATGTGTCCCAAAAAATCGAAATAAAAATGCGACATAATTTTCATATACTTAAATACTATTAGTTCACAACAGCTTTAATCTATTGTTACAATATTTCGTAAGCTGTAGAATATGCATCACATGTATTTTTCTATAAATAGGTTACAATCATAAAAATTTCAACAGCTTAAGAAAATTGTTGAGTATTGAATTGTTTATTTTTTTATCGTGCAATGTCTTATCTAACTTTAACTGTGCTCGCGCGCGCATTCATTTTACTTCTTCTATATTTTTCCTTCTTGATGTTACCTTGTTATGTGATGTGCCTGTTTCTTCCGTTCTAATTTAATAAAGTAAATGTTATGTTAAAATCCCACGCTTACTATGTTTGTGCCATAACTCTGCTAACATTTCTAAAAGGTTATGGACACCAGATTGATTAATTTATTTATTTGCTAATTTTTAACGTTCGTTTCACGGCTGCATCATTCATCCGCAAAATGGCGACTGGAACTCGTCGAATTGAAACGCTGAATAAAGATAATTACGAAACATGGAAACATAAAATATGAACTCGTAAAATTAAGGATGCATCAAAAATAATTTGTAAAAGGTGTAAACTCATCGGGCACTCGGCTAGCTAATGTGAAAGTAGAAAAAAAGAATAACTTAAACATAAGCCTAACAGCCTGGATTCTTATACACTCTGGATGACTCGCCAATAGGGTTACCAGGCGAAATACAGCAACCCTACTCGCCTAAAGCTATTTCAACAATATCAAATCACGAAAAATATCACTAAATAAATCACAAATAAATCACGAAAATTTTTGGTGTGCTAAGATAGATACTAAAAATTATATAAGTTTCTTGAGTTATTATCGACCCATGTTTGCAATTGCAAAGAAAGATCAGGAAACCCTCCTATTCCAGTCGATGAAATTAATATCGTTTTAAAATGGCAATAATGAAACTAAAAAATTAGGGGGTTCAGGGGGTCTCCCCTGTCGAGGCTCGAACAGCCGAGTATTATATATATATATATATATATATAACACACAACGGATTTATCTTCTAGGAAAATCCGTTGTGTGTATATCTATATATATATATATATATAATACTCGGCTGTTCGAGCCTCGACAGGGGAGACCCCCTGAACCCCCCTAATTTTTTAGTTTCATTATTGCCATTTTAAAACGATATTAATTTCATCGACTGGAATAGGAGGGTTTCCTGATCTTTCTTTGCAATTGCAAACATGGGTCGATAATAACTCAAGAAACTTATATAATTTTTAGTATCTATCTTAGCACACCAAAAATTTTCGTGATTTATTTGTGATTTATTTAGTGATATTTTTCGTGATTTGATATTGTTGAAATAGCTTTAGGCGAGTAGGGTTGCTGTATTTCGCCTGGTAACCCTATTGGCGAGTCATCCAGAGTGTATAAGAATCCAGGCTGTTAGGCTTATGTTTAAGTTATTCTTTTTTTCTACTTTCACATTAGCTAGCCGAGTGCCCGATGAGTTTACACCTTTTACAAATTATTTTTGATGCATCCTTAATTTTACGAGTTCATATTTTATGTTTCCATGTTTCGTAATTATCTTTATTCAGCGTTTCAATTCGACGAGTTCCAGTCGCCATTTTGCGGATGAATGATGCAGCCGTGAAACGAACGTTAAAAATTAGCAAATAAATAAATTAATCAATCTGGTGTCCATAACCTTTTAGAAATGTTAGCAGAGTTATGGCACAAACATAGTAAGCGTGGGATTTTAACATAACATTTACTTTATTAAATTAGAACGGAAGAAACAGGCACATCACATAACAAGGTAACATCAAGAAGGAAAAATATAGAAGAAGTAAAATGAATGCGCGCGCGAGCACAGTTAAAGTTAGATAAGACATTGCACGATAAAAAAATAAACAATTCAATACTCAACAATTTTCTTAAGCTGTTGAAATTTTTATGATTGTAACCTATTTATAGAAAAATACATGTGATGCATATTCTACAGCTTACGAAATATTGTAACAATAGATTAAAGCTGTTGTGAACTAATAGTATTTAAGTATATGAAAATTATGTCGCATTTTTATTTCGATTTTTTGGACACATTTTTCAGACAATTTTCAATGAAGGGGTGAGAGATAAAATGACACAGTCATTAATATATTATTATTATTATTATTATTATTATTATATTATTATTATTACCGTATTTACCCGCGTATAAGTCGAGAAATTTTGGAGGGGGGAAAAATGCCTTAAACTGGGGTGGGGTGCCGACTTAAACGAGGATCCTTAATTTTTATTTTTTTATTTTTTTAAATCAGAAGTCGAAAATGCCCTTTTAAAAGACAGTTGCTCTCTTCCCGCATTTTATAACACAATGTATCGTTTAAGGTTGATTTCCATACTAGGTAAAAATGTAGCGATACAAAGATTGAAAACGTGCAGCATGTTGCTGTTTTTGTTTGATTACGGCCAATTAGCTGCACGTGGGCTCTAGGCCGAAGAGTAGGGTGCCCGGCCGTGGAGGTCTTTCTAATGGATCATAATCCAATACGTGTATCTTGATGAGCCGATGACGACGAAGTGATTTTGTGAATTGTTTGAGGAGTCCGATACTGAATCGGATCTTGTATTAGTTTAACTTTGTATATTAGTACTTTACCATATCATGCTATCAGTAGTACCGTATTATTATTATTCGTTATTATCACTTTAATTTCGTATACTCTTATCTTTATTATTGTATATTTAGTACTTTTTTTTTCAGATGAGCTTGAATAAATGTATTTTAAAAAAATATATTAGATTCTTGATTGGGAAAGTGGTGGGTCGATACGCGGGTAAATACTGTACTTTCTTGCCCCTCTATATACTTAACTACTAAAAACCAGTGCGTTGAATTGCAGCTGCAGGAAGACAAAACTTATCCAACTTTTTATCGATTAATTTTTGCCAACCATCTTTACAGAGCAACAATACAACAAGAATAGTAAGTATGAATAGATAATTCCTTTCCGCGGAGAGCCAGATAATCTAATCAGACTATAATTTTGTTTACTTATTTTCTCCAGAGAACAAAAAAGAACCACTTATTCAAGGGATTTTTCCGAGGGAAAAAATCAGAAGAAGGGGTGGGGGGCAGGCGGAACAATGGGGGAAAGTGTTACGATTCTTTGAATTATTCATGCAATGTTTATTAAATTTTATGCCTGCACAAACTTACTGAGACTTTAAAAATTTCCATAAGAAGAGGGTGTATATATATATATTTATACACACAAAAAAAGAACTTATAACTTTTGTTCTTGGGCTTAAACGATAAAGATCAACTGTTGAAGGATTCCTTTTTTTATAAATATATAAAAGACCATTGTCTTCTAATAAAAGTTTAGGTATAAAAACTGTTGCCGCAGTTTTTTCAATGAAGCGTCAAAACCAAAGCAGATTTTTCTAATTCTGTTTTCCGCACTGTATTTATGTTTAGCCAATATGAATTATTTAGCATAATGGAAATATTGAAAGTTCCTTCCGAAGGCTTGTTTATAGTAAAAGGTTTGGGAAAGAGTAGTTTATATTTAAATCACAAGATAGAATTCCCGAGAGGAACCTATTGTATGATTATGAATTAATTGTGTTGTGTTCGAAGACACTGAATCTCTCTTACGGACATTATATACAAAGGAAAATAAACTAATCAGGATTATTGTTCATAAGGTGAACCACGCACCATAATAAAAGAAACAGCAGTGTCTTTTATGAAACTTCCCGGAAAATTTCGACATGGTGTTGTACATCAAAAACTTTCGCAGAATGACGTATTCTGGTAAATTTTCGATTAAAAAAGCTTTTTCGCTAAAGTTTCGTACATGATACAGGTGTATCGTTTATTTCTGAGTAGTACAGCTTGTAAAGAGGTATTCTAACGATTCTGAAAGGTTTAACAGTGACTTTTTTTTTTTTTTACTTATGTACCAAAATTACATTTTTACAGCGTTGACATCGCAATAAAGCCGAAAAGAAATAATACAGAAAGCAATCCTCTGAACATTTTCTGATGCAGTCTTTTGTGCAATTACTGCTCTGCTCAGTCCCATCGTCAAAAAACGACAACATAGTGCATTCCTTTGTGCATTCAGCTTTCCTTCTCAGCGTGCACAAAGGTGTGTTCGGTCTTTGAATATCAATAAAGCCGAAGATAAATCAGGCAGAAATGCATTCGTCATAGAATATTTTCCTGTGCAGACTTTTGTGCAATTACTGTTCGGTCGCATCGTCAAAAAACGACGACTTAGAATCCCTTTGTGCATTCAGCGTTCCTTCTCGTTGTTTGTCTTTGAACATCTGGGACCCTACCACGATGTTATCGGTATCTATCCGTAATAATTAGATCTCATATTCAAGTTCTTCAAATAAATAGCCGATACCCTCAAATTAGTGCTACAATGAAACCTGCTAACTTGATCACCCAGTGGTTCCATGTTTTCGTGGTCCAATTACGAAGTGTGCAATACTTAGTTTTTAATTTTAGTATTTTATTATCTACGTCCATATGCATTACATAGTACATGTAGTATGTGTAGTATACTAAAAAATTGTATAAAATATGAAATCAAAATGGTACAAAATAGGAATAACATTGCTTACACGGGTTAGACATTAATTATACGCGCATATTACTGTATTATGTACTAATAGTCTAAGAGCCAGCGACCGCCGGACCTTCGTCATAGTATAAAAGCTGAAACTTTCTCTGCGCATACCCCACAATAGAGGTAGGAACAATCGGCCACTATAAAGTTTGGATGATCGTGGCTTTGGCAGGTAACAGATGGCAAAGGTGTATAAAATTTTCGTCATTTCATAAAGCTTCATTTTTTTATATGTTCTTCGCAATACTAGAAATCACTTTATCCCTTGCCAGACACTTTTCCATCGTGGCAAACCCCCGCCAGACAATCTCAAAGTCATGGAAAACTATTGTGTTCGTAAACTCCACGACGAAGTACTTCAAACTGTCACAAAGTGTCAAGCACATTTTATATTGCTACTTCTGAACTTTCTTACGATGATGCAGCGCGCTCGTAATAGAATTACGTTTTCCATGACTTTGAGATTGTCTGGCGGGGGGTTTGCCACGATGGAAAAGTGTCTGGCAAGGGATAAAGTGATTTCTAGTACTGCGAAGAAGAACATATAAAAAAATTAAGCTTTATGAAATGACGAAAATTTTCTGCAATTTTATACACCTTTGCCACCAGTTACCTGCCAAAGTCACAATCCTCGAAACGTTATAGGGGCCGATTGTTACTACCTCTGTTGGCGAATATGCGCAGAGAAAGTTTCAGCTTTTATACTATGATGAAGGTCTGGCGGTCGCTGGCTTTTGCTCTTTAATTATTGTCATTTAATACAAAACTCAATTTAGGCTGTATTATGTATTCAGTGTGGATGGAAATAAATAAATAAATAAATAAAATAAACACATAACAGTTGTTAGAAGAAGGACAAAAAAAATTCTGGAAGTGGTATATATTTACAGAGGTTTTGAGATATGCTTTGGAATAAATTCTATTTAATTACCTCGTCGGCATACAAGTTAGATAGGTGGTCAACTTATAAAGGGTTCACTCATTGTCAAAGTAACTAAGCCATTCCGTTCTCGGTCAATTAGATCAACTTAGACAGTTGACCAACTTACAAAATCGGTCAACTTCACAGGTTTCAGTGTACCACCATTAGCTGCGTCTGAAGGAAGCGATAATTTTAATATATATCTTACGAGAATAATCTCGTAAGTGAAAATGATCAGCCATTCATAACAAAGTCCTCATCCGATTTCTCTGCCCTTTTTCTTTAAGAAGGTATGAATGTCCAAAGAGCGAAAGACATCGATCAAGGAAGGTGCTTTTGTGAGTTTCTCTAACTGCGGAGGAAAGGGGGTTCTTTCAGGCAGTGCTTAACACTCCCTAATCCACACAAACGGTAATCCAACTCTGTAGTAGTATTTTCCGATAATGTTTCCGATTTCGGACCGATTCCGACAGCTTCGTGGAAGCACACAGAGATACCCTTTCGGAATGTGACGTCACGAGTAGGAAAGGGTTTATTTATCCGATACTGTATGATTTCACTGTATCAATCTGTCACTAACTGACTGGTCATCAGTCAGAATCAGGCGCGTAGCCAGGAAAAGTTTTCGGGGGGGGGGGGGATATGAACTTATACGTGTATAAATAGCCTGAATTTCATCACTAATCCAAAAATTTCGGGGGGGGATATATCCCGATATCCCCCCCCCTGGGTACGCCCCTGGTCAGAATGCTTGATGACTGAATCCGATAATGACTGCTACTGAACTTTTCACAGCAAGGTCCCCCCGAAAACATCATGGTAGCTCCTCTGCTGTGACGTAAAAGCTGCGTTTACGCGGGAGAGGGAAATACTCCAGGTAAAAGAAGGGTAAATGGATTATAAAAGCAAATGACTCTAGAATTTCTTTACCCTCCTATGACAAAGACTGATTGACTGGTTGATAGGAAGCTAATGGAGTAGCGGAAGCTTTGTTTCCAGTAGTGGAATGAAGCAACATGTCACAAAATCTTATGTTGGGATTTCTGCTAGGCTTCATAAGGAAAGAACAACCACTTCATTTAAACGAACTATGGTAGGGTAAACTGACCAGTAAATGAGCACTTCAGCAAAAATCGGATTTTAAAACATCATATTTTTTTTAAATGTTTTTATATTGTTTGCGTATATACATTTTTTGCTACATGTAATTCATGTGAAAAATTGGAGGAGCTTATAAGTTGTTAGTTTTTTTTTTTTTTTTGGTCATAGAGAGGGGAGGGGGGCAGTGTCAGTCATGGTATAAAATGTGCAACGACATTGAAAAAGAAGAATTTCGTTATATAGGACCATCATGGAATAATGTAATCCCACGGGAAAAGAGTAACTCTTCATAAAAATAATTTAAAATAGAGAAAAATT